>WBMV01005609.1:283425-544574 GCA_013396655.1 Campylorhamphus procurvoides | reverse complement strand
ACAACACCGGGGCGCTGCTGTTCGCGGGGCTGTGCTGCGGCGCCGCCGTCCTGGTGTATTTCATCCTGGAGGCGTTCCTGCGGCCGCTGCTCTGGGCCGTGCTGTGCGGCACCTTCCTGCACCCCTTCAAGACCTCGCTGACGGCGCTGGGGCGGCGCTGGCTCGGCCGCCTGCACCGCTCCCGCACGCCCGTGCTGCTGGCCGCGCTCCTGCTGCCCATCTGCTTCGCCAACTACGGCGTGGAGGCGCTGGGCGAGCAGGTGCTGCGGCGGCGGCGGCTGCTGGTGCTGCTGGGCGGCGGCGGGCCGCTGCTCTACGGGCTGTACTGCCTCGGCAGCTCCCTGGGCGTGCAGGTGCTGCTGGCACAGGCCGCCCGCCTCATCTGCCAGGGGCTCGACTACTTCAGCAGCCAGTGGGTGAGTGCGGAGGTGCTCTTGGGTCAGAAGTGACTCAGCCCGGTTCTTGGGCAAACGTCGGGGCTGGTTGAGCTCCGAGGTGTGCCTTGAAGTGTTGTGAAATGCGGCTCCACAAGTGACCCGCTGGGAGGGAAGACACATTAAGGCTTCTGTCTCGATGGACTGGGTGCTTTGGGTTTGTCTCGTTCTTAAGGTATCGAACGGTGCAGCCGCAGTTTCCATGTTAAAAAGTAAAGTTGTTTAACCGATAAATGTTACCTATGGGGACAAAGTTTGGGAGACTGCTTTCCCTTATTCTGTTCTGACTCGTCAAAACTTCTGGCACAACTCATTTACACTTTGCTAGTTATAACTGAAAATGCAAAAAATACTACATATCGGAAGCAAATGGATATGTGGTATCGCAAAAGATCAGTAAGTTGCACTCTTGTTCAATACTGATGTGCAATTGTATGCTCAGATTGATTGGTGTGGGAGACTTTAAAAGCTGCTTTATTTTTTCGACAATCAAAATGCCCCTGCCCCCTTGGGTAAGAGTTTTCCTGAATGTACTGACAGAGGATATTTTGAGCTTTTGTGAATAGAACAGCCTGGAGAATGTGTTTTGTCTCCTGATGGCAGGCACTGCAGGAAGAGATCTTGGCTTTCTATTTTGAAGTGTTGTTATGTGCTGAAAGATGTCAGGGGACATGTGTTTCTGGTCTGTTTTGTGCTCAGAAGTATAACTGATAGAGACACGTTTTCTCTTCATAAAGAGACAAGATACAACCATGTTTACCTTCAGCTGAGTATCTAAGAGTCTAAGGCAGAATCTAAGCGTGGTTTGGTACTGGTGGGAAGCTTTGATTTGTTGCCACATAGTTTGCTTGATAAGTTTAAGATTTTCCTTTGCATTGATCTACTCGTTTTAACAGATCAGTGATATTGCTACACTGACTGACCAGGCTAAGTCCAGGCTTTAATTAAAACTTGGCTCATTAAGCCATACTTACACTAGGTAAAAATCAGGGGACTAAAGGAAGCTGCACTGATTTAACCTCATAACTATGGTTGTAATGCACTGCTGGATGTCTGTGCATGCTCAGTGCAACTTTGTTTAGCAGTCTCTGATACTTTTGCTTTTCATTGGTGTTTCTGATTTAACACTTTTGTTCATTGAACTGCTGTAAGAGTTTAACTGGGCAAAAGATATTAAGCTCCCAGAACTATTCAGACTTGAGTTCCTTGGAAAGATTTTGTGTTTGTGTCCAGGTAACTGGCCATGGACTTCCTTAAGCAAACCAGTTGCAATAGCTTTCTGAGCAAACTGCTTATGTTTCTTTCTCTTTATGAAAAAGAAACTGCAGCCTTTCCTTTGTAAATAAACTCAACTCAGCCTGGCATCATCTCTATACTTTACTCCTGCTCCTTTTTTTTTAATTTTGTGGCTACTTGATTTGTACGATCTCAGAGCTGTAGCAGGATAACTTAATTTTGTCCGTGTTGCTGAGGAGCCCAGAGTGCATCAGTTAATAGTATCAGCTTTAACTTCTGTTAAGCATCCTAAAGCCATTCAATTGCCATGTTTTGTTGCAGGACTCTGTTTGCATACATATGTTCTGCTTGTTAGCTGCCCAGAAATTTTGGATATTACAAGTTGTTTTGCTCCATTGTACTGTCTTTCTCTGAGATCTGAATCCTCCACGATTCCTTCTCTATGCACAATTGTCTTGTCCCTTTCTGATTCCCTCTGCTGTACTAGAGAAGTGACTAGAGAAGTTAGTGGATGCCTATTGTGAGAATTATAGGTTTTTGGAATATTAATTTGGTGTTCCCTACCTAAAGATTTTTTTTGTGGTATCTGCTAGGCCATGATGCAGAGACAGAAATTTTCCTCTGAAAGTTCCATAAAAAGCCCAAGTTCTTTCAATGCAGCAGTTGCACTTGATAAGGACATAGTAATCTGTCTCTTGGCACAAATATGTTAAAGAGCTTTCTTCTGCTGTTGTCCTCAAATTTAGGAAAACCATTCATGATGCTGATGAATGAAAGATTTGGAAATGGCTACTTTCCTGCAGTTTAGGAATTTGCAGTCCTAGATACCTCCATGGTTGTATTGTTTGATAGCTGATTGCAAAACATTGCTTTTGAAGAACACGATCTTAAGCTAGTCAACAAGCATCTCATTCCCACGGTCTCCTTTTCTTTCCCTTTGTGCTTTACAGTTTCTGCATCATTTTTGAAGAAGCTTGCACAAGAAATGTAGTAGTCTGCTGGGCCTTAAATGTAGAGGCTGGTTAAAAATTCCAGATGAGTTCCTTGCTCTGACTTCAGCCTTCTCTATGGGTTGTTTGCAGGAGTCTTAGGTAGAGGGCCCTATACAAACTTCAGTTATGTGAAATGGGAATGCTTTTCCTCTATCTTCTCTTTCTTGGAAAGGAGGGGGGTTTGTCCCATCATAGCTTGAATATACCCCTACATGGTTTTATGCTGCAGCAATTTCAGCATGGTTAACCATACAGGTAGCATACCTTCTGAAGAGTAGCCTTGGACTGCCTTGTTGCCCTAGTTTTGTAGGAAGTATGCCTGTATCCATCAGTGTAGGTAAGGTTTGGGAAGTTCTGCTTTGTGACAAGAGCTGCAAGTACTGTAGGCTGAGTTTTTTTACTTAGAGTAATATACAGCAAGTGCCAGCTATTCATTATATTTTTTTTTAAGGATTCACATGCTCATATTTATTTGGAAAAGGGATAGTATGTAGATCCCAGCAGATGTAAATAATTATACAGCTACTCTGTGTTGGCTCTGGAGTTCATCTTAGTAAATTAGACTTGATATAATCATAAGGGCAGAATTCTCTGTAGTGAACTTGTTTACAGGGCTGTCAAAATCTTTCTCTGCTGGTCAGTCTTTCTTCCTTGGTTTGTCACAAGTTATTGGTCAGGGTCTGAACTGCATACTCATATGTGTGTGTCAGTGTATTTTTATATCTGTGGCTGTACTAGGTACAACTCATGTTGTTCTAGGAGTTTGCATGCACTTAGAGGACTTGAACAATCCCATCCTCACTACGATGCTGGGCAAATCTGAAAACACCATTTGCCTTGGTATTTCCACATTGGAATATTGTCAAAGTGTTATGTGTTTTGGTGGTTTGACTGTCTGCTCCCTGAGGAATCTGTCAGGGAATCTATCAAAGACATCCACCAGGAAAAGCTCCATTTGTGTTGATACTTGATGTCAGCAGTCCCTAAGTAGCCCTTCCAAACTGGAATTCTCAAGTATGCTTCCTGGCAAATGCTTTGGGTCACATGCTCTGAGATGTTTGTCTTCCACAGTTATACTGAGTATCACTGGTGGAGGCAAAAAAGCATCTGTATTTTGTCAAGTTCACCTGATGGGGCAATTTCTCTAATAGCAAAAGAAAGGGTTAAGATTGACTATATTGTGGGAATAACTACAACTGAGAAAAACACAGTTCTGATTTTTGTTATGCCTACAATTTCTATTTTCTTGAGTGTCTTGGGTAGCTTTTTTCTCCCCTTTCTTCTTAGAGCAGATTTGCAGTTTTCTAAAATTTGCTCAGCAAAGAAAAAAAACCCAAAACAAACACCAGAAAAAGCATGTATTATTTCCACTGTTTATAATCCTTTATTATTACAGTATCTTGGTTTATAAATAATACACAGATACTGACTGTAAACACATCCTACCAAAACCACAGGTTTTGGTTTGTTTTCACAACGTGGTAGGGGGAAACCATGTAGAGACCACATGTGGCCTATTTAAAAACATGATGGGGAAGGGCAGGCAAAGTCTGAGATGTTGACAGTGTTTTATTTTCTACTGTTATTTTTCCCTTCCACATCCACCCTCAGTTTTGGAAGAGCCTGCAGTGAGATACCTTTATTGAAGAGACTTAGGAGCTTGTTTTGATTTATAATAAAATGAGAAGGTGAAGAAATTGTGTGTGTTGAGGAGCCACCTCTTGCAAAAGTGCCACCATGAAGTATGTCAGAAAAGTGGTGTTTAGTCTGCAGGGAAAGAATTTGCTGTTCTCTGTAAAACTTCTTTTTGCAAGTGAATCTTGATAAGCTTGATTTCTGAATAGTACTTTTATTAATTTTCTCATAAGTAACTTTTGTATTAAGACAGCAAAAGTGAACTAAAGGAGAAATATTTTCAACATCCATAGCTGCAGTCTTCTGGATATCTTATATTTGATGTTTTCTTTCTTAAACTGGTAGATAATAAGGAGGCAGGTGATGAATTATGAAAATGTCATTTTGACTCCAGTTTTCAGAATAAAAATTAATTTCATGTGGCTTTACTGTGTATTCCTTAGTACACAAAAGGAAATAGCCCATACTGTGCAGAGTCTGGCAGAGTAAGAATATGTAACTGTCTTTCATGTAGCACTTCTTTCAACCAGCTTTGTGCTGCAGCATAGTTTTAATTAAAAGTTTGCAAAAATGCCATGTCAGTGTTTATAAGGATTTTCTATTTTAAGAAAAACTAATGAAAGTCTCTATTTTACAATTGAAATTTTATTTTAAAGTGTGAAAGGGAAGTGGCAAGGTAGTTAGGCCTTTTTATTCTGTTCAAAATGCTGAAACAAACTGGAAAATTGAAAGCAATTTGAATTAGATCTGTAGTTTCATCAAGCAGTTTTAAATTTAAATCTCAATTAAACACATTCCTCCCCTCCAAAAAAAAAAAGAAAAAGAATAAACTGAAACAAAACCAACCAACAAAAAACCCAAAACCCCAAAAAACTCCAAACTAAAACAGCCCCCCCCTCCCCCCCCCCCCCCAGTAAAACATAAACCAAACCTAAAAACCCTGGCTTTATGATATCCAAGTGGGAAATGGCAGTCTGGAAAAAATTACCACTTCAAAATGACCATGGGAGAGGGTAGACAACTAGAAAATGAGATTTGACACACTTCATTTTGTGGGTCCTGATTTGTTAAAAACTGAAACTTTTAAAGGTTGTCAGGGCTTATATCGAAAGAAGTAACTGTTAGTTAATCTTCTCATTCTTCACTGTTACTCTTACTGTGGGGTGGTTCATAGTATCATAGAATATCCTGAGTTGGAGGGGACCCACAGGGATCATTGAAGTCTAACTTCTGGCCCTGCACAGGACCACCTCAAGAATTGCACCATGTACCTGAGAAGGCACATGAGGCAGGTAGGAAACGTGTTTGCTGCCAGCTGTTGAGTTGTTGGGACAGCGTTCCAAGAAAGACTAAATCATTCCTTTGCTACCAGTGAAGAGCTGTTCTTGCTTATCCCCCTTCTGACATACGCTTCAGTTGCCCTGTTGTTGGTGCCTGTCATATTTCTGTGAGCCTGTTTTGCTCTAACTGTATGACAAATATTTTTTTTATGAGCTTAGGGAGCTTGAGCTGACTGGATGAATGTTGGAGCTGTTGTGCAGAAGAGGTGGGACTGACCAGCTGGCAGGCGGAGAGAATGAACTGTGGCTTTCAGTAGCAGCGAGCTATTAAATGAGCTCATCTGTAAAACCTCCTCCTTTGAGATTAACTTGTTGATAGGAAAGAAAGGGAGGGAAGCCTTTAAGGAAAGAATTTTACTCTCCAGTATAAATCAATATAAACATTGTCAGAAGTTGAATAATAGGAGTTTATTTCTGAAAAATTATGCCAAAGCCAAAATAGTGGCCAGGGTTTTCAAATTTTTCAACTTGAACAGTAATGGGAAACAGACTTTGAGTAATGTTGGTGATATGGTCATTCTGATAAATCCTAGATTTTCCAACACTGAAATTTAAAGGAAAATATCACTGAGGCAGATGATTGAGTTTAACATAAAAGCTGCATCTTTCTATGGTGTGATTTTGCCTACAGTTGGCAATTTAAAGAGTACTGGAGCCCTTCAGACTTGCCTTAGACAGCTCTAAATCTGACCACTTAAATTTACCACTCTAACACAGAAACAGATGCTGAAATTCAGGAACTGCAGTCTTACAGCTGTTTATTTAGGGAAGCAGGCAGTTTTACTTTAAAGGCAAAACAACGTTGTATACAATTTGTGAGGGATACTACAAAATGCAAAGGACATGAGAAAAATGAGGTCTTCGCTGTCTGTTCAATTAAGATACACAAGGGAAGGAGGAGGGACAGCTTGCAGGTTTAAACTATCCTGAAGTTGTGTTATGTGGGCGTTCTGCACGTCTGTAAATAATAATTGTGATTGAGCAGTGATTTAAAATCTCAGAGTGCATGGTGAACATTAGGCAAACTGACTTCGTCTTGATAAATAGTTTATAGTAGCTAACGCATTTTGCAAAATCTGAAATGTATGAATTAGTTACCTAGTTAACTCTATACTTCTATAAATCAAATGTATAGGCATTTTGGTCTAGCATGAAATTTTATCAATTTCAGTTTTGTTGCAATAATTGCAGTAGCTTAATTTTTATGAAAGTAGTATCTTTTATTCATGGTTTCCATTATGTCAGTTCTTGAGAAGGACATATAACACTAAAGACACTGTTAATATTCCCACGCTTTTGTATCCAAAACCTTTGGGGACCGTCCAGAAAAACAGTGGGAAAGGTTATGCAACATGCTTTTGAAGGGTTAAGAAAAAAAATAAAAAATATGCTGTTGCCAAGTTAGTATGGGATGAAATCCTAGTCCGTGTCAATGTAAGTTAATTTGCTTTGTCAGTTGCTTTCAACTATGAATTGTTGGAAGTAGGCTACCCTAGTTCCTGTGCAGTGGGTCTTGCAGTGGGGGGAAGTGTTTGGCCATAACATTAACAAATAAAGGGTGTCACTGAAATTAAACTTCTTTCACCAGTCAGCTGACTACATAGTTTTTTTATAGGGCTTCAGGATTGTTATTGTTTGATCTTTGGAACAAGGCCACTTGTTTATTTTTAAGTAAGCTATTTCTCCCTATTCAATAGAAATAAGAAATACTTTTACTTGGGTCATTTGCTAAGCTTTTAGAAATGAGAATTGATAAGTTATTTTAACTTACAACATAAAAAAAAATATTGAATACCTACACCGTGTAATGTTTAGCTACATGCATGGCTAAAAGCAGTACAATGTGTTTTGCTTTGTTGGCTGTTAAACAGAGGCATTTTCCCTGTTAGCCTACTACTTTTGTCATGTTTTAAACTGTGTGATTAAAACAGTACTGAATGTACTGAGTCCCCCATTTGTAATTTGTCATTAAATTTAAAAGCTAAAGAGTAAAACTGGCTTGATGATGGAACATTTGTTGTACAAAGATTCTGTGTAGCTCACATTAGGAAGTAGGATAGCATCTATGTGATGAGCTATCTCTTGCAATTACAGCTGTGCTGTGAAGTGCCTTATGAGTGAATTTGTTACAAATTATGCTGTTAAAGGAGTGATGCTGTGCATTTCTGATAAAAAAGATTTTGTTTGTTTATGACTTTAGGCTTAATGTTCATGGGTTATGTCAGTTTTAGACATTTGCCTTGAGTCCACACTTGACCGTTAGCATTATGCTCTTCACCAGCTCTGTTGGTGAAAAGCTAGAGCTAGATAGCAGTGAAGAGTTAGTGACCTGCTCCAATGAGAAAGATTAGTACCTTTGTTCACCTATCTTAAGCAATTCTGAGTTACCTTACCTTTGTGATCATTCTCTCTGAAGTTACCAGAGACCATCACTGCTTGTCTGTTCAGTTCAGTACAATTAAGATTTCCTCTACACCAATTAGATACATTGGAGTAGTCACACAAACCCTGCTTTCCACAGGGACTCTTGTGTCTTCAGCATGAGTCACGTAGTGCAGAGTGAAGAGGTGAAAACTCTTTCGGTGTGTTCTGCTTGATTACTTGTTCTGTGTCTTTGCCTGTGCACTCTTACTTCTTACACTGATGTCTGATTCAGCAAATGCTGTTAATAGAAATTCTCTTAAGCCTTTATTGAGATTTATGGATTTGTAAGTTTAAGTTTGAATGTGTACTTAACGGATTTTAAATAGGGAATGTTTGTTGAATTTGAGCCAGAGTTATCTATTTATTTTAAGAATGCAACACTGAGTTTTTATTTTTACGTGTCTTTGTACTTGTTTCATTTCATACCTTCTCCTGAGTATCAGCTTTTCACCTTCTGTTTCCTCTTCAGGTTTCTGCTTTCTTCTTTTCAGCATTTTCAAGCTCAAGATTCTTAGAGTTCTGTACTATGATTTATCTGATGAACAGAGTTGTAGAAGGCAGTTAGAAGCAGCAAACATAAAATAACCACTTCTGTGTTGTCAGTGATGCCTTCCTGTCTCCTTGTTTTTTTAGTTAAATATGATAAAATTACATCTCATAAGTAATTTAAAGACATCTCTGCTTTGTGGAGGAACAGCTGAGGAACAGCAGTTTTAGTGGCTTCTTCGGCTTAAAGCCCCTTTTGTGTCTTTGGACTGGAACACAGGAGATGGCAGACTGCTCCGTGCTGAAACAAGTGGTGCTGTCCTGGCCAGCTCTGTCTCCCCGTGGCCCCATGGGTGCCACTGACAATCCTGTTTCATTTAGGTTCTCACCTTTCAATAATAGTTCCAGAGGAATTGCTTTATATCAGGTGTGAGATCATCTTCCTTCAGGGTTTGTACCCAGTAAAGCATGTATATCCCCTCACATTAGAACCATACTGAAGGCATACCTGGCCTGCTCTTACACTTTATACAGACTTTGTATTTCTCCTACATGGAGAAAAAACTCCTGTAATTAATTGAAATGTGGACTTCTTAAAATCTTAGAAGCTGGCTTGAGTTCTCTCTCTGTGGCCATTATGTGGGAGTGTGCATGTGTGTACACAGATAGAGGAGTATAATAGAGCTCTATTTTGATGTATGTATAATACCTATGTGTATCTTTTTCTTACAGATATGGACATTGGTAGTTGGTTACCTCCTGATGGTTTCCTTTAAGTGGAATATAAGCACTGAACGTTACTTAAAGGCAGTCTCTGTTCCTGTCTGGATTATGCTGCTCTTTCATTTAGGTGAGTATCAAGAAGCTGTTACTCTGGTGTGTTCAGGGGGGTTCTGTCAACAAAACTCCTTTTTTGTTTTTCTGCTAAATCTGTATAATGTGGTTTTAGCTGAAGTGCACGCGGTTTTCTCTGCTCAGTAATTCTGGCTGCATGTGTCCAGAAGGGAGCATTGAAGTAGGGAATGGGAAGGCATCAAGATGCCGAGCATCATGTGTCTTCAACTCTTTCTGCCAGGTTTGTACTCCTCATAGTTTTTCCTTATTTAGTTTACAGAACAGGTACTTACTCCTTGACAATGAGGAAGGGCTAGGGTCACGTGTGGGTGGCTTTAGACTTTCACTTGTGGTGGTATTATTATTTTATTGAGAACCTGCCATTAACCAAGGCTGAAGCTGTGAAATGCATTTAATAGTAGTAATGGAAGCAAAAAAGAAATTAAAATTCTATCAGTAGTCAACAAGCATGTCAAGATGATATCAGCAATATAAAATACATTTGCCAGTAATCTATATAATCTGTTAATACAAATATAAGATTATAGGAATCTTTTAGACTTACGTTACACATTTAATATAACAGATTATCAGTTTATATTCTCATATCAACGTTTATGGTGGAAGCACCATGCAAATAATGGAAGACTATCACGATGGAAGGTTTCACGGCATACTTTATGATTTACTTTGCTTTAGCAGCAGGTTTCAAGGGTTGTTCTAACCATGGGGGGATGCTTTTCTGAGGTTTTAAGCTACGTGTAGTGGCTTTGCATTTGCTTAAATTTTGGCAGTCTTGTATTTGTTGGAAATGCAGGCTGAATAGTCAAAACCCAAGAAGGCCCTGCTCCATCCCACTCTACGGAGATCTATCATGAATACACGTTTTTGGGGGGAACTTGATTTGCCTCTGATACCTAAAATGTTTTCATTTTGTGTGCATTTCATGTGATTTTGCAAGTTGTTTTTAAAATTGTTCTCTGTATCAGCATAGTTTAAAGTCACTGATGTTCAGAACAGCAACCACTTGGTTTATTCATTGAGAAACTTGTTTATCTGTGTTTTCTATTCTTCCTTTTTTTCCATATAGGAAACTTGTTTGCTTTATGATACCTCTTAGTTTTTTCCCAGGTTGTTCTTGGTTGTCATGGTGCCTTTCTAGTTTTGCTAAATGTAGAGTTTATTAATGGTGTAATTTTTCTTGTAAAAAAAAAAATTTCCAACACTGTATCTTTCAGCTTCTGTGGCAGGTTCCTGGAGAATTCCTGTGTTTCTGGTTATAGTTGTTCTGATGACTGTAGGCATGTTGCATGAGCAGCAGAATGGAAAGGAGTCTTCTGGTAAGGACAAGTCACTGTTTCTTTTGTTGTTGGATTCAAAGGTTCTGTAAAGTCACGTGAAAGAATTTGGACCATATCCCTGTAAATTCATTGTCATATGGATTGCAAGAATTTACTTTAAGATTTTTAGTGTGTTTGTTCCAAAGGGGTTTACTAGAGCTGAAATGAATCTTTGATTCTTTATATAAAATTATTGCAATGGAAAGATGTTTCTTTACTATGGTAGAGACGCATTATCAAGTCTGAGTTTCAAACATAAATGTAGCCCGGGATATTTGAAATCAGGGGCTGATTTTGAAAGAAATGAACGATATAGGTTTAGTAGCTCCTATAATACTGAGTGTGAGAGAAACTGAGACAACTCCATTCAGGAAGTTTCTTATATGCAGTCATTCATTTTTAAAATACCAGTTTCTTAAAACAATAGTTTCTGTTAAGACTTAGAGAAGAATAGGCGTTACCTGCTGTCAGTTTTGCAAAAACCAAACATCAGTTGTTCCTGATGAAAGAAATTTTTTTCCTGTCTTAGTGTTTTAGTTGATTAGTAAAATTGATGAATTGGTATTAAATTTTTTGAATAATCAGACTGGCAGCAATCATGAATTACTTGGTTGGTAGCAGTTCATTAGCAAGAAAAGAGCTAAGCAAATAACTGGTTTTGAGTTTTGGCTTCAGGTGTATTGTAGTACTAAAATTAATAGCACTGGTTCCTGTTTGGTCATACTGACTACATATAATACATACTAAAAACTAACAGTGTCTATCCATGTAATTTCTGTTGTTTGACAGTTTCAGTGGATATTAAACAGCGAATAAAACATTATAAGTCTTAAGCTTTTCTTTATTTATCTACACCTTTATATTTTACAGGGGCAGAGCTTCCTGGTCAGATGATTTCCATTGCTGCTTCAACAATTGCTATGGCAATTTCAATGACAGAAGATGAGTCCAATAATGAACATTCCTCCCAACCCTCAGGTGACTGAATACTCTGTAAGAAACATTTGAATTTGCTCTAAAGACATGACATTGGAGGGAATTAAGAATGAATTTCAAAGTAGTCCTTATTCTCTTCATTCTGTCTGAAACAGTACATTTAAACTTCCCTTGTGAATTAGGTTTATCTGTACTTAAAAATGTTTAGAAGATACTAATATAAAACTGTCTTGCAAAGGATAGTTTATGGGGCTGTCTGTATGTTTTGAAGGCCTGACTGGAAGGATTTATTATGGTTTTTGGTTTTGCATTTTTTTAGAATGTTTTTTTCCTTATCTTTATTATGAATTCTTTTATTTTCCTAGCCTTTTGATTTCTTGGCAGCTACATGAGATAACTGGGTTTCTGCACCAGGTACAGACGGACAGGAGTAATTTTGTATATATCATAGTGAGGAAAACCCCTCATTTTAACTATGGCATGCTCAAAGTTCTTCCTGTAGTGAGTTTACTTGACATTGTCACTTGAGTCACATGATACTTTCACTTGCAATAACACAACTGGCTTGAAAGAGTTGCAAAGAAGGCGTTTAGATGTCCATCACTGCTTTTGAACCTTACCATCGTTTTTTGGGTAGGTCTTTGATGGAATGCGATACTAGAAAACTAAGCTATTATTGAGATATCTAGATAAGGTTTAATTAATTTCCTACAAGTAGACCAAATAGATAATTCAACTTGACAGAATGTGAACTTAAAAAATTTAATTTTTAAATCTAAAAAGGCAGCTTTAGACAACTTACTCTTTTTTTACCTTGGTTTCTACATTTCACATGACTACCATAGAAATAAACATAGAACCCCATGGAAGTACATCCTGAAATTTGAGATGAGAGCATCATGGTGACAGTTCTCTTATATTTCTGTGTCTAGTCTTTAATTTTGGAAATGGGATTTTTTTTTGGCTTTTTGGAGCTGAAATTTGTAATCTGGCAACAAAAAAACCCAGCGTCCCACAGTTGTGTGATGTAAGAGGTTGTGTACTTTTTTGCCTTTTTTTTAACTTACTGGTTTTATTTTTTTCACATAAGACAGTTTCTGTTTTCAAGAAAAGAAAGCTACAGCAGTTTTACAGAGTTGTCTTTTACAATGAATGTGTTTTTGACTTATCTTCTTGAAATAGTTAACCAGATGGATCTTTTTGTCCTGCGAATTCTATTGTTTTCCTTCACAACAGGAAAAGAGCAAATATGGAGTTTCCTATTAAATCCTAGCAGTAGTTTAAAATGTTTCTGTAACAATCTGTTGGAATTTAGTAAAAAGTTCTATTCTGTGATATGTTAAGCATGTTTGGCCATCTTTGGTTCGGATCTTTTGTGAATGGTGAAACATTTTTTTGTACAGCCAAAGGTTTTACCTGTGGGTTTAAGAGCCTCCAACTGTTTTGGTTTCCCTTATGCTGTTAAGTCAGTTACAGAAAAATCACTACTTTGTGATTTTACTCTTCTCTATATGACTTAAATTTAGTCATTAAAAGACCATGAGGGGAAATAAAGTGTGTTGATTTTATAGTATTTTCCTGAACACTTGTGTTTTTCCACATTGTTTAGTTGAATACTGGTGTTTAGTATTGGGGGCAAGGAGTTTAATGATACCAGTGTAGGTGGTCCTTCCTGATGTTCCAAGAGTTTCCAGAGTATGCAGTATGTATCTGCAACTTACAAAGCAGATACCACTGCAGTACTTTGTAGGCAAGATTCTATTGTCTCGTTGGCTTTGGATATGACAGATAGTTAAATCTAGTTGTGACTCTTACTCTCCCTTTTGCCCTCTGCTTCTTTGTTTTCTTAAAAAAAAACCCAAACAAACATAAAAATATTTTTCTCTTGAAATTATGGTAAGATGTTATTTGTCAAGGGGTGCCTTTATCCTGATGTTCTGAAGACTTCTTCCTTGATAATAAAGTCACTGTTTTCCTAACTGAGGATTTTATTCTGATGCCCTACACAGAGATACAGACAACTTCTTTCTGTTAATGCTGCTGTTTCTTTATCTGCTTGAGTATGAGAATAAGTCTATATTCTATGACAGCAGAAGCTAACATGACAGATAACATATTGCGTAATGAAAAGGACGTGCCTTAATAGGACACCCTGGGAAATTTGCTTTTTTTATTATCGTATGCAAAGAACTACCATACATTCTGCTTTTGTTAGAATTTTTTACTAAGTATTTTGTTAGCTGTTTAGACTTTCTTACTTTCATTAGCTGGAAGATAGAAAACTGTTTTTCAGTTTTCATCTCTGAAAATATCATGAAGCACACTAAAGGGGATTTTACAGGATCTGAAGATACTCTGGGTCACTATACTGATAGGTGTTTTTTCCCATTTGTGTTGACAAGGCATTCATGCCTTGGTTTGCAGACCATATCTTGCCAACAAGATATGTCACAGAATGTGACTTTTTTAATTTACAAAGTTTGGTGGTTTTCTGGGTGGATCAGCTTTGTGAACTGACAATACATTCATATGAATGGCAGTTCTGGTGCAGGTGTGTGTTTGTCATGGGAAGAATACTGGGTCGTTGGCAGTGCCAATTTAGTTTTGTTTAAAGTGGAACTGTGGAACTATGTTCTGAAAAAGTGTTCCTGTCTTGGGATCCTGTAAGATTTTGTAGTCCCTGTTTTTCCCCCTCACCTCTTTCTTATCTGTTTTGCATTCTGTGCACAGTTTGCTTAGTAGGGAAACTGTAAGGGAATGAGGATGTTTAATTGGTCCTGCTTTTAACATTACTGTTGTTATTTAATTAAGATTTTCTTCATTGCAAAATTATATCCATCAAATTTTTCATTACCAAAAGAAGGAATTTCTATTTTGTCTCATAAATGTGGCTCTACTAAGGACTTCTTGGGCAAAAAATGTTGAATAACATTATCTTAGGCGTAGACTTCAGCTTATTATTCCGCTTTGGCTTTTAGCGCTTCCTTTTCTTTGATAACTATTTGAATTTATATATGTTGGAATGTTGCTTTTTATGTTGACTATATTAATTTTGAAGCAAAGAAGAAATGTTGAATAAGTTGAATCGATAGAGGAGATTTCTCAATTATGGATGTACTGCTTTCAAATTTATGTTCCTTTAGTGCATCCATTTGTTTCTGTTCGACTTCATTAAAAATAGACTGAGGAGTACAAGGAAATCATAGACACTCTTCCATATGACAAAATCAGTTTGTCTTTTTAGGAAAATTTCTGTTTAAAGGTAACTTTTTCTCTCCCCTTATGAAAAATTAACTTGTGTCTTTTTCTCAAAAGCATAGTTTCTGTGGTAGGGCTGGCCATCATTCTTTTGAGACACGTATTGGTTTGCCAAGAACCACTCCACCTGAAGCTTCTGCTGTGTTTAGCTGCTTGCAGAGCTCCTTCCTTCGGGTTGCATGCTGTTATTGCTCTGTAAACATTCTGAAGTTCCACCAAATATGTAAACAACAACCAGCTGATGTTTATTGTCATCCCAGTGTCCATCAGTTGGATGAATCAAGAGATCTGCATTATTATGTTAGTGTGGTGGGGGATGTATTTATAAGCTCTAAAAATGATTCCACTTACTTGTAGAACACCAGTGCAGACATCTGCAACAAAAGAAGAGTGTTCATCCAGTGTGTGAGGATGCAGAGTTTGTCACTGACTGCTACTGTACACGTATGACAAATTGGTCTTGTCTTTTTGAACATTCTAGCTGTCATATTTTAGGCTAGAAATGGCTTTAGTGACACGTTGCAGCTAAAAATGCTTGTGTGGAACATGAGTTGTTTGACTGATGTGCATGCACTGTGTTGTGGTACAGTTTTTACAGCAGCTTTTCTTCATGAGAAAAGATGTGTCAGTGTGACACAAGTCTAGTGAGAGTTGTCTTCATAGTTGTCTTCATTGTTTACCAACTGTGGTATGTACCAGCATAATAAATTGACTTTTATTCTTCAGCACAGAGTAGCTTTTCAGGTTTTCCGGTGTTTCTCGACTATGGCTGCAAATTTTTCTCAAGTAATGGTGTATGGGAAATGTGTGCATTTTGACACCAGCACAGAGACTCAGTAAAAGTTAAGACTGGTATTCTCAGGGAGAGGTTCTACATTGAGTGGCTGAAGATGAATTTGGTGTCACCCATATTAGGCAGATTTGCCAAGAAGAAAGTAAAATAAATAAAAAATTAGCCATGTTCTATATACCAAATTTTAATTTGAATATAGTATTTTTGCATGAAATAACTATTTACTGTTCATGTATAAGGGTCTTTAACACATCAGTTCACATTGTTTAATTGAATTTTGTGTTTGCTAACTTTGGAGTGAGAGAATGACAACATTTGTTACCCACTAATTTAAACTTGATGTTACTAATGTGTGTTACACAAGCAGGAATTTATCAATCACAGGGTGAGTGCTATATTTCTGTTGTAAGTGTTCAGGAAAAGTAGTAGTGTAAGAATTTGTAAGATGCAAGCTTTCTCTTCAGTGTTTGCTCTATATTTTTTATTTTGTTTCAATGAGCTTTGAGCAAATCTAAGATTCCTTTTTGAGCACTTGAAGAAAAATCAAAGATTTATTTTAAGGCTTCAGATTTCTTTTAGAAGTGAGTTATACTTTGTGTTTTTTATGGTTCTTTGATAAAATAAATTTGGCTTGTAATTTACCTGTAGTGACAGGAGGTCTCTTAGGGGCTGTAGCAACTTTTGTTCTCTTCCCGGCACTACTTGGTATGGTGTTGAAGAATGTGGGAGAACTTACACAGTCCTGTTCTGGACTCAAATTGCAGATCAGTACCAAATGTCTTTTAGAGAAATTACAAAAAAACACCCAACCCCAAAACAAAGAACAAAGCACAGCTCCCTGTCCCCACTTCTCCTCCTCCAAAAAAATGGTTAATTTGGGAATAGGGAACATATTCTCTTCTGTGGTGAATATTAATGTGATGATTTCCACTTCTTTGTTTACATGTGTTTGTTTTAGGAGCAACCGGAGGTGATCAGCCTGCACGTGCTTCTCCATCTTTCTCCTCTTCATCTTCTTCTGGGAACAGACAAAGACCTGAGATTGGATCTTTCCTTAGAAAAAAGAAAACCAGTGATATTTACTTTGTTACACTCGTGTGGGCCATTGTCATTGTTCAGATCTGGCTGAATTTTTGGATTGTGCAGCTGTTGCCAGTGCCTTTTGCAGGTAATAATCCAATTATTAGAAATATTTGTTAAACGGTGACTTCAGCTAACCTTAGGCACTGTGTTAAATACAATAGAAGGAAAACCTTGTAGGCTCATGAAAGTGGTAAATTAAAACCTTTCCAAGGCTTGTTAAAACGAGATGAATTGTAGCTTCCAATAGGATGATTGATGTGCACTGTCTTTACCATGTAGCAGACGGGTCTCTGTTGACTGTTGCAGTTACCTGAAATAATGTGGTGCCATACTATACTTCCAGTTTAGAGTAGTTTTGCTTCCTCTTGATGCAAGATCCTCATCTCTTTCATATTCTTACACCTATAAAGAATATTTCAGCTGTTATTCAGTAGTGAAGTTTTGCTCATGTTAACTTTTAATTTCTATTAAAAATGATTGCTAGGCATTGTGAACAAGTTGAGTTGGCCCCAACTAGTGGCCAAGTACCCACAAAACCAGTCACTCTTCCATGTCTTTTAATGTGGGCTTATCTGTGAGGTGCAGTCCCTTTGGGGAGGTACCAGCTCAGACTTCTCCCTATCCCTAGGCCACAGTCCCTTCAGGAGGTATACCTGCTCCAGCATGGCTCCTCCATAGGCTTTGAGCGGTGTGCCTGTTCCACTACGGAGCACTTCTGCTTCCATGGCCTTTTTATTGCCTGTTTGTCCCTCTGTTTCATTTTTTCCCTTTAGTCACTTGTTCTTTCTATGTTCCATCCTCTTCTCCCTGTCTAGTGTTTTGTGTCCTTTCTTAATGACATTTTCTCTGAAGGACCACACACCCTGGGGTGCCTGCTGGGCTCAGCTTTGGCCTGTGATGGACCTGTTGTGGAGCCACCTGGAACAGCGTCTCACATAAGATATCCCTTCATCTCTCCCCACGGAGGCCACCTCAGAGGCCACCTTGCTACCAAAACCTTGAGATTTGCACACAATACACAAAGCTGATATAAACCATCTAGTTGTGTGTCTGGAAATCGTGGCTGTGGGGCCATGGAGGCTCAAGGGGCTGTGAACTCCTAGAGACACGGTGAAAGGAACAGCTGCACCTTTGGCTGTGGCACTAGCAGCAGCTAAAGGGTAATGTGGTGACTAGACATATAAATAGCTGAATGCTGGGTAAGAGGAGAGGGGGCTTTGACCTTTGTTTCATTCCAGTGTAGTTACTACAGAAGAAGCTTCCCTGTTTTGGTGTATGGACATCATGGGAAATGGTGATCAAAAGTGAAAAAGGGATTAGAAAATAAATTTTAGATGTATTAGAAGCAGAGTTTGTGGTTTACTTTATTGAAATGTCAAGGAGTGAATTAACTGTAGTTCAGAAAAACCTACTTCGGTGGGAGGAAAGATGTATGCAACAGTTCCACAGTTAGACAGACGGCAATGAATGGTTTTAAGCTTGAGCCAGACAAATCTAGATTAAAGTGCACATCTAGAAATGAAATAGATGAATACTGTTGCTGCCAGTTACTAGGTCTAAAATAACTACCCAAACAATAAATTTATGCCAAAAGAGAAATTACTTTTGGGAATATTTGTGGCTTGTTGCCTTAGCAGTGACACTGGGCCATTGAGAGCTTTTTCTCAGCGTATAACTGAATCATCACAAAAATATTACAAACAAGCAGTATAATGATGAACAGAGCCAAATTTAGAACAGTGGATTACGTTAAATATCAGAAGGTAAATTATGATAATCTGGTTTATCATCATGAGAGAGATAATAGTAAAAAGATTTGGAAAATAGGAAGGCTTATAAAATAAGCTTCCTTGCAACTGGTCAAGTTTAATAACTTGAGGCACTTCTGAGGCCTTAAGAAGATGCTTCTAGTATGTAAAAAAGAAAAAAAAATACCCTCTCAAAAGCTTAAATAGAAAAGTGTTAATTTCTCCAGAGTTTCTTATATTGGTAGAGAGGACTCACATGAAGCAGCATTTAGAATATTAGAAACATCTCAGTGCCATTAACATTTTTCCTGGAATGCATTTGCACTTCGATCAAATGATATGGTCATTTAAAGTTGCTTAGTGTAGAGGGTGGAAAAATTACACCATATTTATTCTGTAAAGTGAAAAGGTGAAAAAACTGCTATGAATTGAAAAACTAAGCAATAAACCAGGTTATGCAACACTTGTAGCATTTTGTGTAGTGATTGATGTGAGCCTGCAAATCCTGGTATTGTCTCTTTTTAAGATCTTTCATTTG
This sequence comes from Campylorhamphus procurvoides, assembly GCA_013396655.1. NCBI lineage: Eukaryota > Metazoa > Chordata > Aves > Passeriformes > Dendrocolaptidae > Campylorhamphus > Campylorhamphus procurvoides. Next base: position 525,497 of record WBMV01005609.1, on the reverse strand, counting down.
TTTCCTTGCTTGTTTTGTGTATCTTTTTTTTTTTTTTTGTAATCTCAGGTAATTTTCTGCTTTTTCCTGCTTCCCAGGATGTTTGGAATTTCTTACTAAGCAGCCTTTCTCTTATGTTGCTCACAACTTTCTGATAACAGTCCTCATTTAGCTTTTTATCTCGTCTCTTTATAACTAATTACAGTCATTTGCTTGATTATAGCACCTCCTGACATCACCTTTGCCATGAGTGTATATTCAGTTATTTTAGACGATATTGTTTAAATACTTATTTTTAAATAATAGTGGAAGGTTAGAATGCCATTTCAGGTGTGGTGTTCACCTTGTAAAATGCAAGCTTGCCCAGTTTTGCTGGGCAGCAGTTTATGTATTGACCATGAATTGCATTTCATCATAAAAAGCTTCAGCCTGTAAGTTTGGTGCTGGAACTTGCACTGTATTTTCTCCTTTTTTTTGTATGTTTGCCACATGATTTTAGTAGAGAAAGTTTTTGTTTGCTGTAAGAGAATAAATCCCATATTTACCACATGGTGGTGCCAGAGGGTAAATGAACCAAATGTCAGCAAAGTTACACTGGTTCTCCACGAACGAGAACATAAACTATCACAGGTGTGGCTTGCAGATAATAGGCTCTTGTGGACTTTGATAAATGCCCCGTGTATAGTAAAAGGTAGCCTTTTAGGCCATGCATGTCATTTTATGCATCTCCAAGTAGAAGCATGATGTGATTTTTTGATGAGATGGTGTACTGCCAATTACTGTGGAGTTGATGTATGGCAATAAGTAATTAATCTAGTTTGGAGAATAGTTTTTCATAATTTAAAAAAAATACTTTGTTAGAAATACACTTGAATGTAATGATAGGGAGTTCAGTATTAAATATTGCTAAGATAAACGGCTGATCTCAAAATAGTTTTTTGATGTTTAAAAGCAAAACCTATCAGTAGTACTTCAGTACATTTATATGGATGCTTCTTTATTGTGAAATTACACGTGATCTGTCAGTTCCTATTGGAAGGATATAGTGTAATAGTGTAAAGGCCTAAAACTTAAGAATTTAGGCTGAAATTTTATGTGTAACGTAAAAGTTATGCTGTTAAGTTCTGAATGTGGTATTTGTGTGAACATGTGAGAAATCCACTGTACTGGAATCATGGAATGACACTTTCTTATCCCAGGTCTTGCTCTAGTCTGTTAGCTACGTTATTGAATAGTGTCTGCTATCATCTAAATTCCATGTGGATAAGAACAGCTTCGAAGCGAGTGAGGAGATTCAGAATTTTCAAGTGGTTTTCGTACTAAAGTGGTTTCTAGTGGGAAATAAAACTCAAGAGTCTTTTCTTTTTCATAGGTCTTTCAGAACGGAATAGATAAGTAGTCTTGCGGTGCTCCTCTGAAATCTCTGATACTTAATTTCCTTCTTGTGGTTACAGTTTGGGCACTTAAAAAACTAGTGGTTCATTTTGGAGTTCTGAACTTCTTGGCAAACCATTGCAAAAGTTGGTGGCAACTTGTTGAAAATTTCGTGAAGGAACGTCAGGAAGCTCTTGCTCCACGGCCCATCAGAGGACTTGGAAGTGTCATACTAAAGCTTGACAGTAAGGTATTTCTACCTACTTCCTTAAGCAACTTGAAAGTTTGGTTTATTGTCTGTTCACCATATGCTGAGATGCTTTGATTCTAAAATAAATGTCTGTCATTAATGGTTATGTCTTTCATGTAAAACTGTTTTATGGTGTATTTTAAACTATGTGTCTTCTGTCACTATTCACACACTTAAGTATACATTCAAATTTGTTAAATTATTACATGCGAATCTTGACAGAAGTCACTTTTAAAATGTTGAGTTAGCTTTATAAGATTCCTTATCTGAATAAGGCAGATTTCTTATGGTTCAGTCACTTTATCTGATTACAAAGATTTTGAAGTTAAACTGAATGAGGTTTGGTCTGAAGGATAAGATGTTCTTGCTTCTGTTGTGAAAATTTAAAAAGAGGACCATTGTACTCTGTAACTAGGGCCCAAGCTAGTTTGGACACATTTGTTTGTACTGTGTGGAAGTATAGCTGTTGAATACAACAGTGTGGTCATACAGAAGCAAGTCTTCCTTTTGTAAGAGAAGAAATATGTGAGAAAAAGTATTTGCAAAGTGTCACAGACTGTCTTCTGTGTTACCCTCCCTTCTCCCCCACTCAAAACATGCTCACATTTGCATAGCAATTTGCAGAGTTGGAAAGCTCCATAAAATTTATGAAATGTCTTTCATTCAGAATTTTAAGTTTTCACATTGTAATAGCTATGCCAGTGTGTAAGAATATCCTTTCTGTAATTGTATTGTTGAAATATTCTCTGCTTTAGAAAAAGCCTTTATCTCAGAGTTTCTGTAACTGAAGAGCTAAACTCTGTAAGTACATTTGTCAGAGCATCTGCACCTTGGCAGATCAGTCTGCAGTTTATAGCTCCGAATTCCTACAGGACAGGGAACAGCTTAAGCCTGGAGCTGATGGGTAAATGCATGTCCACAGGTCGACAAAAGCATTAAAATGGCTGTAGGGAAAAAGTAGTAATGTCACAGACTTCTTTGAGGAAGAGTTTGAAAAAGGAAGAGCCTTTCAAAATGCCACTATGAACACTATAAAGTGGTTTTCCAAAGGTAGTGGAAAGTATTAACACATTGGGATAAAAGTTTACGTTATACAAAGCTTTTCATTACAGGATTTTGTTTTGTAAGTAAGAAGACTCTCTACACACAATATTGAATGTACTGTATTTCATGAGCTGTCAAGTTCAGTATCCTTTTATTGTATAACTGTATGTTATAGCATCCTTCCTAATTCTACTAAGTCTTTTCTCCTAAAAGAAGGTAGGGCCTTTAATGTGCAGCAGAACTTCCTGCTCTACAGCTTAAATGTATTTAAGGTCAGTTTATATTCATGTTGTTCCTGTCTAAGCAGAAGAACGGTGTTGGCGCAACTCATTTCTCCACCTCCCTTCTCCCTCCCATTTTATAAATGACAGTCATATTTATTCATTCTGAGTCTGTGCTATGTGTATTAAAGCAATTTAAGGTCTCATAACTGTTACAAGAAGGACACTTGATACTCTGCATGATTCTGTTCTTGTCATTTGTGCCTATTCTAATTCTGTTTCAGCTGACTTTTATCATGGGTGGCTGGGATTATATGTGTTCTTCCAATGCTTATCACACTAATGCTTCTATATTTTTTAAGTTCTACTGGCTATGCTTATTCTGTATATTGTAGGATCATGAATGCATCATATCTCTGAGAATTTGGAAAGCAATTCCACAGAATACTGGCAGTTGTGTTTTTTTATGGGCACAGGGAAAGAAGAGGAATGAAAATTATATCCTTGCAAGATTTTTTTGAAAGGGTGGATGATGTATATTTAATTTGGATTGCTAAGTGTTTTGGCTTCAATAAGGGCTCTTGAAGAGGAAGTAAAAAATATGCAAGCAAAATATAAATTTGGGGAGTAAATTGTTACAGCTTACCTGTTTTGCATGTATGTGAGAAACCAAGATTGAGAGATCATTTCCTTTGCAATTAGATGTTTAAATTTTTAGTATTTTATTTGTACTTTGTTTTCATGGGAGTTGAAGATACTTAGTGTTTTTGTTTGTTTTGCTTGGGTTTTTATTTGTATACTAATTTAATTGAAAACTGAATCTCAACATTAGAACATATTGAGGCCCTTATGTAAGTGCAACAAGCTATTGACAAGGTCTGTTTCACACAGATATTTAGTGATACTGCTTGGTCTGACAAACACAGTATTCCCGATTAGGGAATGGTTCCAGATTTGGGTAAAATGTAGAGAGGATGAGGAAGATATCTTAGAGTAGCATGTCTTTTTCTCCCAAAGTTTGGGACGCAGGTGTAGACAGTCTTGAAAATCACCCATTGTGAATAATGGTAGAGTACTGATCATGCATGCAAATCTAATTATGTCTGTTTTTTAAATAAAAGCAGAAGGAAAAGGACTGCTTCTCTTCTTTCCCACTGCTCATCTACCCCTGATTGTCTTGGAAATGCAGACAAATTTGAAATGAACAGAAATTCTGGTCAAGAGTAAAGTGTGCGGCATTGCTTTTAATTTTCCTTATAGACAGTGTCAGCCTGTGCCTGTATGTGCACACCTCCTTTAAATGTGGACTATAAAATAGAATGTCCTTATTGTGTTCTTTACTCCCTGGTTGTGCATTTGCCCCATGGAGCCAACATGCACCAGTTTGGATGTTAGAGACGTCCTGGAGGAGAGAGTAGGGAGGTTTCCCTTGTCATCCACTGAGGCTCATTAAAACTTAATCGATATGGTATCATGCATATTCTTATCAAGAGCTGAGAATTAATATTTTGCTTTACTGATAACATTTTTCTTTAAAATAAAAAATTGTGTATCGATATGGTGACTGCAATTTGATTACAGAGTTTGTGAGGGAGTTCAGCAGCACAGGCAGTAGCTCAGCCTCATGCAGTGGACTTTTACTGGTTGGAATGTGCTAGTATTTTACATGCATGCTTTCTGGTGGACTTGTGAGAACCATGTAGTTGTTACATGCTTTTTCTAGGTATAGCACACTAGATTTTATATGTGGATTGTTTAGATTGGTTGGACTTTGGGTAAAGTCAATATTTATTTCTTCTGGTACCAAGTTTAGCATGTAGTTAAAGGCAACCATGAAAAGCGAGCAGAATCTTTACCAGTGCACATATTATTATAGAAAATACTTTCATAGGCATGTAAGGTTGTAGATAAATAGTTTTCCAATAAAATACTGGAAAAGTGGCTATGGTTTTAGTACTTTTGGAAGACTTGAATATTAGAATTAAGCTGTAGCCTATTTTCAAATGTAGATTGATTACATTTGTAGGACTATTTAAACATCAGTATTGGTAAGCTAGTGGGCAGCTAGGGCCTCTCAGGTATTGTCTTACACATTATTAAAAAATACAGTTATTTTTGACACGTAGTGTTTTTTTTTCCTAGTTCTTGTATGTATCATCCAATTCCAGGAGGCTGAAATTATAGAAAACTACTTAAGACTTCCTCTCACATTCTGCTAAAACCTGAGGCTGATGATAGAGCTCTAGCTTTTGTTGTATTTTGTATGGAATTGCAAAGTGGAAAAATACCAAGAGATCTACCATTTTTCCAAAATGAACCTGATTTATAACAGTGATATAGATGCATAAATAGTATTTAATATGCAGAAGTAAAGTTAAAGTATGTTGTTGAATTGGCACACTTTACCTGTTTTCACTGACAAATTATTCCATAGGTGACGACATAAAATAGAAACAAATTCTGTATTATGAATTTGAGGCTTTTGAAGCTTTGCATTGCTTTCTATTACTGTGATTCTTTCCATGGGTAGTAAAAGCTGCTAAAACTAAATGCTTTGTGGCATATTTTATTTTCGTATTTCCTGATGTTCATGGGGTTTTTTTTGTAAGTCTGTTTCTTGCTTCTGTTCTAACTAAATTAACATTTATGAGGTTTTTTTTAATTTGAAATATTCTTAGGTTTTCCTTGGGAGCTAATATAATTAGTGGCAACTGGTGAACACACTAGATTTACTGAGCATTCAATGATCTTGTTTTCAGGGGGAAACAGACTTCACTTACTTGATTGTAACCTCTAGCACAGATGAATAACAGCATCAAAGCTTTCCACTGTTGTGATTATGTTGCTAATTGATTACTGATGGGTAGAATTAAGAGTATAGTCCTACATAAACTAGGTCCTAAAATAGGTGTACTTGAGCATAGGGATGAGTATTAGTAAGGGAAAATAACTGTAGTGCAAAAGGAGAAATTACTTGTTGACTGTTGACAAGTACAAGGAGACTTATATGAAATACATACATTTATTTGATCTACAGTTTGTTGTTGTGTGTATATCAGAATTAATTATGTATTTCATGTTTTGCCATTGAATATGAATGTTTTAATATGAATGTGGTACTAAAAAAATTATTTAAGAGTAATTGACATAATAGGAGTGTTTTGAAATATATAGGAAACTGCCTGAATGGGGGTATTAATGCAATAAACAAGTGTCTTGTGTTAAGTTTTGGTGTTTTGTTAAAGTGCCCTTTTCTAAGTACTTTTACAAGTCCTGCTCTGAAATCTGCAATGGTTGCTCTCAGCATAATTAAACTGGAGTTGCCCAGAATATGCTGATAGCTCTGTTAGTATCATTCAAGTTGTTCCTATTTGTTATATCCCTCTTTGTTTCAAAAGTGCATGTTAATAGTAAAACCTAGACTCTTGCATTAGAAGTTATGATCTTTTCTTCCTATTGCAATTTACCTTTGTGTCTAAAACAATTTCATTTTCATTCTGTGGATGACTTTGCCTGCCTGTCATTGCTTTTTTTCCCTATTACTGCATTTTTCAATAATTTTCCACTGTGTTGTCTTTTTTCCCTTTTCTTCCATCTCCCCCTGCCACTGACAAGCTGTGGCACTGGCTTAATAAGAAGGTAAATAAACAGAAAAATTGTGATTCCAACTACTGGATTCTGTGGTTTCGGGGAGTTTGATTTTTTTATTATTATTTTTTTATTTTGCAGCATGAACACTCCTAACATGCCTTGCTTTGTAGATTTCTCTCTCAAATGCCTCTTTTCCAGCTCTTGATATAAGCTACTGAAGGTCATGTAATTCTACCCGATCTTCTGTCTTCTACTCCAGTGAATGCACGTAGTTAAATGTTTTGTACAGCAGAGTATTGCATTAGCATTTCAAGCCATAGTTTGATTTAGTGGCACTTTTATTTAAGAACAGCTGATCTCCAGCTGGTCCCCGCTTCTATGCATAACAAAACCAGTTCTCTCCCAGTCTGGAGAGCTGTTCTGCATTCAGGGAAAGCATCAGTTAACTGAATTAATATGGGAACGGCAAAGGTGTAAGGCACAGTTGTAAGGCTATGAGTGTAAGTGTTTGCACATAGTGCATAGCCTGGTTTCAGTGAGTGCTGTGAATCTTTTACTTTTGAAGTGTCAAACTTGCCTGTGTGTAGTGTACTACCAGTGAATACATACATACTGATATGGAGTGTACCAGCAGTGAATACATACATATTGATGTGGAGTGTACCAGGAGTGAAATGAGACTTCGCATAGTCTCAGAACTGCTGAATCAACAGTCTGAAGGGAAGTGAGGACTAGTAAAAATAAAAGAAATTAAAAAATTAAAGTAGTTGATACAGCTAATCTTTTTTTCCTTGTGTGTGTTATGTTTTATAAGAATTGTTATTTCCAGTTCCCATGGTTCATCTTAGCCAGCTATGTTTAACTATTTTTCTTTGGGGAACTGTCATTCCAAGTGAAGTTAAAACTGATTTGGCTTCATGTGTGACTGAAATCTAAACAACTCCTTAGTGCAGTGATGTCTCTCTGGGACTTGGGCAGTGGCATTGCTTCAGACAAACATAGATCTGGGGAGGGATGTCTGTAGCATGTGCATGGCTGCGGGACCTCAGAGTTTTGCAGGTGACTAGTATGTGATAAAATACATATATAAAACGTTCTTGTAAACAATGAAATGGGGCTGCATAGCTGGTATCTGCTTTGGGTGGCAGATGAGGAATAATGCTACTTGTAGTGTCTGGGCTAAGCAGCTATAATGAATTTAGGAAATTTGATCTTCAGTATTTAATGAGTAAACCCAGGGTTGTATATTGGGGGGCTTTCTGTGTTTCTGAACAAGAGGGTGGAGTTGCTTCCTTCATGATTCAGTTGTAATTGTCCACTAAGAGAGGAATTTTTGAATGTTCTTTTGCCCTTGACTATAGTATTCCTGGTTTAAAATTACATTTTTATTTCCTGACTTTGAAACGTTTGTCTATATGAATGACTTGCAGTTAGTAAATATGTGCAACCATAACCCTTCTTAATTATATTTTTTGTTAGATATTGATTTATTAGCACAATTCAGGTGAAGAACTGAGTTTGGTGAGCCACAGATGAAAGTTTAGTCCCAACTACTTTTGTTCTGTCTCTGAATTTGTCATTTGTTTGTTTGAAAATATTGATAGGTTGCAAAAACAATTTCACTGTAATTGCTTTAAATTATAAAATGTCTGGGTTTTATTTTTAGTTTAGAGATTTGCATTACTTGGCAAAACCCTGTGGATATAATTACTTAACAGGGTGGGGTTTTTTAGTTCCTAGGACTTACTTTTGAAAGCTATTGGTTTACTTTAAAGTTTCATAGGTAGAAATCCTGAAAATCCTATAGTGTTACATGCAGTGTTGACTCCTCTTCATGAATGTATAATAATAATAATAAAGATATAAACAAAAAAGTGAAAAAATTGTGCAAATGGCATGAGGATCTTTTGGGTTAATTTTGTTGGGAGTGGGATTTGGCTTTGTTTGTTTTTAAATGATAATTAAAAATAAATCTTACTCTACCAGAGGTAAAATAAGGAGGGGATTTGTAATACAGAACACTGGATGCAGTTAAAAGGTTGATTCCTTTTGTGCCTTTCTCCTTTTTACCTGTCTTTGAAGGGAAGTATTTCAGAGAACACCAAAATAAATTTCTGATAATCCAGCAGGACATTAAACATACATCACCTGGTTATGGCAGAGTTCGAAACGATGGTTGATTGTGACTGCTAGTGATAAACCTTGCCTTTTAAATTTCTATTCATGGTATATGTAGCCCAAAATATAGAATAGGTTCAGTTGAGCTAGCATGATTTGTTCTTTATAACATTGTCCATGTCAGGACTCTTTAGAAGGAGTTGCTAAATTCTGCTGTTGTTGTTGGAGGGACACTGCTGTAAATAGAGTTGAGACTTCATGTAGGCCGTTCTCTACCTTTTGTAGCTTACCTACTCAACTGACTCATTTTAGCACAGCTCTTGAATGTGTTCTGGTTACAGGCTTCCCCTTATTCTCACGAGATGATATGAATGAGATGATATCCTCAAATATTAACTGAATTAAAGGGAAATAACAAGTCTAAGAAATGTGTTGGAAAAGTTCTTCATGAATAGTGGAGCTGTTTACAGAAAAAAAAAAAAGTCCTTGTTGGTAATTTTATATAGATGTAGTTGAAAATGAAGTAGATGGCCAGGTCTTCTTTGCTGTGTAGGTAATGCAGTAAATCAAACATGCTAGGAAAACTATAGTTCTGATGGCTATATAGTGTGAAACATGAAAATATTAAATCATAGATAATGTATCCTCCTTCACAACATGAAGAATCTGTCTAGATAGTAGGATTTCTGATTGTTAAGCATAGGCTGTAGTTCTATTGCAGCTTAGTCTAATATGGTTTGTATCATCACCCAAAATTTGAAAGAGGGAGTACTTGCAAATTGAGGAGCTTCCTAATGGAATGCAACTGATCCTAAAAAACCTTCTTTTTTCCAAAGTGAGCTAAATTTAAAAAAAAAAAAATTAATAACTTTCCCTTCAAAACTGTGACAATTAAGGATAGTTTTTTGTAGACTGTCTATCACAAATCGGTAACATTTCAGTTTGGGTTTACAAGAGTGACCTTCTGTAGCTTAGGAGCCTGGCTTTCCTTTACCTTTGCATAATTTTGAATGTTGTGGCAGCATCAGCTTCTGCTGTTACTAACCTTTAGATTAGAGGCTTGGAACTGAGTATAAAACTTCATGATCTCTGCCTAATGACTGGTGTTTAGTCAGTACCTGTTTGTGTGCATGCCCATGGTTTACAGGAAGGAGGTAACAGGAGGTCTGACAGGGCTGGGCTAAGTGAAATCTGGACCTGATTCAGTGGTAAGTACAAGCAAAAAGGGATTTAACGGAGCAGCTTACCTACAGTAACACAGCACCTATGCATTACTTAGCATGAATGTGTAGAGGTGAGTGCCTACTAAGGAAGTATTGTGGGTTAGTGTAGAGGAAGGAAGGGAGTTTTAATAGAAAAAAAAAAAAAAAAGCAGAGTAAATACAGCCCTAAGCAAATGCTGTGCATCTGCTCTTACTTCTACAATACTGAGTCTAATTCAATCTTCTCCTGTGATATGTCTGTACCAGTTATGTAACTTGGATGTCCTTAACACTGTGCTGAGAGATATAATTTCAGTACCTCACCAAAGCTGGCTTTCATCTACCTTGCTTGGGCTACCTGCCCAAGTAAATAAAGGCAAAGTGGGCTTGCTTGGCTGAGGCTGCTGCCTGTGCTAGTACATCATCAGTGCTGCCCTCATTTCACTAACTAAATTAAAGACAATTCAGGCTTTACAGCTGCACCTTAATGGCAGTCTAGGCATATTTGAACCCACAGTACAGAGTATCAAGAAAACTCGTTTGTCATGTGCTGTCTCAGGCAGAGTCCTCATCCTGATCTTTTGGAGCTTGATCTTCCAGTAGTTGTTACATGGTGAAACATCTAAAGCATTCAGGCTCAGCTCTGCCGAGTTTACCCCTCACACAGTCATTGAGGGTATCATTATTTTTGGAGTCTCTTTGGAAATACTTTCAATTGCATGGATTCAGTGAATCTGATTAAGGTGCTATATGTAAGACGAATGGATTTCTTCTATCCCTATCTTAGCAAGTATATAGCTATTAGTTTGAACTTTGTCTAAAATAACAAGGAGGGCTTTCATTTTTAATGGCTTCATTTTGAAGCCCATGTTGTAAAATTTCTATTCCCTGCCCATCCAGGTTTTTTTTTCAGTGACATTTTTGATTTCTATGCTTTAAAGTAGGGACTTTTATTTCTTGCTTCTCTCGCATAATCTTGCACAATCACAGATATGTGAGGCTTGAAAGGGCACAGCACATCCTGTTTCATTCTTGTTTCCAAAGTGGTAACAGCCCTATGTAGAGGTTATTCAAAGTTTCTCAGAGAGCTGCAATAGCACTGGCAAGGTATTGCTGATGGCTGAAATATTTCAGCAATGCTGAAAAGTGTTAAAAATAAGGCAAAAGATTTTACATATTCCCTCATGTTCTCTGAATTTCTTTCTGCAGTTTTTACTATAGTGCAGCTTTGGTTACAAAAGCTTGCTAGCTCAACACCTTGTTACTTTTAAAAGGATTTTGCATTCTTTTAGTTTTTGTCATCATTTTGAACAACAGTTCTAAAATCTCAATATAATCCTTGTGTTAATTGAGGTCAAACAAGGAGCTGGTTGTAAAAACTTGAAGTCTAAAATTAATTGTTTGATGTACACGAACTGCTCAGATACTATAGGATGAACACACACACAAAACTTCTTAATTTTTTTTCAAATAGGAGATCTAAATTGAGTATTAACCAGTTCAATCATCACATCAGTCTGTAGAAGTTAGTTATTCCAGGGCCAATTTCATGTGTAGGGATAGGGTAAATAAATGAAGAAAGAACTAATGTAAACCATTAGCATGCATATTAGTAGTCTTTTAGGATCTCTAAAAAGTTATCAGCTTAATTGTTTAGTATATAACTTGTACTCGAAAGTACTTTAACCTACTACACATTGACTTTGACCTCAGTTCTCCTAAAGCACAAATTTTACAGTTATGTTGCTGCTGCTGCTGCTTTTTCCTGTAGTAATGCCAGATGGAGTAGAAATAGCCTTGGTATGTGAAACATAGGAGCTCGAAAAATGTATTTGGTCATACTTGCATGGGCTTTCACAACTTTTAAGTAAACAGCCAGTTAGTGTATGAAATGAAGCTCAGCTTACACTATTCTAGAGCACTCTGCAAAGTTGTGTGACTGAGCAGTTTTATTGTGATTAATATAATCAGAATTTCTCTGATCTTAAGTGGTATCACTGTTTGTTTGTGGGCATGTATAGAATGGGCCTTTTCAGAAACTAGCAGAACAAGATACACACCTGTTTCCTGTATCAAATAGGTTCAGCTAATGCATGCTTAATGCTGAGCATCCTTTTGAGATTGAAAGTGGATAGAAATAGTTGGTGCTGAATAATTGGCCTGATATTAAAAATATGTCCCGTTTCAGTTCAGAAGGTGGTGAGCAGCTCTAAAAATTTTATTGCCTGCAAAAATACCTCATTTATCATTTAAATGGCTTTTAGCTATCCAAATCTGAAAGTTATGGTTGTGCTTTACAGTATACCTTGATAACTTTGAAGTCCTGTGCAGCCAGTATCTGTAAGTTTCCAAGCTTCCAAGGACAGGAAACAAAGACAAATTTCTGGGTTCTAGCTGACATGAATGCTAGCTCCCTTAGGTGTAGTAAGTAACTGTTGAAATATTGCTTGCTTTGCAGAGAGCTTGCCGTGTCGTGTGATAATGTGTAAATTTTTTTTGCAAAATCACATGCCATACCATGACCTTAATCATGCTAACATCGCTTGTTAACTGTTCATCTCCAAGCTTGGGCATAAATGCTGTATGATTAGAGCTTGATTTTTGTACTGTGATTGTAAATAAAAATAATAGTACTGTCCTATAGCATTGCTTTCATTAAAAATTAATTGATATGCCATAATTTGTTTTTTTCTTTTTTTTTCTACACAGATCATCGTGTGGTTGGAGAAAATGCTAGATAAAATAATCAGCATTTTTATAATATTTTTGCTAGTCATAGGAACCCTTCTGCTAGCCCTGCTCCTTACTGCAAAGGTACAGTGTGCTGAAGAATGTAATCACAGAGCTCATTTTCAATGGTTTTGAAGGTTACTGATATTTATACTAAATTGTGTAACTTGAAGAATTTTTCCAAATATTTAGTAACTAATTGCTCAGTAGTTGAACTAGTTGCCCTTCAAGGACTACAAAGCATACAAAATTATACCAAAATCTGAGTCTTTATATTTCTTTGAATTTCTGTATTTATTTACCTATATGACAAGCCTAATATATAGTCATTTGGAAATACAAAATTTATGGTAGTAAAAAAATTACTAGCTTATATATTACAGGCATGGATTTGTTTTGCATCCTGTTGCACTTTCCTTGTCAACAGCAGAGCCACTTAGAATTTTTTCTTTTTAATTTACCTTGCATCAGAAACATATTTGCAAAATGCTTAAGGTCTATTTGTCATTTTTTTGTGTAATTGCCTGTAATAGCCTCATGGTATCCTGTTCTCAGTTAAATGTGCTAAGATTCATGATCAGATGTTCTCTGAAATTGATTTTTTGGTTTGTGGTTGGGGCTTTCTTTTTTTCTCACCAGAAGAGGTCACTCATGTACTTTCTTTTTTCCTTTATTTTTCCTTAATGGAGCTGTGTTCATATTTGAAACAGTCAATGGAGATTAAATGTTTGACTTGAATACAGTTACAGAATAAAAATCAATGGGTTCTGATGTCAATATCCTTTTTCCAAAATGTAGGCTTATATAATGTTGAGTACTTAAAATTGAAAGCTTTAAAAGTTGTGCAGACATTCCTGCCTAAAGCTTCCTTATATTGATAAAAGGACTATTAAGATATTTATAAAAGGTGTCTTTTATCATTCTTATTGAAGAATTAATTTGGTGAGGCACTTCATAGCATGGCTGGTTATGTTAGAGCTAAGCATTCATGAGTTTTTACACTTCTTTGATTTGTGGCTTAAAAAGGCATATCTGAAACTGTGCTTTGTATTTTAGTACTTCCCTTGACAGCACTGCTGTATTGTTAAATATTTTTTCCACTGATGTGATAAGGTTTAAATTTCCATTCGCTATTACTAGTGACAAAAATTGTCAGAACAGACTGATTATTGTATTGTCTGTGTTTTTTTGGGTTAATGGCGCTTTATTCTTAGTGGGTCGCTTGTANAGTCTTTCTGAATGTAGGAAGAGTTCTAGTCTGCATTACGTAACATTTCTCCTCTCTATATTTAATTTAGGTACATCAAGAGAGTGTTCACATGATTCAAGTCACAAGCAGCTTGATCAATGAGACAGTAGCCAGTCACCCAGAATGGGCAAAGTAAGAATACTGAAGTTAAGCCAATAGTATAGGGTGGATGAACAAACTTCCAGGTGCACTTATGCATAGTTTTTAACTTAAAAAGTCCCCTAGGTGAACAGCAATGGAGGTGACTCTTGCAGGCAGATGTAAAACTGAAACTCTCAGGCAGCAGGAATGTTTATGCATTACTCTGGAGGACTGTCACTGTGGTATCTCATTTGAGGATTTTGGTGGAGAAGGACAGCTGTATGAACAACTACCGTAGTTATGTAGTGCAGAGAATAGAGAGGGCAGTATTTTTTCCCTTTTGCCTGTGAAAGAAAACTCTGGCAAAGAGTGCTCTCTATAGAAGGTTGCAAGAGGAGAGATGAATTATTTTTCCAGTGTGGAGAGCTGGCTGCAGAATGCCTTTGAGGGATTAGGAGTGAAGACAATGTTTTTGGAGTGAATTGAAGAAGAGTTCAAGGGTGAAAAGAATGGTGTATGGGGAGAGTTTGGTATGAATCAGTTGGGAAGGGCTGTTCCTATTAAGTGTAGATGTGGATCTAGTGTATGCAGTGGGAAGTTTGTAAGGTTTAATCAATGTAGCGATTAAAGTAAACCCCAAGGAAAATATGTAAGGGAGAGAGAAGATTTTGAGAGAAATGCATCTAGAAAGAAACAAGGGCATACTGGCAAGCAAAGAAGTGTTTACATGAACACCGCAGGGGGAATAGGTGAAACTGATGAATGTTATTTTGAGGAGGCCATGTTTCAGATGGCTTTCATTCTGCTTCAGCTAAACAGACTTTGGGTAAAGGTGAGATACTAATGTAATACCAGAAGAAAAAGTTGTGTCCCAAACAAGAATAGTCGACTTTTTCAAGGACACATTCTAAACAAAAGTGATGGTGGTTTAACACTATGGAAAGAAATCACATGCTGTATTATAAGAGCATAATGATTTTTCAAAAACAGAACTAAAAAGATACCGTTAATAACTACTGTAGTACTGTGTGTTTTAGCACTACTTAAATAATCACAGTCAAGACAACAGAAAGCACTTAAAATGTGTTTTATTCCTTCATGGCACTTCTGTTTTTGGCCTTCCCATTTTGCCGTTGGATGGAAACAAGAGGGACTAATGAAAATGGAAATTTTACTGTCAGAAATTTATTCACATAATGAAAACACTAGAGTAGTAATTGAGTAATTAGCAGAATTTTAGCTGAAATTTTTACTTCCAGTGTTTGTATCCAAATTTGAAGCACTGAAACCACTGTATTTTAATTCATTGAGAGTAAGAGTACCTCTTGCCAAATTCACCAAGCTTCAGCGGCTTTCAGAGCTTGATGCTCACACTATGTTTAAAATTGAGTGACTGAAATATCTTGGAATTCCAATGCAGAACATTTCCAAAGGGTTATACGGACAGAACAGCTTCCATGTTGATCTTAAGTCAGGTGAACAAACGTCCTGACTGGTGGGGTTTTTTGTTTTGGAAAGGCTCCAATAATTGCCATTGAATCAAGATGTAAAAAGAAAGTCAGAGCAGAGATTGTGTGCCCTGTATTCACAAGCATTGAAAGGTTGACAGCTCAGTAGGGTCCATTGCTTGGTCATTGACAGTGATGTGAATCCCTGAAGACATTCATGAGCAGGTAGCTTGGTGAGGGCTTAGAAATAACTGGTGTCCAAACCTGTTTTCAACCGGTTGCTTTTTCAGGGAAACAACGTTAACAGTTTACATTCGGCTTGTAATTCAGCAGGTTGTGTTTGCAGCTAGATGAGACTACTTCATAGAGCCTTTTCAGACAACTGGAACACCGGGAAAATTGCTAAAAATATAGTGTGAAAAGCACATATACAGACTGAAGAGCAGATCTCTTGAAAAAGTTGAGATACCAACCTTTAATTAAGGTTTCAGGAACCTTGGAGAATTTCTAATGCAAGGACTTTCCCTAGGTTTAATTGCGCTTTGCTTATGAGAAAATCTGTTCCTTGATATGCTAGTTGCAATAAGTTTATATGTATTCAACCATAATAATTTGTTGTTGTTTCGAAATGTTGATTTGCAATGTGTTTTGGGTATAACGAAGTGGGTAAAATACATAGCAGTTAACTCTGTTTTCCTTCTTTGGTAAAAACCCAGCTGGCTCCCAGAAGCCCAGGTAATCCAGAAGGCACTCAATTCCGCAGCGAATAACGTATACCAATATGGCCGAGAATGGATTACACATAAGGTAAGAGTGAGCTCTTAAAACACCTTTTAATTTTTTTTTTATGATTTCTTGTATTTCATTAAAGTAAAAAGAAATAAAAATATATTTGTCAGTAGTTCTTTTCTGTGTGGTTAACTGTCTGGTTGACAGATCTTTCTGCTCTCTGGTTTGTGAGTTGAAGGAAGAGTGGGAGTGATTTCAGTAGTCTTTTCTGCTCAGAGGATTATTTATTTTTAAGAACTAAAGAATCTCTCATCATTTGAATAATTCCCAGTGAAAATGCGTCAAATAAAACTGAGTAATATTGTTTCACCTGGCTTTAGCTGTCCTGTTGTAGACCATGTAGACTTTTTTAATTGACAGCACCAGTCTGTCCCCTCCCCCTGTATTGTAATTTGTGTGTGAGCTGGGTGTGGTAGATTGGATTTTTTTTAATCATAATTTATTTAGTTACGCTAACTTTCTTCAGGAGAATTTGTCAAGACTCTTATATATTTTGATATCAAGGACACTTCTCAAATTATTTGAAATATTTACTCTAAATATATGATCAAGAATTTTGGGTTAAGCATTTTAGAGAGAGCATTGGTTTTTCAGTGCAGAAAGAAGTCCTCGGCTTAGTGCAGCAGAGTGGTTTTTAACAAAGTCATCATATTGTGAACTGTGTTGTCTGAAGTGTGTATTTCATACTGATACTCACATTTTCTAATAATTTGGGTTTGATCCATGCCTTTACTGCCACTCTTACGTGATTTATCGAGCTTTGAGTTCATCAGTAGATCGGTTTTATTCTGTCCTGTATAATAAAAGATTTCTGTATGTTTTTAGCTCCATAAGATTTTAGGAGAAAAAGTGAATAACACCGCTGTGATTGAAAAACAAGTACTAGAGCTCTGGGACAGGCTTTATCACTCTTGGTTTGTGAAGGTGGGTAACTTATTTAAATGGTATTCATAAAAACTATCACTTAGTACTCTGAGATAATTGTGCTAAGTATTCATTTCTGAGAGAGAGATTACCAGAAAGTTGGATGCTAAGTGAAGATCATAATAATAAAAAGTTGGTAAAAATTTCAAGTGTGTAAGATAGATTATTCTGCAGTCACAGTCTGCGTACAGCCAGAGCTATGTCCTTCACTTAAGGAGTAAAGTGTGTTTTTATGTATGCCATTTAATTTAGCCTTTTCTCACTTTATATCTTTGATATTTCATAGTTTAGAGGTTTCTGTTGAAATTTTTTGTTGTTGAGGTGTTAGGAAAAGTGGTGTTCTGCATGATTTGTGTAACTTTCATTAATTTGAAATTGTGGGAAAGAAATTGTTCCTTCATTAAGTTTCTTCCAATACATTTTCTTAGCCACACTGAATCTTGAAAACTTCAGAAGTGTTAAATAATTTTTATGCTACCAATGCTGTTTGCCTTTTAAAGGAAAAAGCAATTAATTAATCACAGTGCAATGGAAATATCAAAATCCAAAAGTCATACCCCTGAAATACTTCTGCATATTTAAATAATTGCAATTACAACATATTAACACTTTTCTTTATACAGTCATTTTTCAAGTACCTAAAGTTCCAAGATTTCTCTATTAAAATAAGTCACAGTTTCATTATAGTAGTCAAAACTGAAGTGGAAAGAATCAGTTTCTGACAAGTAATAACACTGTTGAGAAGTATGGAACCATTGAGGAAAAAGTAAAACTGTAAAGTAGATTTTTCTGGCCTGAAGCACTGGAGAGTATTCAGTGTTAAATGACTGACCAAGAAAAGCACCTACTTTTGATGCAGTTATCAGTGATACTGATGAACCTGTTGCCTTTACTAATCTAACCTGTATGTCAGGTGGTCTGTGGCACTTCACTGTTTGGTAGGGCTCTGTCACTACCTGTGCTGTAGGAGTGCTTGTGTTGCTGCAGTACAGCACAGGTTGTGCCTGTGTTTGGTGTGTTTTGGGATTTCTTACCTGCAGCTGTTACTTGAGGGAGTACTGTGAGGCTTCTGTCTTGCAGATTCTTTTCTGGTAGGGTGAGAGACATCTTTCCTCCCAGTCAAAATGGTAGAAGGAACTTCAGGAATGCACTGACTCTCGCTGCCCACAATCTGGAGTTGTGTTCCCCCTCTGGCTGCAGTTTACAAAGTAGACACCCTATGTTACCATTGACATGCTGGCAGGCAACTGATTATCTGCAGGCTGCAGGTAACTGCTCCAGAGTCTGCTCCTAATATTGGCCCTACTGTCATAGCCCAGATCCACATAAATGTCTCACACGAGTGCTTTCCACCTGGCTATTTCCTTCTGTAATGTTAGAATAGTCTTGTGGGGTTTTTAAAATTATCTGAGAACTGGTAAACCAGGTAATGGTGTGGTGCGTAGGATATCTGTGCATCAGTGCAGCTTTCAAGCTCCCCCCTGTTTCAGTTGTGTGAGCATAATAATTATGCTTCATTTCAAGGTCTACTTACTGTTGCTCTAGTATGTTGGTGATTGAAGAACTCAGACTCAGGGGATACTATTCCATGAAAGCCGTGGAATTGAGGAAGAAATGCTGATGAAATGTAGATTCAACCATTAACTGCTTCTTCCTAAGAAGATCAGTAGGTAGAAAGTGGTGTATATTCTAAAGGTTCTAGAAATGTTGTGATAGATCAGTTATTGTCACATCTGTGTACCAAATGAAGTAAAGGAGTAACAGAATAATAAACCATTTGGACGATTATGGCATAGCTCTGCAATAAAGGTATATTTTTCAAGGACAAGTATCTCCTCTTCCTAGTCCATTCGGGTGTGGAGTTTTGTTTTGTTTTTGAGATCTAGTGCATTTGTTGAGAAGGAATGTCTTTAAATCCTTTATTTATCCACATCTGAGGCCTTAGGTGCTGCAGCAGTATAGTTGCTGAATAACATTTAATTTGAAATATGTATGAATAATAATGCTACAGAATTTGAAAATGGTATATAAATCTGCTAGTTAACGGTGAGAGCTATCTTTAAAATAGAACTCGATGCACAGATAATAGGCCCTGTTGGAGGGAGATTTTTGACTGCTCGTATGTTTCTGTTCCAAATAAATTGCCATTTCTGAAGAAAGATCTCTGTGTTGCTGTGGCTTGTTAAACCATGTTGCTAATTGTGCCTCACAAAGTGCAACAGTGCGTCTAGAGAGAATTGGTACTAAGCAGAAAATGTAATGCTCTTAGATAAATCAGTGCAGGAACCTCACTTGGAATATTACTTGCTATATAGCCAAAAAAGATACTGTCATTTTGAATGCAGCCTGATAAGGCTAAAGGTTTGGAAAATTTTAACAGATGTAGTAGGATGCTCATTATAGAAATCGGAGTTAAGAACTTGAGAAATCTCTTGCTATTAAAGGTTAGGGTGAGATCTCTTAGTGTCAGCGGGTTTGCTTAAACTTGCTTACATAGAATTTTGACATCCTTCTCTGAAACACTTATCACAGTCCCAGACTGAGTCAAGTAGTCTCATTCTAGATGGTAATCAGGTGTAATTCATCAGACAATAGGCAACTTAATAATTAAGGTGAAGCCACTTAAGGAATTAGCTGTTGTGGTTATTGCCGTGTCCTGCTGTCTTCTTATGTTGAGGTTAAAAAGGTGTGTAGTCAGAAGAAGTCATCCATGCATTCTGTTTTGGTTTTGTGTGACTGAACATTGCCTGTGGAGTGGACACTAATAGTTAGAAAACCACTTGTTTTGCTTCTGCATGCATTTTCCTTTATAGGTTGTCCTGGGAAAACTTGTATGTTGCAAACAGTAAGTTATGTAGGCAGTAACTGAAAGGATGATCTCTTTCTTGTGAGCCTTCATTAAGAGTGCGATAGATACCTTTGTATCAGTCAAGCAGTAAAGTTAATTTGTAGTAGAAGTGAATGAGTATTATATACAGCAAGGTAATTATATGGGATAATTAACTACAGTTTTTTTGTCAGATTTTATTGTTTTCGGTGTACAGAGTACTTCCAGTTATTTTTTGGCATGACAATTAAAGCAGCTCTAAGTACTTAGATGCATGTTGGAACTGTTGCTCATTAAGCAAACATTAGTCTAAAAACACAACCCTTTGGGTTTATCATATCTGTAAGTTATTTGAATGTCTGTTTTCTTCACATCTTTGCCTCTCTTTTTTAGAATGTAACGCATTCTGGAAGACACAAAGGACACAAGTGGCACATAAACCGTCAAAACAGCTGGCTTGGAGATATTCTGGACTGGCAAGATGTTGCATCATTTGTTCATGATAACATTGAAACATTTCTCTCGGTATGTATTCTTTGCACTTATTACAAAGTTGATCTAATTTTTAATTGATAGCAATTTCTCCTTAGGGTACCACTAAGGTTATGGATTTGAGTACATGGAAAATTAGGGGAACATAGTGTTGCTTACAATTACCTAAGCAATTATTGTAAGCTTATTTAAGGTATAACCATCAACCATATAGAACTGTTTATGATGAAGAATCCCTTGTTATTTCAGCATCTTTATTGATACCAGCTTCCCAGACATCTTCCTGTAGCAGGATGTTATTGTAGGATTCCCCATGTCACCTGCAAGCAGGTTTTCAATGCTTTATATTATGTGGTCTTTTCTCTTTCAAAAAGAAACCAGTTGATCTAGGTTACAATTGAAGAAATTATTGACTAAGAGGTTGTGAAAACAAAACAATGCAAAAAAAACCTGTATTTTTTTTCTCTTACTTGAGAGCAGCTTATTCCTCTCTTTTTTTAATGAAAATTCCGTGGAGAATGAAATTAATACTTTACACAGTGTGAATTCCAGAATTAATGCACTGGACCTTTCACCTTAAAAGGGGAAAGAGGAAAATTATTGAAAACAATTCAAACTGAAGTGGTTTACTAAAAATTATATTAATATTCTAAAAATATATTTTAATATATGGTGTCAATCTCCAATATCTTTGACTTGAGCTGTTGTCATAAACTAAAAGTATCTTCAGTTTTGGAAGACTGTTAGTTATACCTAACTGGCAGCATAACAATTCTGTGGATGCAATTAAAGTTAGTTGTTGGTTTAGAGTTGTGGACATGTGTGATTTTTCTGTCCTCCTTCAACTACTGCTTAAATTGCTACAGTTTCTGTCATAGAAGATGTGAGACAAGAAAAAATCAAGAGAATTTTTTTTTGTTGCAGTAAACCTTTTTTTTCAGTTAATAATGAAATTTGCTTAATGCTTTCTCGAAGTTGGCCATGCACGCTGGAGGCAGAGTTATGAAAATGCACAACACACCACGATTTAAAATCAATATGGAGTTTCCTTCTAGGCAAGAGGGCAAGGAAGACAGAGGAGGAGAAACTACATGAGTGCTAGCTGTGTAATTTGCAGCATTGCTATGCAGTGCCCAGAAACCATGATGAAAAGTGTACTTCAGTAATCTAAATAGGCTAGAGAAATGTGAGAAAAAGTATAAAGAGAATAAATATTTAAGAATGAATGTGTTAATACTAAAATATTCATCTAGCTAACATACTTGCTTTACGTCTAAAATCTGTTTTCAAAGTTCACAAAAAAAAGTGACAGCAATTGACTTGCTTTCCTGTTTATTTCCACAAACTCATTACTCATCAGCTGTGGGGAAACACCTGTCTTTTTTCTCCATACACTCATGTCCTTAATGACAGGCTGTAAACAAGTCAGCATAGCACATAGCTCTAAATCCTCATTTTGCACCCTTATTGGGCAGCATATTCTTTGTTGGCTTGCCCATCTACAGTGCATTGCATAAGTATTTCATGTTAAAATTGATGAAAATCTGATTTCTGTACTTGTTCAGGTCTTTAAAACTTGGAGATTATGAAAATAAGACTAGTTTTGACTTAAGTGGAGTGTTTCTAAGAAAGTTTCTTACCAACCTTAGGATACAATTGAACCTTACTGCAATCAGGATTTATGTTTTTATCAGAGCATGAAAATCTTTCTCTTGCTATTTTTA
Organism: Campylorhamphus procurvoides; assembly: GCA_013396655.1. Lineage (NCBI taxonomy): Eukaryota > Metazoa > Chordata > Aves > Passeriformes > Dendrocolaptidae > Campylorhamphus > Campylorhamphus procurvoides. Next base: position 503,454 of record WBMV01005609.1, on the reverse strand, counting down.
AGAGACACAATTGGTTATTAGAATGGCATACTGACTTGGAAAGGCCCAATATTTTAAATTATGTGAGTGATTTTGAGGGGGGTTTTGACTGATTTGGAGTGGGTGGGGGGGTTGGGTAGATTTTTTGTCTTTGGTTTGGGGGTTTTGTTTGCTTGTTTGTTTGCACTTTTTTCCATGTATTGTGGGACTCTGGGTGGGATTTAAACCAGATTGGATGGGGCTTTGAGCAGCCTGGTGTAATGGAAGGGGGATTGCACCTGAATGATCTTTAAGGTCCGTTCCAGCCCGAACTGTTCTATCATTCTATCTTCTTTTTCGGAAAGTGTTTTAGGGTTTTCTTGTTTGTTTTTTATTTTGTTTGGTTGGTTGCTTTGGGGGGTTTTGTTGGTTTTTTCTTTTTTTTTTGGTTGTTGTTTGTTTGTGGGTTGGTTTTTTGTTTGTTTTTTTTTGCTTGAGTGTGTTGTCTTTGGGAGGAGTGAGCTGTGGTTAATGGTGGTGTTTAAACTGGCTAGCTGTAATTCAAGCTGTAAGATGTTTCTGCATTTGGACACTTGAAATCAATGCTAACCTGGAATTCTCAAGACACAGTGCAGTCCCAAAACTGCTTTGACAATTTTTAACATACAGATAGTTTAAAGACAATGAGATAGCTGTAAAGATGTGTAAAGAAGTGGTTATGCAGCTATGGTGAGATCTTCTCCACCTTTGGAAAAAAATGAGTATGATTATACTACTTGGTTGTAATAAATACTTGTGTATACATTGAGTTTACCAAAAGATAAGTATCTTGCTAGTCCCTTGGCTTTCTGAAATATTTCAAAATAGTACAGATGACAGTGTTCTCTGAAAATACAGCTATTTGACAGTGTCATATTACAACCCCAAGCAGATAAGCTCTTTTCCACTGATGAAAATCATGGAAGTGTTATTCTTCTTTAATAAGAGAAGGAGCATTTGCTGTAAGGAAAACGTTAAAAGAAGACAGATGCAAGTGTTTCACTTCATGCTTATCCTGTGGTGGAAGAAAGTTTCATTTTATAGTTGAAAGCATGTAATTAAACTGATGTAGCTGTGATGGGGAATTACTGGTGTTCATTTAATTTGTAACAACATGAATCGATTCAGAACTTTGAGTATCAGGTAAAGCTCAGACTTCCGTACCACCCTCAAAATGTGCTGTTTGTTATAGCAGTTACGCTTAGCCTTAGTTTGATATAGGCAGACCTTAATTATTTTTAATTAATTTACTATATAAATGTGTAAATTGCCTGAATTCTTCATTTAATATGAAGATAAGCTTTTCCACAAGTCATCAGTTTGCTTTTTTTTTTCCTAAAAGCTTTGGCGTTAGCAGCACTGCTGCCTTTTTTTTCCAGTATTATTAGAAACACTAGTGTTAAGAACCAGTATATTCAGTGATGTATTTCTGGAGTGGTGTTTAGTTCATCTTATTCTCTGGGGATAGAGCAAGAGTGGATCCTCACTTATGCTTTATATTTTGCACCCCATGCTCTACTCTAAGGTATTTTATCAGGTGAATGAAATATGCAGTACATAGCTGGACTATTAAGATTTAATTTCTTAAAAATAAAAATGCCTCATTCTTTCCCCACTCACCTGCGTTTCCATTCATACCCTTTTCTTCCATTTCTTGCATGTTTGTAGCATTGAAGAAGTAAGTCGCTGCTTGCTAAATCTGTGAATGATGGCTCAGAGCTCCCTTGATGGTTTATGAGACATTGCTAATGTCTCCGTAAATTGATCCTTTAGTTTCTTGCACAAGAGTATTCATCATTCCACCAGCCCGCAGTATCTCATTCAGAGATTTTCCAGACAGGAAGATAGAAGACCTTCCATTACGATGTACAGAGTGAGCTTCAGCTCAGTTACGTTTCCCTTCCCATGCCTTTAGCATGACTGATCTGTGTGTTCTAAATCAAGTCATTGTCTCAAATATTTCAGTGAGTTGCTACATATCCTAATATTTTCCTTCAAGTATTGTCCTTAGTGTATAGCTAACTCAGTCCATTTTTCAATAATCTATCAACTAGCATGCTTTTTTTTTTTTCCTAGTAAGGTAAGCATTTAGAGGATTGGTCTTTTTTTCCTCACAGTGGGTGTTGGTTTTTTCAGGGTAGGTAAAACCAACCCAGCCTGATGTTTATTTTTAGATTTCTTTACAATCAGAAGGTCAAAGAAATTATACTGAAGGATAGTCCTTTTCCTGTCACTGTTTTGTCTCTGTGTCATGTAAAGATCAAGTAAAAATGTTTATTCAAAGATCAGCTGTTGAGCCCTGAAGGGGTAATCCAGAACTTTATGGATAAACTTTTATTTAGAAATCAGCTTTTAATTGGAGCAGGATGCTTTTGGTCTTGTGCATACTGTGTTTTTCTTCACAATGTTGATTGCTTTTCTTTATGGACTTGTTGTCTTGCTGTCATTTTTGAGTTGTCAGGATTGTACATCTTTCTGAACAGAAAAAAAAAAATTGAAAGCATTCAGAAGGACAAGTTTTTTTCCTAATATCTCTTTTTGTCCAGTTTTATTTCCTTTATACATCTGTTAGGGATCTCTATAATCAAGTTAGTTGCATAGTTTTACCTGACTTCCAGAGGTTCATTAACTTGAATTTCTCAGCAAAGTACTTTTTTGGTCAAATGCCTTTTAAAGCTCACTTTCAAGTGTTGACCAGTTTACAAGTTGCCAGTAGGACATCTTAGATGCCTAGGAACATTAAGTGCAGTTTTGATTTCTTGCCTGTTACAGATTGGAAAGGCACTGCATGGTAACTGATGCTGATGGTGACACCACATGGTGTGATGCATAAGAAGTTCTGCATTCTGTGCAGGTTCATAGCTCTTTAAACACTGATCTCTTAAGGCTACAAATAAAGCAGTGTTTTGGGGAAGAAGGTGAGGAAAGAGGTGTGCTTTTCAGTTATTTAGTAATGGTAATATTAAAGTGTCATTGTTAAAATATTCCCACTTAGTTGTGTTCTGGAGAACTTGTTTCAGCTGGCAAGGTGTTAAAAATTGTTTATCCCTAGTGAGTGAGCTCATCAACTCAGCTGCAGTATGCTCTGGGAATCAAATAGCATAATGAACTCTTAGGTGCAGATACATAGGTTTGATTTTGTCAGTATTACTGAAATATTTGAGCGCATTCTGATACTGTATGCAGTAATGATTAATATCTGCTATGTCTTCTCATCCTAGCTATGAGAAGCATGTATCTTTAAATTTTAATGATACATATGCTTCAAGAGGAATTACTCTGTAGATGGAGATGAGTCCTAAAAGATGCACTTGCTTTCATAAGATATACCAAAGCTGTATGAAGGCACTATCTCCAAAGTACATGCTGGTGGTAACTAGTTCAACAGTTCAATCAATGACTCCATCAAACAGGGATCTTCACCTAGGAGAACCATTGCCAATGGTGATTGAACCACCTGGCAGTTGCATTCAAACTACCTGCTATTGTATACTCTTAGTTATCACCTCCTCAGGCTAAAGCTTCTAGGGAAAGTGTTAAACAAATGCAACCTATACTGGAGGCGCATCCTATTTTGAAGAAACTTTCCCAGTCCCCACAAGGTGTGTGCTTTCTTCTAGCAGATGGAACAAGCACCTCTCCTTGTGAACCCTCACCAGTATCAACTGAGCTTATAAGTGCTAACAATTGCTGTGATGAGTATTTGGAAGACTGGTAAATTAGGCTAGTTTTACTCTTTAAAGCAAAACTTTACTAGACCAATTTTCATTAACAACGTGTTTCCTGTTAATGGTTTGTTTTACAGTCTCTTGATTGTTATTGTTATATATTCAAAGTTGTTGTCAGTCCATGACAGTCCTCATGTCCTACATGAGCTGTGAGGACAGAGTACTACTGTGATGATGCTATGTTAGTTGGCATCAGTAGAGGCTGTCCTTAATGGTCAGAGTCACAGAAATCAAAATGAGCTGGCTCAAGAACTCTTAGATATGGAAAGCTGGAACTGAAATGGACATATTCTTTCCTCAAAATAAGAAGCTTGTCATTTCATAAGTTAGTTTTGTTCCAGACAACTCCCACCCCTTCATCTCTGCTCTGGTCTGTATGCTGAGATACTTGGGAAAGGCATTACTTTACTAGGTCATGGCAAGTGCCTGGTCCTGTTGTTTGCATCTTTGGCTTTTTTTTCCCCACTTTCTTACTTAGTACCTCATTTTTTTAAAGCAAAACCAGTCTTCCTAGCTTTTAAAGTTGTACATCTTCAATGCCTTCTTCCTCAGCTAACTGCTAGTGCTTCAGGGGCATTTGTTTTCAAGGGACGTCTGTACTTTCAAGGCCTTTGCTGCTGCTCTTCTGTGATTAAACCCCACATCATCACAGAAGACCTGTGGCACCAACTCCTGTTCACACACCAGCTTCTAGTGATAGGTTTAAACATCTGGGTCTGGAGCCTCACACAGTTGGCATACTACCTAAGGCCTGCTGTTAGCAATAACAGTGCTGTTTTTACTGAATACCAACTGGAAGGCCTCTGCTTTGGCTACAATCAGTTCCCTAAAAATCATTGTCCTCTCTATTTACAGTCCTCATAGTATAATATATGTTTAATAATGTTATCTGGCATGAACTTGCACTGCTGCTGCACCCCCAGAATGAATTCTTTAACTAGGGAAGAAAGAAAGAGACAGGTACCAGTGGGAGAGCATTTTTCAGCAGAACATCTGCACTTCTAGAGAGAATAATTAAATCTGTACAAAAGATGAGTTTTAACATTCATAATTCCCATTAAATAGTAATAAGCATGAACTAAGTAGATCTTTTTGTGTTGTAATTCTCTGTCATTTCCCCCAGCACTTATTCCCTCCCAAGTTCATGCTTAATAAATTATCTTTGATATGTTTCACTCAGTTCTAAAGGAGAGGTGATCATGTGGCTCACATTCCTTTGCCTGCTCTACAAATCTAGCTACTGGTTTTTTTTTTAATTTGGTTTTCGTTTTTTTGTTTGTTTGTTTTTTGATTTAACTCAGTCTAATTACTATTTGTTGCTAGTTTTGAAGTCTTCACTTACAGCTCTGAACCTGGAGAAGGGCTTTTGTGTCTGAGCTTTTACAGTTTTTCCAGTTATAATAGTTTGAAAAAAGCTACAGCTCTTTGTGGCCTTCTTTTATATGTTCAAATCACTTTGGTTAATACATTCTTACTTGTTCTGGATGAAATATTTGTTATGAAAGTACTGTGCATTGCATTTAGGATGCCTCCTTTTTTGCTTCAAAACTAGTCTTTACTATCTGTAATAAGCAGTCAGTTCCCCAAGCCAGTACAAAGTGTAGTAGATTGTCTAATACTGTTTGATTTATTTTCCATAATTACTTGACTAACTGATGCATCGCTACTGAAAAATCACAACTTGTGCATTTGGCTGCAGTTAGTATAAAAGTTATGCATTTCATCACTGTAAAACTTTTTAAAAACAGATTTATTAAAGTAGTAATTTTATTACTTGATTTGAAGCTTCAGATTTATTTCTGCCTTATGGTGTTACTCCTTGTTCTTTGTGTTTTAGCATTTTTGCTTTTGAAAAGATGAATTTTTCCTCCCAAGACAAGATCTGCTTGACAGCAGTGTTAATCACAATTAAAAGGTGTCAGCACATCTACACTTTTTGCAATTTTGCATAATGAAATGATTTTTAATACCAGGAGAAAAATTCTGAAACCTTGTAACCAACTCATAGAAACTTGTCTTTGGTAGTCATTTTCATTTGGTACTACCTGCTGTAATACAGGAGTGAAAGAAGATGATTTTTTAAAAAAAATATCATCTTTGTGTGACTTGATGGAGCTGAGTCACTCTGTAAGCAATTCTCTGTCCTTGCTAATACCATCCAATGCCTGGTTTTGTCTTTGCTTCTCCCTCCTCTTCCAGATCCTGGAGTCCCTGTGGATAGTGATGAGTCGCAATGTGAGCCTCTTGTTCACTACAGTTACAACATTAGTGACAATCCTCTTCCACAGTGGGACAGCTCTTCTCAATTTTGTGCTTTCTGTGGTAAGTAGCATGTCATTGGTTTACCTGGTCCATTATACTGAAAGAACCTAATTACACGTGTTGTAGCAATAAACAGTCAAACCTAAAGCACTGAAAACATCTCCTAAATTTATCTAATACCAAAATTCTTTAAGATTTTGCAAATTCTCTATCTGTTTGGGGGCATTCTAGACAGAGGTCAAGATCTGTGTAACTCCCACATTAGGGAACTGGTAGTCTTCCTATCATTCTTTTAATGGAAAACACTTGTTTCATCCCTTGAAGATACTAAGCTGTAACTTGTGTTATGATAACCTATGTAACTACTGAAATCTTACGGCATGTCCTCATAAGCATATTCTTATATAAGCCATTGCTTTCAGAAGATGGAAGGAATTATTACAGGGAAATCAGCAAATTGTTCTCTAGTTGTCTTTTGGTTAAGTAAAGAAAGGATTACATGAGAACATTTAGTTTCTTCCTTAATCCACATCTTCACCTGTGATGACACATTCAAAACAATGTCTGACACATAAGCATACTTAAGAATTACAAGTTTGGATACTAATTGCCCATGATTTCCAGGCACTCGTGCTCAGACACAACATTTGGCTTTAGATGCCTAATGACTTAGTATAATTTCATTGAATGCTGTTGCTGTGATGCATAATCCTGACTTTTTGTATGTCAGCAAAGTCCTGCCTCCTTCTGCATCACTGTGCAGTCAGTTTGGCAAAGCTGGTTGGAATCTTGCTGTGTTGGAATTATTTTAAAGGTAGATGCTTTAACTGCACTCTTATTTTTTCATTTCGCAGGATTCTTAGTTGCTACAGAAAAGTTTTTACTACTTTCAAGTGGCTGAAGGGGCACAAACTAACTTAAATTTTCCAGCAAGATTATGCCTGAAGTGGTTAGCTTTTCAGCTGACTACATTTTAGTCACGTTTTAGTCATCTTGAATAAAAATTAAAATAGTGAATTTTATTTCAATAAGTGGTTCAAAATTTTGTAGTTTAAAACATAGAAATATTGAACACTTTGTTCAGAACCTCCGTTTTGAAAAATATATCTTCCATCAAAGTGTTCAGTAGAAATCTCAGTCGGTGTAACATATCCATCCATAATCCAGTAAGGTTGTATTCAGATCCTCAACAGATGTTTGAAGACTGATCATTAGTTACAGGAGTGCCACTTTTTTGCTTTTGAATGCAAGTACCAATCTGCACACAGTTGTACATGGATCTGTATATATACCTTTGTGTAGGTATATACACACACACACACACACGTATACTCGCACATGCTGCTCATGCTCTGTTACAAGGATTGGAAGAGTAACCTGACTGATGGGCATCGACAGTCCTGGAGGGAATATGCAGATTGTTGATGCTGTAAAACACACAACAAAACAAACAAACAAAAAACCGAAACCGCAAAACAAACAAAAAAAGAACCCAAGGGCTTTTAAGCAGAAAACTGAGTATGAAAGGCAGATAGAAAAATATTTAGTGAGTCATTGGATCTGACACATAAGCAATTGGATCATGTTTCTTGATATCTGTGGAAATGCTGAATTATCATTTTGGTATACAGTGTTTACCTGCAGCTTTGTCCTTGAATTCAGTCTATTCCTGCTCAAATTAGAGTGTTTAATGTTTTCGGCTACAGAACAACTTCTACAGCAAGAAACAGTAACCCACCAGTTGTTTAACTATGGAAAGTTCTTACTGTTTTATCTTTGGTAAATTCCTCCTCATAGTCATCAGCAGGATCTTGAATTGTTGCTTAGGAAACAATTTAGATATCTCAGATATCTTGTAAAAGAGGTCTGAAAACTTTCATGCTCCAATTTATATAAGATAGTATATATCTTTTGGCTGCTGGATGTACTAGTGAGGCTATTGAACTTGTTTGAAGAATCAGCTACAGATTTTTTTGCATTTCATTGTGCTAAAAGGAAATATACTAATTTCTCAAAATACAAATATTCTAAAATTGAGTTAATTTTGTGTAGTGCCATGGTTACATCCATCTTCTCTAGCAGAAATTGAGTTTCTACTTTTTCCTAGCATGTAGTTCAGTATAACACCATTTGATTCCGTTACTGTTCGTTTCCAGCCATCACTAGCTTTTGCAGTTCAGGTGGGTATGTGTGTGTTATGTTGTTACTCCTTAAGGAATCAAGTTTCTTCTGTAAAGACTGGGAAAGAACAGTCATGATGAGCAGATATTGTACTTAGAGCAATATGCTGCTTTCAGTGTTGAAAACTGCACTTAAAAGAAGGATCTGTAGGCAGAGCTCAATGAAAGGAAGACACAATACCATCTGGGTGCCTGCCTCAGTGTAGTTTTCTGGTGAAATCAGGAAATATTACTGTAGCTTAGGAGAAATAGCAGAGCCCATCAAGGAGAAAATAACTATAATTGCAGCATTACAGAGGATGGTAAAATCTAAGGCAAGTTTTAAGATTTACTTACTTGAAACTTGAAAAACTATAGCCAATACTGCTACTGGCATTAGAATATTTCCCATTAAAGCAAGGCCTGTTTTTTTTTTTAAATCTCAAAATGAGTGTTAACAGCATGCTGTTGAAATGTGCTAATATAATGACTTCTTTTATTAGATAGATTATCACCCAGGTCAGAAATTACATAGCTGGGAAGATGAAATACAGCCTAAACCAATACATGACATTTTCTAAAGGGATCATAGTAGGTGAAGAGTTAAATGTGACTTTCAACTTAAAGGCTGAAAGCATAGGGTAGCGGGAAGTAGCAGTAACATTTCACTGAGTATAAAGGAATTAGGAACAGAGGCAGATATATGGGATTGTTGAGATTGGTAATGAAATTTTGCATGTTGTGCTGTCTGCTGAAGATCTGGGGATCTTCAGAGAGAACGAAGAAAAAGGGCATAGGATGTCTGCAGACTGGATAAAATACTTGAAAGTAATAGACTTATGGAGGTCAGGCCATTTGGTTCATGAAAAGATTAATATGTGGTTTATTTTAGCATATAAGTAGGTTGGAAATAAGGAAAGTAAAAAAACCCTTTCTAATCTTGGGAAGAAAGAAAAAATATCCGAGTCTTGTAGATAAAGCAAATATAAGCCATAGTTTGCATTTGGAGCATACAGAATAGATTTTTCTTGTCTGCGGTATTCTGTTTCAAGACTGATGCAGTTCTGTGATTTATACTTAGCCCAAGAAATTACTGAGGAAAATAAAAGAAACATAGTTGACTGCAACATACATAAAACTAATCCCATCTGATTGTAATCTTTTGGCTTTAAACTGAAACAATGGAACTGCCATTACTTCTGCTGAGACTCATCATCAAATTCACAGAAGGAGCATTCATTTAGGATAGCCAGCTTAATGTAAAATATGTTTGTGAGTTTTTGTGTAATTCATATCTGATACCGAGCTGCATAATGACTCTTGAGACAGCTCAAATTTATTTGGCAGTTTTGTTTGTTTTCATAATAGATGTTACTATTCAGTAGTTTTTTATTTATTAAACATGCTGAAAAAGAATCAAAAAATCCCACAGCTAGAATGTTGAACAACATTCTAGATCTAGATCAACATTCGAGTTGATTTCAATGTGACTTGGGAAAGAGGCTGAACAGGGATAGAAGTTTTATGATGTTTAGCTATAAGTGTTAAGTCTGCTGTGAAGTAGTGGAGAAAATTATTTTTTTAACTCTGTGTGTTTTTTTAAATCCAGACTTGTAGAAGAATGTCTTCTACATTCTTTCCAGTCAGTTTCAATATCTGAAGCACAGCTACACCTTTTAATGCTAGGAAGTATTTACTGCCTTTAATTTTAAACTCCAATTTATTTTGCAGGTGATTTTTCTGACCACGCTGTTCTACCTATTGAGCTCCAGTGACGAGTACTACAAACCAGTAAAATGGGTGATAAGCCTGACACCTTTATCTCAGCCAGGTGCCTCCTCAAATATAGTTGGCCAGTCTGTGGAGGAAGCAATAAGGTATATTGCAGATTTCTTGAACTTCCTTGAAAATTCTTTTTTAAATTTGATGTTCAACTGCAAATAATTAACAATTGCAATAGCTTGTGTTTCAGAGATGAGTTGCAATTCTCAAAGATTTTCTAGAACCTAGCTTTGGTGATTTTCCCACCGTGATTGTTACTAGAGCAATTCGATTGGACTTGCCTTACAAATTTTTCAGAAGTCTGTGCTGTCATGAATACTAGTGTTTTATAAAACTGGTGACACTCATGACATCCCTAACTCATCAGGAAGTAGTGTGTTTGCAGTTCTGTTGGCAGTAACAGCTAGAGCAGCTTAGTAGGAGCAGATTCACACTGCAAACAGTTGAATTGGAGAACCTGACATCTGTACGGTACGCATTCCAGAATTACTTACTTTGGACTATTTTTAGTCCATTCTTGGGGAATAAGTACCCACTTGCACCTGGAATGTACTAGATATGCTCCTGAAATGTATTTTGCAGTTCACTTTCATCTGAAAAAATCTTGTTCTTGATCTTCATAAACCAAATTACATCAGAGGGAACAATAGTGGAACACTCTCCTTATCCCACTTAAAGCACTACTGTACTGCACCTCCAGAGTGCATCCACAGTGTTTCATGCTTAGTTGTCATTCTTATGTTTCACCTCTCAACTACTATAGTGATTGAAGGATTGTGGTTTTAAATATGGTTCACTGAGATTTCACAATACAGCAGTTTTTTGAGTGATACAGTAATGTTCATTCATCACAGATGAATGAAACCATCAGCTTTCACCTGTTAGCAGCTTGGAACGCTAACATGTTGGTAATGTAATAAAATAGATTTTAACTAAGTGTTTAAATCACAGCTTACTATTTGAAAAAAGTTGATGTTTTGGGGAAAGTGAGCAGATTATATGCTAAATTTTGTACAGCCATTGCCTCTTATAGCACTGCTTCATGTCATCTGCATACATACAAAACATGAATAGACTTCAAATCGGTGATGTATTAAACCTACTTACCAAACTCTTTGCCAAATATTTGCTGTTTTAACAATGGGAAGGTTATATTATGCTGTGTAAGATCTTGAACAACAGTGCTAACTGCTGTAGTCTTTAAAATGAAGGGGCAATTCAAGTAGAAAGCAACAGATTTGGAATTCTGCCAAAGAGTTAATAGCCCTTCCCTTGAGTGACTGCTATTGAGTTTTCATTGATCACATGGTTAGTATCTCAGTTCTATCTTTTCAGAAGAATGTGAGCAGATTTAGAAACTGAAACTTCTCTCACAAATTGTTCTCTTTAACCCATGGTAGAGGGGAACAGTGTCAAAAAAATAGCAGATACAGTTTATCTGGATACTCTGCAAGGAAGATTGTATTAAATGCACTTACAATTTTATAAGTATGTGATACAGGTGATCCTAGATATTTCTGAGTTTTGAATGGAGGAAAGAAAGAACATAATGTTAAGAGAACCTGCAGAAAAATGAGTAGGAAGTAGCCAGCATGCATTGGTAACTGCAAATATGATGAGAAAAAGCCGGTGTCTGGAGAATGTGAAATGAGAAGCTGCTTGTCATACACAAAGGAATTCAGTCTGTGTGCTCACTAAGGTACTCTGAATAAGTCATTCATATTTGTTTGGAGCAGCCTGTACTTGGTGCCTTATTTAAATTCTTTGGAATGATACTTGTGAGATTTTCAGAAATTCCTCTCTTTTGGTCAGTTGTACCTAAGGGTTTATCACAGTGCTTCTAAGGTTAGTTTGCATGCCACTCAAAACTTACTGTGATTTTCAGCATATTAATATGGAGAGTATGCTAACAATTTTTGCATGAGTTTATCATTGCCCAATTTGCTATATACAAAACATTTGCCTCTGCAACTTGCCATTTCTTTTGTCACAAAGTAGCAGCTATTCTTTCTTCTTGAACATGAATTGTTGCTACAGGGTAGAAACCTAAAATGGCTTGTTCATATCATCTATAAAAGGCATGCAAAATGAATATTAATACTAGGTGGTAGGTTGGGAAGAAGAGGTTCTTTTTGTGTTATAAATTATCAAATAATAAAACTTCTGTAGTCACTTTCATCATTAGACTATGACAGTATTATACAGTATGAATTTACCCTCAAAATACTCATCCTTTCAAGTTGACCAAAAGCAGAGAAAGATTAAGTTAATAAATCTTAAAAGTCACCCGCTGTGTTCCAGCTTCCACCACTCTTCACCAGAACATGGCACATATACAAAGCATCTAACTAGTCCTTGTCTGGAGTGCAGGGGTCCTCCTGGCAAGAGATGCAGTTACTCTTTCTGATGCTCATAGACCAAATGACATAAAAATAATCATCTTCCATGTTGTTGCTCTTTTACTCTAAATGTGTTTGTGAAAAACACTAGGGAACTTGGATATAATCAAGGAAATCTGTTCCTTTGTGTCCTTTGTCATTTATTTCAGAGGAAAAGAATAAGGGGGAAAGAAGAGGAGGGCAATCAGCAAGGGGTTTCTGTAGCTCAAGAAATTCCTTAGCTTGAAGATGTTGGCAGTTAATCAAACCAAGACCTTTTCTCATTGCAGTTTCTCTCATTGGTGCTGTGTCGTGTTTTTTATTTTATGGACTATAAGTACCTATAAATTTTGTAAATATTTTTCTAACTCCCTTGATTATGACTTTGCGAAGACAGTGTCAATTTTCTGTTCATACAAGTAGATTTATCTGTTCTTTAGGGACAAAAGCAGCTTTCCAGCCTACTTTGAGCCAAGTGTTGAATCTGTTTGTGTCACAATACCTGAGATTATAAATTTGCGTTTGAGTAGTGGGAGAAAATAGATGCAGCTGTGGTGACGCTACAGGAGTTTTGAGGAAGCTGAATGGAATCCAAGAGTTACCTGCTGCAAACCATGGCATGAAATGCCCTCCTGGCCTTTGGTTGGAAATTAATTCATCCAGGACAGCAGGGAGACTAAATGCCAGCAGTGTGTATCAAGTGGTGGGCTCATGCAGGGATAAGACAAGAGTATCGTGCCATGCCTGAGCCAAGATTTTGTTTGGCAGGCCCAGTGGTACAAGGGCCAAACAGTGGGTTTTGTGAAGGCAGAAGATGGGTTGGAGGCACCAGCCAGCACAGTTTCACCCAAGACAAGTTGACAAGACTATAGAAGGAATGCAGTTTTACAGACTGGTCATGAGTCAGTTTTCCTAATTTTGAGTAACTTTCAACATGAAAATGCTCCTATCATTTTAGAGTAAACACTTTTGTGTGCTTTATTATATATTGCCTTTGCTCCTTCTCATTGCTTGCATCTTATGGAAGGCAACATTTAGTCTACAGGGAAGAAGAAAGGTCGATAGTTGTGTGATGATTCCCTAAAGCACAGTAAAAAGCCAGGGAGGAAAATCACTACCAGTGGTGTATGTGACCACAGGGATTTCTGACTGATGTATAAAGTATTGATTCTGTTTCAAATCAACCAACTAATTCAAAATTCCATGCTGGAAGTTCATGTGCCATTGCCTGTAAAATGAGGTGGGAAATAAAAATTTGGGAAAATTATAATAATCCTGAATACTGCTAATGCCTCAGTAGCAAAAGAGCTTCTGTTCTCTAAGCGTTTTGGTCTTTGGTGGCCAGTTGGTTTATCTGTCTCTTTTCCTTTGGTTTACAAACTTGGGTCTTTTTCCACTCAGATTTTAACTTTCTTGATTAATTCTTCATTTGCCCTTTGCATTTCACACCCCCCTACCCCCGGTTCTGTTGTCTTTGTGTTTTTGCTTTTTTATTTATTTGGTTTTATTTTCTTCCTGTTTTCCATATTATATAAGAGGGTATCAGCACAAACATGTGATGAATTGCAAAGGTAATACTGCATCTGCAGCATGTGCAAGAGTCTCCCTTGACTGACAGTAGTAGTTAGTTGCCTGTGAATGTAGTAAATATGATTTACTGAAACTATGAAAATCAGTCATAGGAACCAGTGGAGAAAGGGCATCAGAGCAGAGACTGGCAACTGTGGCAGAAGGGTTATGCCAGCATAGGTTGAGCTATAGGAATTCTTTTGGCAGCACTCTGTCAGGTTTAGGAGGATGACTTGCTTTAGAGATGTGAGGATCACTTGGACCAGTTTATTGTATTTAGATAATTTTATTTCTCAATAGTACTTAGTGAAATTTTTCATTTTAGTATAATTTATAGTGTAGTATTTTCAAGGTTGAGGGAAATCATAATCTGCCTGTAACTGTGTGAGCGTTGCTTTCAGAAAGGTCCTGTAAAGTCAGGTTGGTTCGTGAGTCACCTACCTCACTGCATAAGTAGGAAAATTCTGTCCTTTTCCCCTGAAATAGGGAGGGGGTAGTCTTGTCTGGATATTTTTTTTTTATTTTTATCCTGAATGGATGAAACAATAATTTTCCAATTCACAGGTTTCCAAAGTAGTAGCATGCACACCTTTGCCTGAACCATTTTCCTTTCCCTAAGCAGCATGTCGTTCTCTTCCTGAATGCACCATACCCTTCTTCCCTGAAGCTCCCATTCTGCTTGCTCTGGTGGAGATATTGCACATTACTAAGTTGCATGTTCTCACGGCCTCAGTGCAATTTAGTGTGTGCGATACTTTCACATGAGTGCATGCACACGGGTATGGCTGTGGCTTAAAGTTACTGCAGCTTTCAATTTTGGTGGGGCCTAATTACATTGTGAAATGGTCTTAAACCCAGATCAGTATTTTGAGTGATGCCTTGAAACGTGTTAGTGGAAGTTTGTCCTGTAATGTCGGGAAGATGAGCACTGTCTGTTTTCAATTTGAGAAGGGTTATCATTATTTGCTTCATTTTCTTCATTTGCCATCTATACCTCAAATTTGATCAGACTCTTCATTGGTTATAGACAAGTTACTTAAAATATTATGTGTTTCTAAAAGGGAAGTGGTTATCCTTAGCTGAAATTGGCTGGAAAGTCAAAAGAAAGATCTAATATAAGAAAACCCTGTAGTGCCTTGATGGCTGAAATGAGTTCTTAATGAATTCTCAACTTTTGTTTATTAACATCAACAGAAATCTGAAATAAACTAACATATAAACAACAACAACAAAATCTCAGCTGCTTAAGCATCTAATTGGTTTGCTGTGGCATCCTGGCAGTAATGATGGAGAAAATGAGACAGTGATACAATTCCCACAGAAAACAATAGTCTTCCAGCATGTTAAGCTAATGCTTAGAAAAAGCAAAATGTGTGATCTTGTTTATTTTACTGCAACATTAATAATGTCTTTCAGATTAATTTTTCAAAGTTAACTGATTCAGTATTGACTGAATTTTTTGCATGCAATGTATGTTCCTTAGTAGCAGAAGTATCTCTTGTGGAAATCTCTTTTGTCACAGGAATGCATTTAACAGCACCTTACTGAAATTTCTCAAGCTTTACTTATGGTGTCTGTAATGAGATGGGAATAAAATTGAAAATGATTCTGTCTTAATCATCAAGGCCATTGCATCCTGGCCTATATCAAAACTAGCATGGCCAGCAGGACCAGGGCAGTGATTGTTCCCCTGTACTCAACATTCACTGGTGAGGCCTTACCTTGAGTTCTGTGTCCAGTTCTGGGCTCCTCTGTTCAGGACAGGCATTGAGGTGCTGGAGCATGTCCAGAGAAGAGCAGTGGAGCTGATGGAAGGTCTAGGGCATAAAGTCACATGAGGAGAGGCTGAAGGAACTGGGACTGTTTAGCCCGGAGAAAAGAAAACTTGGGTGACCATATTGTTCTCTACAACTACCTGAAAGGAAGGGTTCTCCAAGCTTTGGAATGGGCTGCCCAGCTAAGTGGTGGACTCACCATCCCTGGCAGTGTTCAAGAAATGACTGGATATGGCACTTAGTGCCATGGTCTAGTTGTCATGGTGGTGACTGGTCAAAGGCTGTACTCCAAAATCTTTTCCAGCCTATATGATTCCATGATTCTGTAATGAAATAATTGCCTAGTCTAAAACTGTGAGTAACATGCTTAAATTTTGTTTCTAGTTACATGGAAGAAAGGAAAGTTACAGTTGAGTTATTAGACTGAAGTTGTCTGTAAACATGTAGAGGATATGGGTTTGTGTGTGTGTGCATACGCACATTTAAATGCATAAGCAGATTTTCATGCAATCTTTAAGAATAATGTAACTACATTGCATCTTACAGTCCTTTAATTATGTATTGCACTAAGGCTTTTGTGTATGTGTGTGTATATATATACACACATACACACTTTTTTCTTCAGCACCAACTTTTTGAAAGCTATTTGTATGTCAGTGTCATTGTTGGGAGGGACTCAATAAAAAGCAGGCAAAGATCCCGAATAGATAAAAGTGGAACTTCCTCCTTTTATTTTTTCACATAGCTACTTTTATATATTTCCTAAGTGTACGTGCACTAGCATTATTGGTGCTCATTATGCACAAACAATCATCTATTGGCCACAGTTATAAACTACTGTCTCTGCACAAACTCATCCAAGTTTCTTATTTTCCGCTTCTCCTGAGTTCTCTTAGTCTCTGCAAGTTGTTTTATCTTCACAGGTACACAACAATCTGGCCAAGGTCAAATCCTCCTTGTTCTATCAAGAAATCCAGAGGCTCGGTGCAGGTTCCCACATGTCAGAACCTGCAGTCTCTAATTGAATGAAAGGTTAATTGGTATGTGACATAAACTATATCAGTCAAAAGAGTTACACTTAACTTGCATCTAGAATTCAGCTCAGCCAGTTAGTTTTTCTCTTTACTTCTAAGGCAGGCCTAGTAGCTAAAAGGAAGGATGAAAAGACAAGGGTTGCTGAAAGACTTATCTGGGTAAGGGTTTTTCTATCAGGCATTTCTAAGAATGAAAGTATACAATGAGGATTATTTTTAGTATAACGTTGCAGGATTCTATGCTTGGATTTCTAATAATTCTCTCTATGTGAAATTGCAGTATATATTATTATAACCTTAGATTTCTGCTATTTAAAGTACAGATTTATTATAATGTTAGAAGACAGCAAGAGGTCTGATGTAAAACTTCAGGATTTCCTGATATTAGAAAGATTTAATGTCACAGCTTTTAGCTTTTTGCTTTTTTGTTAAGTTATAAGGTCAATCCATTTTTTATTCTCTGCACCAACATAAGCAATGAAAATGCCCCCTTCTTTATGCTTGTGATTCATAATTTTATAACAGCAATAATCTGAACAGTCTGGAGTTTCTTAATATAAGACTGCAATGGATCTCGAACTGTATTGACTCCAGCTAGCTGTGCTTTCATTTATGAACTTTTCAAGCTAAAATGGGATCTAAAAGAATTACATCTTTACAAGTAGTCTGGAGAATAATAAATGTTCAGTGCATGCTAACAGCTAAGAAACACTTGACTAAGGCTAAAGGGAAGACAGACTGCATTGCTGAACAGCAAAATAACAAAGGCCATGGAAATGAGAAGCTATCCTTTAAAAAACTGAAGCTTGCTAAATAAAAGGATCATAAACTTCAACAGATAGAAATGGCCCTAAAGCCATGAGGGGTGGTGGTGGTACTGAGTTTGATTCATTTGCTCAAAGCTCCACAAAATGCTGTTAAACCAGAATACAATTTTTCATATGCAGCAGGAGCAACAACAAGCAATCAGGGGGGCTGAGTGATGACAAGAAATACTCAACAACAAGAAGGCATCTGTAGGATGTTGCAGAGGAGAGCTAAACTGGTGAAATTTTGTTTGTTGCTGTGAAGGTAAGTGAAGGGACTCACACTGTAAAACCCTTCTTATGGGTGAGCTACAGGGAATCTCTCAGAAATTACAGTGACTTTAGAAGACCTTTTAGAAAAAAACAGATAAAATGAGCTATAGGAAATTGCTGAGAGTGGATGATGCAAACTCACTAAAGAAAACTAAAGGCAAAATTAGAAAAAAATGTTCCAGGGAACCCAGGAAGTACAGACATGTAAGCTGGTATTGGTAATGTGCAGCTTAGTAGGAACTAAAGTCAAGGACATACTAGCACCTGGAGAATGTGATTTAGTTGGAAAGAATCAGTAGAGTTTTTGTAGAGAGAAGTTCTGCCTTACTCCTCAAGTTTTTTGAAGTGTGGCAAGCAAGATCATTTGTAAGTCGATTTGTCTGCTATGTTCTGCTGAAATTTCATAAAGGATTCTTACAGCATCTCTCTAGAGGCTTTCAAGGACAAGGGGTATTGGCTTTAAACAGAAAGAGGGTAGGTTTAGATTAAATATTAGTAAGAAATTATTTACTGTGAGAGTGGTGGGATACTGGAACAGGTTGGCCAGAGAAGTTGTGAATGCAACAGGATTGTAGACAAACTCAGTTAGAAGACAGCAGTGTCTGCACAATAAAATGACTGATGAAATGTACTGTAGATGAAAGTGATGCATGGGAGTGAAAACCAGTCCTACCTTCACACATAAACTGATTATCACTGTGCTGACTGTTATCATTTGGGAGCTATATTTTCTGGTAGACTGGCTAGTTCAGTGCTTGGTAATACTTAAAAACATCTGACAGGCATATCAAATGTGAAGGCTTGCTGTAACAAACCTAGACAACAGAAACACAGAATATTACTCCCATTGTATGAATCTGTGGTTTGCCTGTAGCCTGAATTACTCTGTGCCATTCTGGTTCCTGCATCTCAAAAAGCTAGGAGTGCCATAAGACAGATTAGAGGAATGGAGGTATGCATCAGTTTCTGTGTGAGGAATGACTGAGCTGGTTAGGACTCTTCAGCCTGGGAAAAAGGATGTTATGCAAATTGAGGTTTGCAAAATTGGAACCAATGGGAAAAGAATGACGGAGCTTATGTCTCCTTCGGGGTCATCAAAAAGCAAGCAGGCAGTTTCAAAAAATAAATTTAAAAAAATGTGTTGGTTTGTGCTGCAGGCAGTAGACATAACTAAGGTCTTGCCAAAGAATGTCAGAGTTGCAGCAGCTTACAGGATTGAACACGAGGACTAAGACAGATTAATTGAACGTTACTAGATAGTTTACAAGGTACATGTGACTAAGACAGACCAAAGTAGTAATTAAAAAGTTATTACAAGTAGAAAAGTATTTCAAAGAAATAATCAGAGGTAGAGTTTCTTACAGGTTTCACTACATGTTAATTGTTCTTTTTCATGGAATGTAGATGCTTCTCTGTTAGAGAAGGAAATCTATGTGCTACTGTGTGCTTCCAGACTAGTTACACTTCAGTGAAGCTTTGATACAGTCACTGGATCCCTGTCCTTCCCTGAGAGGTGTATGTAGTATTTGCATGTTACGCCATCTCAAGGAGCTATGCTTTGTTCAAGACTGTATCAGTTGATCTGATTTGTGTCATTATTAGCCTGCGTATGTTGGAGCTATTGCCTCTTTATTCAGTTGTATCTCTGGAAATAATGAGGATAAATAAATTTCAACAGCAAAACTGTTGAAATCTTGTCATAGAGCCATCTCTAAGAATCACTTGCATATATATATTGCTCCTAAATTATCTTACTCTGTCAAGAAACACTTACTGCCACTTCTGCTTTATTCATAGCTGGACTATATCTTAGTGCACTTTGCTTACTTTCATGTGTAATTTGAAACTGAAAAATAATTACTCCTTATTGCTAAAAGAACAGAACGCTTAAAGAGAGTCAAAGAACAGCTTAAGTGTTTTCGGGGGTTTTTTTCCAAAAGACTTCTTTGAGATGTTTAGTTCTTCAGTGTTCTCCTGATCATCACTTGAAATGTGGGGAATCATTACAGAAGAAGGATACTTTAGTTCTTTTTAAGATACTGGCTGTCCTTTGATTGTCACTGGCAGCTTGTCCTTTGCAACAGATCTTGGTGGTCTCTGAAGGAAGAAGTTATTTGGTTTAGAAGTTATGGCAACAGTGACTGTTTGTTTCACCTGGGAAAAGATAATGCTGTTGTGCAAAGAAGAGTTCTCACTCTCCAGCCATGAGTGTGTCTGCTTTTTTCCTGGTGGGAATGCAGCTATTTATGCCACTACTTAAGAGCTGAATGGGGAGTACAGACGAGACCTGAACTAGTTAGTTAAAATTAACCCAGCAAAAAAATCATTACTGGCTGAATTCATTGTAAAAACTGTCATGGTGCATAATGGAGATTGTGGTGACAGGTAGACAAAGGAAGGGGCATCTGGGGCAGAACTGAATGCTTGAGAACAGTGGAAAGGGAGAGGTCTTTTCTTGTGACAATTCCAAGTTAACCTGGTCTGAAATAAATTGTGAAACTGTGCTGTGAACTTCAGAATGCATTTCATTTATACCTTGAACTCTCTACTTTTAAGATGTAAAGGTTGTAATCTCAGAAGTAACTGAAGATCTGAAGTTTCTTAAAACATCATTTTGAACTAGTCAGCTCTTTATACAAAAAGATTTTGCAACAAAGTACAGTACAATCCTTTTAATGTCTACTTAGAGAATACAGGAAAATATGAAACATCAGTGGTGTAAAGAAGATGACAGAAAAGTGAAATTTGTCTTTTTCTAACAGTATTTTTGGCTGAGGGTGTTCCTGGTGACAGTTGTATTTTAGTTGCATTGTAAACTGCTGTATGGCTTGTAAAGTGTTTTGTAAGGAATTTAGAAAAATGCTAATTCTTGTAAACTTTTCCAGAGACAAATATCACTTTGGTCTAGTTTGTACTGTTATTATCATTCACAAGCCAGGGTTAACATGCCTTCATTATAAATTTAGTATAATAACTAGTAAATCTCTCTTCTGAATTTTACAATGTGCTTACTCTAATCTTCCTGGTAACTCCGAGTCTCATTATTTCAGCCCATATGCTCTTCTTTTCTCCAGTGCTCTGGGAAAAGATAGATGAAGAAAATCAAATTAACTCCAAGGTCAAAAAATTAATACTCAGAGCTGAAAAGCTTCTTTCAGCTGGGGTTGTTGCAGCATTAGGTTGAAATTTTGGAAGTCTCACTGTGTTGCTAATGGTGAAGAGACCTTACCTGCAGGCTCTGCAAAGTGAACATGAGTTCGAGTACATTTAATGTAAACTACAGTAGAAACAAAGGGGAAGCTCTGGACATTTTATGGTCAATCAGTAAAAGAGAGAAGTAAAACAAACCAGTAACCCCCACAAAACTCATAAAATGAAAAGGTGGCACTTTCCCATGTGAAATGAACAAGCAAATGCCTTACCTTTTTTTTCAGTGAAGTAGAAAGAACTTTCATAACAACAACAACAGCAAAAGAATTAGGCCTGCTATGCAGAAACATTTCACAGAAGTTTCTTCATTTTTAATCTGAGTAATGTGAAGCATGACCCATGTCTTGTGATTTCTATTTTTTTTTAATTTTACATGCTTTTCAGAGCTCAGTAAAATGGAATATGTATGTCTAAGTATGCCTTACACCAAATTGCCATGAAGTGCTCATCAATTACACTTTTGCAAATGACAGCTCTTGCAGGTAAAGTGGCTCATCCTGCTACAGTGCCAAAGTGAGACGTGAGCAGCAATTGGATTTTCTGATTTCTGAAGCACACAATTACTCTTGTATATTAAAGGAAGCTGTATATGTGCCAATAACATATTAAGAGATGAAATTTATTTACTGTCATAATTACACTAGGAAGGTCTGCATTTTACAGATGGTAATAAATTCATTCAGCTTTTGCGCTAGCATACCACATCATCTTTAAGATCTGGTATTGCAGATGCAGAGTAACTGAAGCAAACTGCTGATGAAGATTCTGCATAGTGTTTCCAGAATTATCTTTCTGCTTCCTTAACCGTGAAGCCAAATGGATATGAATTTCTAAAGCCTTTAAAGTGTGATTTTTAGTTTTTGTGGCAGAACTAACAAATGTGAGTTTTCAGAGAGTTTAAAGTTCTCCTGGGCCATGCTTGCACAAAGTAGGATCCCTGTGCTTTTTTATGACTAGCTGAGGCAGACACAAACCACAGTGAAGGAGAGGAGAATGAAACCAAGTGTAGCTTGCTCTTGCTTCCTGCTTGACTACTGATGCTTCACAACTTCTCGGCACTGTCTGATGCCTTCTCCTTTCAGCTTATTAGTTGTGTGTGCTAAATCCAGGGAGCTAGAGAGATGCTGTACTATTGTACAGTCTAATTGTAGAGGTATGTGCTATTTTGCCATTGAAATACATTGCATATCAACTTACAGAACAGCATCAGACCAAGACATACCTGTTAGTCCATGACTAACTTTTCTGTTATTCTGCTAGTACATCGGGAACAAGTACTGGACTTAACAGGCAAACTTATCGTAAAAGCTGCATGACTACATCAGCAAAAGACATGGCAGAACTTTAACTTAAATTTTAATTCAATTAATCTGAGGAAAGAAATTATGCTTATCTGAACTGAAATGTGAAAACTGTGTAAATTAGAATAGCAGTTTTGGATGCTTTCTTGTGAATGAGAAGCAGGTCAACAGTTATACCCTGCTGTAGTTTAATTTACAGCAGTTAATTCTGACTGTTAAGTCCTTGAACTCAGACTATGAAAGCAACTTGTTATAGACACCTTCAATGGATTTTTTCGCGACTTGTTTTTCTTTCAGTTGCCATAAGACTGTCTTCCCTTCTTTTGTATTCTCTCTGGGAAAATCTAAAATGACTGCTTGTTTACAGAGTAAGTCTTTCCCATAGTGGCAGATGGATATTTTAATTTCAAGTGAAGTTGTTACTTTTGATATCTGTCTCAAACTAGAGGACTGCCTCACCTCCTGTATACTGAAAGGTGGTTTGGGGACATACATGATGTAGAAGTTGTTAAGATCTTGTTAATTTTTTTACAGTACAGAAAACATCTTTGTAGAAAAAATAAGGAGATATCCTAGGACAGTTTTAAAATATTTTTTTGCTACTGTATCTGATGTATTTGTGCCACAGTTCGTGTTTCATTTGAAAAATATTTACTTGGAGATTGAATTGTAGCATGTTGAAATCAGGGTTCTTAGAGATGTTTTTAGACGGCAACATTAAATATTTAACAAATTGCTCTGAACATGTTGGGTTGTTTTTGTATTTCTGCTTTTGTTTTGGAAGGACCTGGCAAATGGCATTTAAAAAACTGGAAACTTTGTGTCCTCAGTTAAGAACATCAGAATTTGAGATGCCTTCTTTATGGTGCAAAGGGTTTCTATAGCACAGTTCTAAGATTCAAGAGACCAGTAAGGCTGAGGCAGTTGGCATGACAAAACATAATGGGTTTAGTGGGAACAAACGTATCTTTACTGCAACCAGGAGAAGTGATGGGGTTTTTTTGTTGCACCCTCATGACCATTGCAGTACTGATAACATATCACCACTCCAGCCTCCTGGAGGCTTCCATTGCCAAAGATCCAGATATACTTTTTTAGTGTTCTAAATTCTTAAGATCCAACCACAGATAAATTGATCATATGGATTTAAGTGGTATTCAGCCCTCTCTTTTGGTAAGGTATTCTTAGATAGATGGGTTATTTTTCACTCCTTTTTGTATTATGTTTTTACTTGATGATTGACAGAATCAGTTTCAATTCATAAACAGGTTCTTACAAAAATACTGTACTCCTTTGATATCCTCAGAAGGAGTAGACGTGAATTAAATGTGACAGAAAATGTAGAAAATAAAGACTTTTGAGCAGCTAAAGTATGAAAATATCATGAGTTTTAAATGCAAACTGAAATTTAGCAGTCTTACCATGACTTTGAGTTTTGGGGTCTTCTCTCCTCCTTGCAAATTCTTTTTATGCCACAACCTTACTTTTCTTATAACTAAGATACAAATGAGTGTGCGACTCTTCAAAATCTAGATTTTTTATATTTTGGTCTGACTTTCTGTTTTAATACTATGGAAGTTTACCTAAACTGGGAAGTATTTTGGCTCTTTTTATTGAGGCCACCACATATTTGTAAATATTCCCTCCCTTTCTTTATATACCACATACTTGTCTGTCAAAGGTTAGATTTGTTATTTCACATCGTTCTTTAAAGTTTGCTTTTTTTTCCTGCTGTATTTTCTCTTTCCCTCTTTTAAAGGAAAAGATGTCTGACAGTTGTTCCTAGTTAATCTGTTGGGAGAGTCTCGCATTTTGAACAGTAGTGTTCATCTGTGAGATTTATCATGCACTCATAGCTTCCAGATTCAGAAGACATTTGGAAATCTATGTGAACCTTTTGGTAGGAAAGGAGAGCAAAAATATGCACACTGCGCTCAGAAATATTAATGAGGATAGTGGCCAAAGAAGCAAAAACTGGGAGTCTTGGAATTCTTGCGAGTAGTTCAGAAAAGAGTCTATTTAGTAATTTAATAATTTAATGTTTCTCCTAGAAGGCTGTATGGATTCAATGGAGGAAAGAAACTGTGGGTTTAGAGACTTCAGATCCAGCAAGGGCTGTTTATCTGGGCAGACTGTGTTGCCCAGAAAAATGCTTGTCATCTGGCTCTATGATTTCTGTTGTCTTTGTCCTCCTACCAGAGTTCCCAAAACTGCAAAGACACAATCAATGTAACTAAAAGCATGAATTATAAACTGGTAACTTAACATCAGCAAACTTCATATTTATCTCTGTGAAGAGAGTGTATGTGCTACCACTTCTGTGATGATACAACTCTTAGGAGGTGAGGAACTCAGGGATAGTTCAGTTACTTGGATTCAAGCAAAAATAGTAATTTTGAGAATCTTCATGCCTTTCTCAAATGCGGATGAAAACCCGACATAATACGATGAGATATACCAGTCTGATATTATGATTTTTGTGACTGTAGACTTAAGGCATGGGTGTTCACTTCAGTTATGGGATATTCCATATGTGTACATGCCCTAGTGCTGTAGAAATGATACAGCACTTAGTTGCCTCTGTGCTGTCTCATGAAGCTACGGTCACACTTATAAGAGGAGAACTTGTTTCATATCCAGAATGCTGGATGTAGATTCAGCAGGATTGAATTAGATTACCAGACTTTCTATTTGATTTCTAGTAATGTAATTTAGTAAGCAGCCTAAAAGCTAGGAATACCATGATTGAGGCTAAAATCCAGTAATGGGTATGAGACACTCAATTATTTTCATCCAGAAGGACGTATAAATATATAGAAAATATTAAGAGTTGAAATAGCCTATTTCACTTCACATATTAGTGGTTTTAATCCAGTGAAAATGAATATGTATAGAAATGTAAGCAGATAAAGAAAATAAATGAACCTGTAGAAGTGGAAAAAGGCAAAGAAAAAGTAGTAAGTAGTTTGCATGTAGAACAGTACTGCTCCCATAGACAGGTTATTTTTGATAGAGGATGTGGTCTGATGCTTGAGCAGTTTCTTTCAAGGAATTTATTCCTGTAACCTATTGTACAGTATGAGGGGGTTTTGTGTCTAAATGCCTTGAATGACATATGTAAAGGATGTTTATTCTCAGAGGGAGCAAATGCATAAAGGTTTTCAATGTTACATTTTGAGTTGTGTTATTTGTGGCACTAATGGCTTTTGAGTTTTTCAAAGCAGCTTCTGTGTATATCTTTATAGTTCCCAGAATCCTATTGCCAATAATAATTAACAGTTTCTTTGATTGTTTTAGAGGTGTATTTGATGCTTCCCTCAAAATGGCTGGGTTCTATGGACTCTACACTTGGCTGACTCACACTATATTTGGGATTAACATAGTCTTCATACCATCTGGTAAGAATCTGAACAATTATAGCATATTTTATAAATAATATTGCATAATTATTTGTTTTACAAAATCAGAAGGATTAAGTGTTGCTGAAAAGCTTAATTTAATCTTAGAGAATATGGCCTTGGGTAGGGTGGAGAAAGCCTTGTCTTTTCCTGTTTTCACAACACATTCCCTGCCAGCTATTTTACTTCTGTTTCTTTTGCTGGATGTAATTCTTTCTCCCTTGAATTCAGTCCAAGTCTTTTCAGGTTTTAACTTCATTCTGCCAGTCTTGGCCTCTGTTTCTTTCATAGTTGACAGGTGCTGATTTTTCAAGATGCCTTAGTACAGGAAGATGTAGTATCATGAAAATGCATGATAGAGGCATGTTTCTTATTCTCAGTACTGTTACCTCACTGTTATGAGCCTCTGGTTTTCTTTTTTTCTTTAATCTTTGCTTTGAAAATGGCTGGACAGTTTTTTAATGAAAAATCTTCTCTTCTGTTTCTCTTTTTCCTCTCTTCCTCTAAAAAGAATAATAATAATAATAGTAATTTAAAAGCATTTGTGTACAAAGAAACATAAGGGGAACTTAAAGCAGGAAACCCCAATATAACAGGAAATGGCTGTATTATAAAGTGCAACTGCCTTAAAGGTATTTGTTTTCATTAGACCTATGTAGAAGGTAATCAGTCTTTTTCTTTCAACTACATGCAAACTCTTAAAAATTTTTGCTTTCTGGTTAACGAGACACGAAAAAAAAAAAGAGGGAAAAAAGATGCATTTAATTGTGTTTTGTACTATGTTCATTCCTGGTGCATTAATATAGAATGGCAACAGTATTGTATCACTTTAGATTGCAACAGGTATTTCTGTAATCAGAAGGGTATACTCCTGTGTGTACATGTTTGCATACAGAAATACACAAGTCATAAATCTTATGTTTGCCTGGTTTCTCATTATTGTGGTTGACTGCAGGAGATGTGAGTCTTGGGCTCATATACTTTCTTACACACAGTTGTTGATTTGAAGCCATGTAAAAGTTGGAAGTGTGTATGATTGGTATAACTTCAAATCTTTCTGAACTGGTGCCTCTTTTGGAAGTAACTCCCTATGAGTGTCAGTTGGTGAAGCTCTTCTGTATGGGGAATAGTGTAATTTTTTTTTCCTAAACCCCAGCTATAAAATACCAAGACCCTCATGTGGCACTTCTTCAATGTCTTATTTAGAGCAGTTGGTAGAAGTGGGACTTACTGGTGTGGCAAAAGTGTCAGAATTTAACTGTAAATATATTTGTGAAATATGTTTCTCTGGTCTTTTTCTCACTTTTGTTTCTGTGTCCTCTAGCATTAGCAGCAATCCTTGGAGCAGTGCCATTTCTGGGGACGTACTGGGCAGCGGTCCCTGCAGTCCTAGATTTGTGGCTTGTCCAAGGACAGGGATGCAAAGCCATCTTGCTTTTGGTTTTCCACCTCTTGCCAACTTATTTTGTAGACACAGCAATTTATTCAGATATATCAGGGTAAGTACATCAAAGGCTTTTAAAGTTAGCATTGTAAAAATTATTGACAATCAGTGATGCTTTTAATTAAACTTATTTTTCTGAAGCATGCAAAACAGGACACGAAAGCATAGGAATAGTAAGAAGTCTTACTGACCTTTATTTTCCCAGGCCTCTTTTCTGTGAACTTCGACATATCAGAGGTCTTGAACTCAGCATCAGCAAACTTAACTGTTTCGGTTGGGATTCTTAGAATTAGTTTACCTTTTCTATTTGTCTAGTCATTGACTAAAGGTGTGTGTAGTGTTCTCCTTTACATCCCCTAATGCCAGATGATGCTGCAGACCAAACAAAACCATGAGATAGTTAGGGACCTGAAGAAATACTTTAATTAATTAATTAAAATATGGATTGTGAGAATTTTGAAGATTTTTTTGAATTCAGCCTTTGTGTTGTTGTTGTTACCATAGTCCAGTGCAAAAGTCTATTGAAATTGCAAAACTGGAGATAGGCTTCTACTGAGACAGTAGCCAGTGATTGTGGGAGGTAGGCACAGATTTCTTGGCTGTCTCATTTGACTTGAAATGTCTCCTGGTTTCAGCTTTGAGTTTGTACACAGACAAACAAATTCCAAATGAAGGAGACAAAGTCAACATTTGCAATTGTATGTGGAGTGCAACTGAAATGTTCACTGACATTTTCTACAGCTGAGTTATCTGTGAATCCCTTCATGCAACACAGACTAGAAGATAAGGCAGCACAGTTAAACAGAGCTGGCAAAAATATGAACTGTTAAGTTTCCCATGTGCAAGACATGTTCACAATCATGTACAATAGAGATGTAAAGGTGTATTTCTCTAGTTACTGCTCCAGTCTTGATCATCAGAAACAATCTTAGTAAACTGAATCAAGGACTTCATGGTCCACACTTAGTTACATGCTAGTCCCTCATTTGTGCTGATTTTTATTACAGGAGAGTTAATGTAGAATAAGGGCATAAAGTGTTTAAGTTCTCTGTTGTTAGAAATTAATTGAACAGAGAGTACCTAATGATAATATGCCCGATATTAATACTAATTTTCAAAGGCTGTGACTCTAGTTATTTTGCATTAATTAAAGCTAACAAGTGAAGTAAAATCACTTTTTTTTTTCTAACAATAAATCATGTATAAATTTAAGGCTTGTAGGTATTTAAATAGACAATAATTCTTCCACTTACTAGAACACAGTTTTTGACTGTAGGGCATGCAGACTCTGTTTACTGTCCAGAAAATACATGGGACAGGAATAGATTTTCTGACAGTGGAGCAAAATTGTGTTCTTCCCATGAAATAGAACAGTAAGCATCATGCTGTCTTGCAGATTAAATTAAACTTATTTGAAATAGCTATAATTATGTTATGCAGTGGTTTCTAAATGTATTAACTTCATATGATAGTCCTATTTTATCAGATGATCTGTTGTTTAATTTAGCAAACTTGCCAGAAGAACATGTAAACTGATACAAATGCTGGAAAAAAATTATTTAAAGTTTTTAAATGTTTAGAAATTTATCATGTGTCTACTGTTGAAGAAACATAAAACTTTAAGGTCAAGTTTATCCCTTCAGAAAAACAATCTGGCTCTGCCAGTAGGTTAAGTTTGATCTAGGTAAGACATGATTGAGGTATGTATGATGTAATAGGTCATGTTTCATGGTCTAATTTTGCACACAGTTGAGATGAAGGCAGACTTGAAATGTGGGAGTTGAGTAGAAGTCAAGACCAATAGCAGAAACCTCAGAAACTGCTGGAGCTCTGAATTGACTAGCTGGTATTTTCAATGCATTACAATCAGAATTTAGAGGGACTTCCTGAAAATTGTGTGTTATGTATCAACTGTAGTTTTTCTTATACCGTTCCATATTGCCAGCATTGTTTTAACTATAAAGAATGAAGGATGATGAGCAGGGTCTGTGTAAATGCTGTTGGTAGGATTTGCGTTTCGGACCTGAACTGGGACATGGAAAATAAAAATGACATGGTTCACTTTCTGCCATAATAGCTCTTATCAAAAGCTCCACTGGACCCAACTTTCCAGGAAAGATTGATACCTTCATTAAAATCTGGTTGTTTGTCATCTGAAAACATTGGAAACTAATGATAACAAACACTCAAAGTGAAAAGATTTTTTATAACAAAATGAGAAGACATGGCTATTTATTTAAACACTACAATCTAACCATTCTTTGAAAGATGCAATGCAAGTTGCTATCATTGTGTACATTAATGTCTTTGCTCAGGGGTGCTCATAGTACATGTTGCTAATTGTGTTAAAATTTAACAGTTCTTGACCCTAAAGCATGAACAGTCTTTGTAACCATCTTTTCATTCCCAAAATGGAAATGTTTTTGCCATTAACTCCTTCAGACATTCTTCAGCAGATGTCTATAAAGTAACTCCTCCATTGTGGATGTTACCAGCATTACAAGCTATTGTAATGTTTGATCTGTTGTGCAAATACAGAGCAGAATACAGAGTGGAACATTTGTGCAGTGATTCAAACAGCAGTTTATTGTGTAAATATGGGTATCTGTAACTAGCTGTGCCATTTCTAAGCTTGATAAAACATTAATTCACATTTCATAATTGATAACACTGTGTTTGCTGTTCTTAATTTAATTTTATTCTTCTTGTGGCAGAGGTGGTCATCCTTACCTGACAGGACTCGCAGTAGCTGGTGGAGCATATTACCTGGGACTGGAAGGAGCCATCATAGGACCAATTCTACTCTGTATACTTGTGGTTGCTTCCAACATATATAGTGCCATGTTGGTGAGTCCAACAAATTCAGTGCCCACTCCTTCACAAGCAACGTGGCCGTTACAGATTTACCGGTGAGCTATAAATGTCTTACTTGTATGCATTATGTTTTACCAGATCAGTGCATGTCTACACAGCTATAGAGAATGAGTGATGAGTTTCATCTAAGGGTGTGCATTCACATCTATGTGAGTATTGGAGTATTTGGAGAGCATTCAGCTATCCTATATTCTAGAAAAAAAATTAATGGTGAAGTAATACAAACTCACTGGGACTTGTATACTTGAAATGTTTGTTTAATGTCTCTTGACCGCTTACAGAAGGCTCTTTTAGAAAATTCACTAATAATACCTTTGTGTCTTAGAATTTATATGCTTCTGTTGTGCTAGGAGATGTTTGAACATCCTCTTTTCTGTGTAAAAATATTATTTATGGATATCTAATAGAGTTCTTTGTCCTTAATAAAGGGCCTGCCTGAAAATACTGCATTTTTATGTGTCAATGTATAATATTGCAGAATATAAACATACCTAAATTTAAAAAAATGCCATTATTCCATTAAAAGTATGATCCTGATTAATGTCATTATTCAAGTTACTGAATGTAGAATGTAGAAATGTATCTTTAAACTGTACAGTTAAGGAATGGGATGAAAAAACGCCTAAGTACATGATTAATTACAGTTGGAAACCACATTGTGATGGTGTTAATGACAGTAGGCATTTAAATGTCTACTCTCTTTCTAAACTATATAGGTTAGCCCATTTCAGATATATGTGTATCTTTAAAAGGATTCTCTGCCTGTCAGAAATAAACCTTTGTTTTATTCACATGAATAATGTTGTCATCCTTCATCTAGGCAACTTAAGAGAAAAAACACTAATTGAACCTGTGTGTGCTCTCAGACTTTTAGAAGTCACATTCCAAGACTTACTATATATGCCACAGTACACACAAAAATCTGCATGGGTGTTTGTTCCCAGTTTACTTTGTAGGAGGCTAATGATTTGTAATCCCTGGACAGATTTGAGTCTTACTTTTCACTTTTCTTTTCCTTCTCTCTCCCCTGCCCCCCAGGTCTTCGAGAGAGAGTCCGGAGGAGATGAAAATGTCTGCAGAGTGATGAAAGTGCTGTGCTGCACCTATTCAACATGAGGGAATCGCCGTCTTCTGTCTTGACTTCACAGCAGCCATGGCCTTCTGTCCCTTTCCAGCTGTGCCTGGGGACAGCCCACAGGGAAGCATAGCTTGGGTTTTAGGAGAAAGCACTTTTGGAGCATCTGCTGGCCTTACATTATTGTGCACTTTGCCTCTTCAAGAGAGAATGTCTACTTCCCGTGGCTTTGCATACCAACACGCAGTTCAACTGCCTTTTCGAAGACTTTGAAGACCTTCTGTCTTTATAAAAAGAGTAGTTAAAAGGACAGGTACATTCACTGGAGTCATCTCATCTGCTGAAATGACTAACTTGGCTTTTATTTATTGAGTTGTCTTATTAAATTGTAGTAGCTTTAAAGAAAACTGTAATTCCAAAATATTTATTTTCAGTTAATCTGGTGGCAAAAGAAGTGTAAACCACTCGTTTTGAAATGAAAGTATAATACAAATATTTGCTGCTCCTCAAAGTATTTCTTTATAGGCTTCAACCATCACCTGTAACTCATAATAACACTTAAATGTTATCCTCTTATAGGCACTGAAATGTAATGTTGTTGGAGACTGGTGTTTCTAATATCTTCCTAAAATTAGTAGAAATGCAAACTGTTAAATGTGAGTTTTCCTCTTACTGAAGTAGTAGGACTTGTTTAAATAGTTTAAATCTTGCCCTCATTTGCAGTGAAATCTGATAATATTTTGCTGCTTACCCACCCTCCCAGTGGAGTCATCTTGTCAACTAAATTTAATCCAAGGCCTTAAGTGTTTTCAGGCAGCAGTAATGTACAATAGTCACGTCTACTTCCAGTAATAGGAAGAAGTTGGATGGGGATTGTTTAATGCTGGTTTTCAAATGCTGTGGCTGAGTTCAATTAACTTCTCAAACAAATTTTATTCCCAGAGAGAAAGGGAAGAGAACATGGATTTTAGTTTAGTTTGAGGTTTTTTAACCCTGTAACCCTCTGGCCAAATATCTTTCTAAGATATAACTTAATATATCAAAGTACATATGTTAATAAACAAAGTTCTTAAATTTCTGAAATGGTATGTTGCCTAGGTCACAGCATCAAATGCTCTAGTGTTTTTCTTCCATATGTAATTTTGCTTAAATTGCAGTTTTGGTGACATTTAAGGCCTTTTGTATTGATTGTTGAAATATTTTGACACAATGGATCTTTATAAATAGATCCTTTTTGTAAACGGGAAGTGGGTTTTTTGGTAGATATTTTTCGTACTTGCACAGCTTTTCCACAAGTACAATGAGGCCCTGGGTACTAAGTAGCAGATTCACTCGCTTAACCAAAGAACAACCTTTCAGTTTCTAGTAACTTCTCTTGAATTTATTTCAGTTTGATTGAAAATGAGTTGCCCAAAATACAGGCATGGCTTGTATTTATTGTTCACAGTAATGCAATGGATGAAACAAAAAATCCTTTCTTATCCAGGGATAAGGATGTCTAAGATGTGTGTAGAAATAGCTCTCAGTAACTGTGATGTTTGTTTTGCTTGAGTTGCAGGAGTGCTGATAGATTTGGAAGGTTCTTATTTTCAGGACACTGTATGTATTTTTACATTGTTTCTAAAAATGCATTTCCATGGAAAGTGGTTGGAAAGCACTCTGGTACTTAGTAAGCAAGAAAGTCCTGCTATAGTTTTGCAATAAACAGGCTACCTATTAAGACACAAATAGCCCTGTTCCTCAGATTCTCAAAATTTGCAGCTGCAATTTTACTGATGAAATTTTGTATTTAAGTGAGGGGGGTTGAATGTGCTGTTTTGCACACTTGCAGCTATGTGTTTGAAGGACAGACTTGGGCTTAATTGAGTAGATGGACTCAAGTTTGTCAAAATATGGAAATATCCCATTTAATATTTTAAATTCTGAAAGATCTACACAACAATTCCAACTAACTGAATAAGAAGAATGTATTGCTTGAATCAAGTGTCTGTCCTGTGGTTTTATTTCCTTGGCTTTTTGGCTCATGAAAAATGTTTAATGAAACACATTTTTATAATTGCTCCTGGCTAGGGTGGAGGATGCTGAAGCTGTTGCTAGGTATTCCTGTGATATTCTAGCAGCTTGAATGAGAACACCATGTTACTTAGGAAACGTCTTTATTTTATTACTTTTTATTGAGTTCACAGTTTTGCACTGAGTTGTTGTGTTCTTGTTGTAGCTTGTTGTAGCTTATTTTAGACAGCATTTAAAGAAGATTAGGAGCAAGAAAAAAAAATTGCATCTTTAATCCATTTCCAGTTTTCCATTGCAACTCTTTTCTCACTCTTCAAGGCATATCTGTTGTCCACATTTGCTATCCCACTTTCTGAGACAATCTTTCATATTCATATGGTATTAACACAGTTATTTTAAAGAGTCATTCTAAAGCATTATTTATTTGGTTTTAAGTTTTCTTCTTCCATCGCCTGACCACCTTAGATCAAAGAAGGGTCTCTGTTAGGAAGTTTAAAATCATGTTTCAAACACAGTTATCTTCCATAATGGCAAATGAGTAAAATCATCTGAGAAGATGCCTTGCTTTTCCTTTCCTAATGTGAAGAGAAATCATTTTGTATGGAGAACTCATATCTGATGCAGTCTTGTTAGTTTACCCTCCTTTAAAATGAGGCCTCATATTGATGCTTCCTGTTTCAAATTCAGCTAAGACTTGCCATGAAGAGCTATCCATATTGCAGTCTTACTCAGTAAATGTAGCTTAAGGAGCTCATGCTCTGTGCTGTACCTGATTGAGGAACCAATTATATGGTTCAGTAGGGGTGCAGTAACAGTATACTGCCAAAAAAAAAAAAAAAAAAGAAAAATAAGAGACAAACCTTCCAATAACACCTTCTTAGGATAGGAAATATTAGCTGAATTTCACCAGGTTTAGAAAAAAAAACACAAAACACCACCTTATGAAAGACTGTACTTTGATTATTTGGGTTGTGTGTTTAGTAAGTGTCTAATTACCTGTAGAAATAGAAGACCTTGTCCTTGCATATTTAGCAATCTAGATCATTTTCTGAGAGGACTCAGACTCTTTAAGAGCATTTTAATTTGGATCGGTCTCATATTAATGTGAAAATAATCAAACTGCTCATTTTGACTTCTGGTCATTGTAAAGAGCCAGTTCATGGTTATATTTCCTTGTCTGCAAAAACAACCAGCAGCTTGGTGGGATAAGCTTTTAGTAGATGTCTTATGGGTTGGATAAGAAAAAAAAAACAAAACGAGCAACAAATCAAACCAAAAGCACCCTTTTCTGCAGTTTTCTACAGTTTTCTTAGGAGCGTCCATCTTTTCCATAATGCTTATAGGCAAGAAGTTGATTACCTTTAGCTGTACTGTAAACAGTCATTCCAGAAGCAGGTATTCACTAACTGTATTTACTACATGTAGTGTTCAATTTGAACAAAAAACTTCAGAGTTCAGAAGGGGATGCTCATAGTAATCCAAGGCAATGTGGTCTCATGTTATTGTGAAATTCAGCTGTGCTGGTTTTTATCATTCTCTTCTAGCAAATCAGGCTTGTGGTAATTAAGTGTAATGCCAAAAGACTGGTGCTATCTGTTTCTGGCACTTGAGTCAGAGTTAGCCCTTCCACCCCTTCCTGTACCTTAGCTGTGCTGTCACAGAGCTAGCAGAAGTGACTGTGCCACTTGACAGCCCAGCACATTAACTTCAGGTCACTGTAAATCCTGGCTTAATTGGATGCATGAAGCAACAAACTGCAGTGGTCAAAGATCTGGCACACATTCATTTTGCCAGCCTTACAGAAGGGTGGGTTTCAGTACAGATGCAGCATGACCAGTTGGGAGCAGAAATTACTTATTTTGAAAGACTGCTTAAAATAAAAAAGAAAAGAAAGAGGAAAAAGTTCAACATTATAGTAATACATACAATGCACATTTTTCAGAAATTAATTTGGTAACAACCTATCTAATAATGGAGCCAGCAGTCAGATATTTCCATGCACAATGGTGTTTTATGTGCAGCTTATCTAGGTTACACTTAGGTTTGTCTGATTTCAAGGAATATGTGGCTTCTATTAAAGACTTTGGGGAGGAAGATACACTGAATGTGTATTTTGTCAGTAATTATTGGAATAGGAAATCCATAATCTGTTTAATTAAACAAAATAAGAAAAAAGCATTGATCAGGGAAAATTGGATTCTCTCTCTATTATTATACATTGTGGGTATCAGTGCAATGTTAAACATTGTTTTTTCAGAAAGCCTGAAAATAAAAAACTAGAAATTGTTCCTCACTAAAAGCAGAAGCTGAATTGCTCTTCTGCTGATCTCTGTTTCTGGTGACAGAATACTGCAAGTGATGCCACCCTTCCTATGGACCTGATACACTACACTAAGGATGGGAAAATATTCTACTGAGACTCCATAGCTTAGCATCACTGGCAGAAGATGCTTCCGCAACTGCCTTTGTTCAAACATTGTGTTTGTATTATATTGACTTGACTTTGTCACTGCAGATAGTGCCACCTTTGCTGAATGCTACCTCTGGAAATGGCTACAGTTTGCTTCAGAAAGTACAGGAAGATGTTTGGGTTGGAGTTAGTATTTGTTATGTTTAATAATGGAGGTAGGATTCTTCTAGAGATGCAGTTGTTTGCCTTGAGGTTTGCAATTTTACAAGAGAAAATTGATTTCCCAGATAATCTTTATTGAGTGACAACTGACATCTCTTAAATCCGTGGGTGCATCAACTTCTTAAACTCTATATTGACTTGTATTTCAGAGGGTTTCTTCTTACTGTTATTTCTTACACTTTTGCTGAAACACACTTTGGCAGTTCCCATCTTATTTCTATTTCTACAAAACTAGAATTACCCAAAACTCTTAATGAATGTTAGGAAGGCTTGATCTTTAACCTGGTACCATTTATCTGTCACTTTTACTAAAGTCCTTAATGCTCTATTGTAACATTTTCCAAATCTGCTTTTGAGTGATTGGGGTGGGAAGAAATATATAAAAAAATGGCAATGTGGAAAGTGAATTTGGTGTTTTGAAACCAGAAACAATGCCAACAGTGATGAGCATGTTCAGGGATTTGATGATGGGTTTGTAAATATATATTGATATGCAGCATTATATAAATATGAGCAGTCTCTGTCCTGTTCAGCCTTTAGCTGAAATTTTGTCCTATCTTTTTTTAAAATTATATCTGAGAACAAACTTGTGCCTGTAGATAGTGAAAACAAGCAACATTTTATAGAATTTGTGTTTACTTGATACGGATCAAGGAAGAGCCAAGCAAATACTGGTAAGTAGTTCATATAAAGTAGGGAAAAGCTGCAAGGAATGTATTGCTGAGAGATTACTGTTCCTGGAAGTATTTGCACACATCCTCTAAAGAGCTGCCAAAATTAATAGGTCATGAAATATGTTTCTAGTTCCCCAGACTCTTAATCTCTTCCACACCTCATCTGGTATCTTGTTTTGAATATGGTTTAGTACGTGAGAGTATTGCTTCATCCCCTTTGGGGAATCAATTCTGGGGCCTGAAGGGCATGCTTTGAATGTCCATACTGAAATAGTATGTCCATTTCAGGAAGGAATTGCTAATTGGAAGTAAATGCATCCTTGATCTGATCTGCATATGGATGGACCTGGAGAAATATAATGAATGTTACACTGATAGATTATTTTTTGGATGTAAGTACTATGTGGTGACACCAAAGCTGGGTTTGAGTGAGAAGCAGGGTGTATTTGCTTGCAGCAGGATGCATTTGCAACCTGATAAAGCAGAGTGAGTGCTCTAGCATCCATATATATAAAGATTTTTCAGCATAATGGTTTTAAAGCAAAAAGCTGGTTTCTGCTACTGGCCTCACTTTTTACCACTAGACTGTCATATGCAATGATCCAATGAGGGCACAGAATCAAGGAAGCTGTTCATGGTATTGGTATAGATTAAATGTAAGAGGTATCATAAAGCTAAAAAATTGCCACAGAACAAAAGTTCATTAGGCTTAAGAGCTGAAATTCAGGCCATAAAGCTGGAAAAACAAAATCCAAATATTTCACCCTCTTCCTGCCAGTCTCACCCTAAAATGGGACCTTTTTCAACAAGTGTCAATAAAAACTATTTTTGTGTTGTTTGTAACTTACTGGCTCTCTAGATCAATGTTTTTAGTTTCTATCATCTGTCACACTAGTGTATTCTGCAAGCATACAATTTGTTTAGATTGTTGCCTTTAAAAACAGATTTTCTATGCTTCAGTGGTGGTTGGAAACCAACTTTTTACACCAATAATTGGGTCCTTATCTATATATATATATATATATGCTAACTAGTGTTTGATGTTTTGGTCAGAACACTAAGGGAAGATTGGTTGGGAAGGCTGGTGTTTTTTCCCCTTTGGGAAATTGCACCAAACCAAATCCAAAGAAACTTTTGACATCGCATCCTAAGACTGGCTACACCCTGCTCAAACCTAACAGCAGATCTTTTGCATTACAGAGCGTGGGTTGTTCTAAAATGTGTTCCTACCCAGACCCTATGGGGATTTGGAGCAATAACTTCTATTGTCTGTTGACACAAATTTTGTCTGTAAATGTACGTGTGATACATCTTCAGAATGGAATTAACCTTATCATAATATGGTTTAGCTACAACACCTGATTTTGCATGTATAATATTGAAAATAAAACCCCTATGTCCATCAGAATAAAATGTGTAAGTTAAAATTGAGAAGTACTTGAAAAGACTGCAGAGGTATTTAAACTAAATAATTTTGATTGTATGCACCAGTGCTCACCCTGATAAAAACAGTTTTTGTAGCAGGTTTAAGATGCTTTTAACTTAATACTGTATTGACACCGCAGTCCTTTTTAAGCACAGAATGGTTAATATATTTTGAAATAAAATGCTGTTAACATAAAGAAAACTGTGTTTGATTTGAATGATGGGCTCTTTGGAATCAGCCACAAAGGCAACAGTTAATCTGGTAAAATAACAGGTTTGCTGGAATTGGATCTGCCATCCCAGTGTACAACTTATGTCACTGAGAGAAGCCATACTTCCCCTTTCTTCACTTTTTCCATGAGGTAAGGAAGGGCATGTGCCTCAAGAGTAACTATGGTTCAGCTGGTACTGGCAATTTGCTACACTGCCTGCAGTAACACAACCACACGACCAGATCCCAGAAAAGCTTACATTTGGCAGCTCTAGGTAATTCGAGTTACTTCCATTATGGCTTACTCTCTGGACTGGAAATGGTTGTTTAGTGTCTAAGCAGAATTTTAGATCATTTTATTGACTATAAAGCAAAAGTGATCAAATCCTCCCTGCATGGCTGCTCACACCTTCTAAAATGAGATATGACTGATGTTACAGTTTTCATCCCTTACACTGTTCTGTGACCAGACTCATTGCCTTGAAATAATTCATATAGGACAGTTAGTTTTAGCTAGAACTCTTTAGTTCTCTGAAGGGATCAAACTTTGTTTAGTGCATACAAGGTGGGAGTTTTAGCAATTTATGCTAGTAACATAATTATGATTTGAGATTTGATTTTTTTTTTAATTGGGACTAGTCTTCCAAGATGTTCAGAAGTCCTTTTAAAGTTAGAACTGAGATAAATGCATCTGTAATCAGGCAGCCAAAAGCACATCTACTTCTCTGAGAACTTAGTTTTTTAGTGCTTTTATTGTGCAGGTAATAGTGCTTTTATTAAGAGAAAACAAGAAGTTCTGTTCAACACTCATTACAGATAAAGCATTATAATGGTGTAGCACCAACTTCTTTAGTCAGTCTCAACTGTTTCTTCAAAATAGTTCAGGAGGCGCATGTCCAATATAGCTCATTAATATTTTGTGTGTGGGAGAGTAAAGAATATGTAACAGTTATCAGGCAGATACATAGGCAAAAAATTTGTATTTTTGAGCTTGACCAGAGATACAATTTAAAAGAAATGCAGTCTTTTGGCTTTACCACTTATAAAACAGCAATTGGTATTTTAAGAAAAAATAAACCCTAGACTTTCAAATACATCTAGTCATAAATCCCAACATTGAATGGTAACAAAGAAAATTGAAAGCTGTTCAGGAAAGCACTGTGATGATATCTTATGGTGTTTATAAAATTTTGTGCTGCAAGCGAATTATAGTTATCTGTGCTGTGATGGGCCCTGACAACTTCTTTGAGGATTCAGTTCTGTAAATTTCTGAGCATGCATGCTTGCAAGCATTTTGGTCAATTTGGTTAATGCAGAGTGGTTTAAGGAGGAGGGTAGAAAAGCATTTAGCAGGTGTGCAATGGTAGGAGACAGTTAATTCATGGCTCCACTCAGCTAAAGATGGGGTTGTTCCTGGAAATTACAATATGTAATTGTGTACTGTTTGCCTTAAGCAAACAAAGACCAAACTGTTCTAGGTCCTCTAGAGCACTCTCCAGTAACATGTTGCATGGGTATCTGCTGTCCTGGAGCAGAGAAAATGAATGAGAGCTATGAAACGAATAATATAATATGTATTTGTTTCTCAAGCTCCCTTGCTGGTCTCTTAGGCCCTTTATGTTCTTAATTTTTGCCATGTTCCCCAGTGCGAAGACTAGAAGAGGCTTGAGCGTAGGTGTGTAGGATAAGAGCACTGGACCAAAGTGCAGTGGGATGCTGGGAATACACGAGTAGCACTGAGACCAGGCTGCATATCTTGAAATACCTGGAAACAGTAACAGCTACTGAAAGCTGCTCATGTAGACATTGTCCTCACTGTCACCCCATCCAAAACTGTGTTTGTGGCCACATGTCACAGAGCTGGTGTTCTGCCGAGCAGGAATACAACATCAGTCCCCTGTGCAATGGCCAACCAAAATTAAGCATACTAGATTCTTGCCCTGTTTCTACACCATTCTTTGTGTTGTAATAATAACTGTAAAAATCTCCACTCCCTCTGCCAGTTCATCCTCCCTTCAGTGTAATTTGGATTTAAACACTGAAGATACTTGCAATGCATGCAGGTAAAAGCTGAGATCCAAGTATGTAGCAACAGTTGTATGGGGTGGTTTTTGTGGGTTTTGTTTGTTTTTTTTCTTTGCAGACTTAGAGCTGTCCACATACTTGCATTCCTGATTCACAGGTGGAACCAAATCCTTGTGCCTTAGATAACTTAAACAGGCTACTTGCTTTGATTTTACCTCTTACCAGAAACTAATCTTTTTTTTTTTTTGTTAATAAACAATAAAAAACGAGATTATCTTGGGCAAACACATGTTTTTGTTTACTTTAGAAGACAAACAGCAGAGAGAAGACCATTGTGATAAAACTTTGAAAACCTTTGGTGCTTTCATAATTTGTTGATAAGTATCTTTCAGCTGAAGGTTTCCAACAGGGAAAATCATGCATTATCTTGCCTGGCCTGACATAAGCCCCTTATGGGAAAGAAAAAGTTTAATTTAAAAGTTTTGCATGACTTTACTCAGCATATCCTTTTTAAAGCACCATTGCTGACTACACACTTTGATTGCTCAGAGAACTAGGAGAAAGTCAGGTTGTAAGCTTTGCACTTCATGTTTCTCACTTTTCCAAAGAAAAAAATTCATTTCCTGGCCATGAATGTAATTGGGCTTGTTTAGAAAATACATACTTTGGTAATTTTGGCTTATTTGAACTTATCATGGAATCATAGAATATCTTAAGTTGGAAGAGACCTCCAAGAATCGTCAAAGTCCTATTCGTGGCCCTGCATGGGACAACGCAAGAGTCATACCACATGTCTGAGAGCATTGTCCAAACACTTCTTGAACTCTGTCAGGCTTGGTGCTGGGACCACTGCCCTGGGGAGCCTGTTCCAGTGCCCAACCACCCTCTGGGTGAACAACCTTTTCCTGATATCCAGCCTAAACCTCCCATGACACAGTTTCATGCTGTTTCCTTGGATCCTGTCACTGGTCACCAGAGTGAAGAGATCAGTGCCTGCCCCTCCTCTTCTCCTCACAAATAAGTTGTAACGTCAATGAGGTCTCCCCTCAGTGTCCTCTTCTCCAGGCTGAACAGACCAAGATACCATCAGCTGCTCCTCACATGGCTGCCCCTTCACCAGTTCAGCAGTTTGTTGGGTCATTCACCCCTTCCTGGTGAGTTAAATTTGCTGCCCCCAGTTTGTGATTATGGATTGAAAGGCTGAGAGCATTTGATAGGGAGATTTAGACATTAATCAGTAACTAATGGTACAAACAGTTTAATCATCACCAGATTAACAAGAAGCACTATGGCAGAGAAGCATTTCTACATAATTCTCTTTTACATCTGTTTTGCCAACAGAGATAACTGTCCTGTCACAGTTTAAATAATACTTGTTTTCTAAAATGCTGCAGTCAATGAGTTGTGATGATTAATGTGTTTATAATTACTATTTAAGGGAGTATGATCAGGTAGATATATCAAGCTAGAGGGATTTTTGAAAAAAAAAAAAAACACAAACAACAAACCCTACCCTCAGTAGCTTTAGAACTCAAATTAATGATGGCAAACTTAGGAAATGGCAGTCCCACCAGCCAGAACCATCCCAGGGATTTTGGCATTGGACTGGTGATTTGAAGGTTTTTATACTAAATGTCAAGATGACACATGACCAGTAAATGACAAGGCATAGCTGTTACCAAACAGTGTCCACATAGAGGTTACAAGCCTGTGGATGTCCAAAAACAGAAAAGGTGAATAATACTGAGTGACAGTTAAAGGATGACTTGATTGTTTCATGTTTGCTGGTTGGAAGTTGGCAGCAGGGTTTTCTGTGACAATGGCTATATTGGTCTTGCGGTGAGAACAATGTGAGGTTACAAAAGGACTATGTGATGTGGACTTCTGTTATAAGATATTGCTTAAATGTGGCATATTAAAAAAAAATAAAAAATCAGTCTATACAATTCAGAAAGATTTGATTTTTACCAAAGCAAATATTTGCTTAGATCCATGTCAAAGAACGGTCATCAAAAAATCATCTTTCCCTGAGACATTCCAGAACCTTTTCGTGGTCAAGACAGTTCAGTTCTACTCATGTCAATTCAACCAGGTAAAAGTCACAGCCTCCCATTCGGATGCCTGATGGAAAGCCTAAACTCAGTATATATTCCGCTCAGGTGGCAGCAACATCAGGTTTTCTTTAGATTTTTTTTTTTAAGTTAATCATCTCTAAACTTTTTCAAACAATTCCTGTTCTGTGAAGAGCAAAGGCTACCAGCTTTTGTCAAATGCTGTTTTTGCTGAAGACTTTCAAGAACTGCGTCAGTGACAGGGGAATTCAGAAGCTTACACACTGAGAATGTCAAGAATTTTCTTGTGCTTCTTGGTGGTTTGTAGCTGACATGTATTTAGCTGACATAAAGCTATTTCTTTGCTTTATGAAATACAGTTAGTAGGTAGGTGTAGGCTGTCATTGCCTACACTATTGCAATGGTGGTTTTTCTCCTCCCGTTTTTCGATACATCCTAACAAAGCATAAGTTAGCTGTACATTGTAAAGCCTATTTCTTCATGGAGATTTAAACTAAAGACTTTTTTTTGCCTCGGAATAAATTTGGGTTTCTCTTTGGACTATTGCAAACTTTTGCAAACTAATGCAGCCCCATATGTTTTCCTAGCGATATTTATCTGGGAAAGTGTCAGCTAATTTGAACTCTCTGCTTACCATCACCACTGGTTTACAAGCATTAAAAGCCTTGCCTTCAAAGCACTTCTGCTCTCTCATGAGAACAAATGAATGTCTTGTGCTGATAAAAACTTCCTATATATTTAATTTCCTACTCAGAATGAACTACCTTGCACTAGTAGTTATTAAGTAGCCAAACAGAAATTTCTCAGTATCTGTACGAGAACATCAGATTTGCCAGTGCCTTTTCAAATGTTACCATTATCTTTATCTCTCAGGAATAAATATTTGAAGAAAATGATTCTGAGCTTAAGTTCTCCCAGCTGGAAGAAATTCATCATGGCCATAGTCCAAAGACTCCTGCTTCTTCCTAGATACTGCAGGTTATTTTCCACATTCCTGTCTTTCAAAATAGAAGTGCTCTGTATGTTCGTATGAGTTAAATAAAATATGAAAAACTATTCTGTGACCAAAATTTAATGATTATGGGGATTTCTCTCTTCTGGGCGGCCAGTCACATGGCAAGTCTTGCCCAAGGAAATACTTTCATTTTGATTGTGAATTTTCACTGTGAACAATATGTTGACCTATCAAATTCCTGTAAGACCTGACAAACACTATGTCAAAAGAACATTGAGATTAAAAAATTGGTAACACACATGAAAACTAAATGGATTATAAAATAGTGAAGTGACTGTAGAAATAATAAG
The DNA here is from genome assembly GCA_013396655.1 of Campylorhamphus procurvoides. Lineage (NCBI taxonomy): Eukaryota > Metazoa > Chordata > Aves > Passeriformes > Dendrocolaptidae > Campylorhamphus > Campylorhamphus procurvoides. The sequence goes on along the minus strand of WBMV01005609.1, from coordinate 460,032 downwards.
TGAGAATACTTGTTTAACAAGCATTGCAGCAGGTTCCTGTGAAAAACTGTTCTTGGTCTATCACAATATTATTGATGTATTTCAAGATAGGAAGAAACATTGTAGCTATTTGAAGGTTCAATGTAATAACTCTCAGCACTTGCAATGACAGGTAAGAATTCTTCCTAGAAATTCTGGTTACATATCAAACTGGTCTCATTATAACAATGTATGCGTTAATAGAGCCTGATTCAAGGTGATGCATTCACAATTATGCATCTGTTACAAGGATTATATTTTGGAAGCCAATCTGCCTTAAAACTTCTAGGGTTCAGTTTAGATACGTAACAGGATGAAAATTTGTGGTGTTGGATGATGACTTAAATAAATCATCCCATATTAAAACAAATCATTCCATAAGTGACTGGCTGATGATTCACAATCACCTGCCCTTGTTCTTGTGGGAGACTTTAGTCTACCAGATGTCTGTTGGAAACACAGCAGAGAGGAGGCAGTCTAGGAGGTTCCTGGAGTGTGTGTAGGATAACTTCCTGACACAGCTGGTAAATTGGCTTCCCAGGGGTGAGGCCCCACTAGACCTGCAGTTTATAGAGAAGGGCTGGTGGGAGATGTGGTCTGAGGCTGCCTTGGGCACAGCAACCATGAAATGATAGTTTTCAATACTAGGTGAAGTCAGGAGAGGCATCAACAAAACCTCTTGCCTTGACTTCCAAAAGGTGGACTTTGGCTTCTTCAGGGCACTGATTTGAAAAGTTCCTTAGGAAACAGCCCTTAAAAACAGAAGGGTCCATGAAGGCTGGATATACTGTAAGAAAGAAATCTTGAAGGTGCAGGAGCATGCAGTCTCTATGTGCCTAAATATGACCTGACAAGGAAGAGGACTGGCCTCGCTGAGCAGGGAGCTTTTGCAGGAACTCAGGCCAAAAAAGAGGGTGTATCCCCTTAGGAAAAGGGGCATGCAATTGAGAAAATATTTAAGGATGTCATTAGGTCCTGAAGAAAAAAAATTAGGGGCAAAAGCTCAGTTAGAACTTAACCTGGCCACTTCTGTAAAGGATAATAAAAAATGTTTTTATAAATACATTAATAACAAAATGAGGGCCAAGGAAAACCTCTATTCTTTATTGAACAGGGTGGAGAATATAAGAAAAAACAAAGATGAGAAAAAGGCTGAGGTAGTGAACACTTTCTTTGCCTCAGTTTTCAACAGTAAGACAGGTCATTCCCAGGACAACTGGCCTCCTGATAAGGTAGACAGAGACAGGGAGCAGATTACACCCCCTGTAATCCAGGAGGAAATGGTTAGTGACCTGTTGAGCCACTTGGATTGTTACAAGTCTATGGGACCAGGTGGGATTCATCACTGAGGGATGCTGGTGGAAGAGTTCACCAAGATGTTCTCCATCACTTATCATCAATTCTGGTTAATCAGAGAGGCCCCAGATAACTGGAGATTGGCCAGTGTGACACCCATCCACTAAAAGGGCCAGAAGAAGGATCCAGGGGATTACAGGCTTATCAGCCTGATCTCAGTGCCCAGCAAGGTGATGGAGCAGATCATCCTGAGTGCCATCACATGGCACATACAGGACAACCAAGGGATCAGACCCGACCAACACAGATTTAGGAAAGAGCAGTCTTGCCTGACCAACCTGATCTCCTTTTATGACCAGGTGACCCACCTAGTGGATGAAGAGAAGGCTGTGGATGGCTGTAATCTATCTGGACTTCAGCAAAGCCTTTGACATCATCTCCCATAATATAGTCCTGGAAAAGCTGGCAGCCCATGGTTTGGACAGGTGCAATCTCTGCTTCGTTAAGAGCTGGCTGGATGGCCGGGCCCAGAGAGTGCTGGTGGATGGTGCTGCATCCAACTGGCATCTGGTCACTAGTGGTCCTGCAGGGATCAGTGTTGGACCCAGTCCTGTTTAACATCTTTCTTGATGGTCAGGATGAGGGGATCAAGTCTGCCTTCAGCAAATTTGCAGGTATTGGGGAGGACTGTTGATCTGCTGGAAGGTAGGAGGGCTCCCCAGAGGGACATGGACAGGCTGGATAGATGGGCTGAATCCAATGGTATGGGGTTCAAAAAGACAAAGTGCCGGGTCCTGCACTTTGGCCACAACAACTCCCTACAGCACTACAGGTTGGGGACAGAGTGGTTGGAGAGCAGCCAGGCAGAAAAGAACCTGGGGGTACTGACTGACAGGAAGCTGAACATGAGCCAGCAGTGTGCCCAGGTGGCCAAAAAGGCCAAATGACATCCTGGACTGTATCAGGAACAGTGTGGCCAGCAGAACCAGGGAAGTGATTCTTCCCCTGTGCTCGGCACTGGTGAGGCCACACCTTGAGTGTTGTGTCCAGCTCTGGGCCCTTCAAATCAGGAAGGACATTGAGAAGCTGGAGTGAGTCCAGAGAAGGGCAACAGAGGTGGTGAAGGGCCAGGAGTGCATGTCCTATGAGAAGTGTCTGACTGTGGTGGTGCACAGTGATGGAGCTGGGGATATTTAGCCTGGAGAAGGCTCAGGGGTAACCTCATCACTCTACAACTACGTGAAAGGAGGTTGTAGCCCAGTGGGGGTCAGCCTCTTCTCCCAGGCAGTCAGCAACAGGACGTAGTCAAGGTGCACCAAGGGAGGTTTAGCTTGGACATTAGAAAGAATTTCTTTGCAGAACAGTTGATTAGATAGTGGAATGGCCTGGCCAGGAAGGTGGTGGGGTCACCATCCCTGGAGGTTTTTAACAAAGGACTGGATGAGGCACTCAGTGCCGTGGTCTAGTTGACATGGTGGTGCTCAGTCATAGGTTAGACTCAATGATCTCAGAGATCTTGTCCAATGTAATTGTTCTATGATTATGAGACGTATGATCTTTGGATCCTTAAAAAAAGACAGTACGGGGTATGTCCATAGCATTAATAGAACTGACAAAATATTTGGGCTAGCCATAGAACTGAGAAAATATTTGGGCTAGTCCTGAGGCTCTTGTGTTGAAAAGGATGTTGGGTAGTAAAAGAAAAAAAATCAGTCCTGACAAATTTTCCTTCTAATGTGAGATTAAAGAAACTTTATCTTTGGAGTTCAGCCAAGAAAGAAGTTATTGACATTGGATTGATCAAACTCTATGGAAAAGCAAATTGAAAAATCAAAGGTGCCTCCTTTCAAGTAGGAAAAAATATCCATATCAAATGGCTGGAAGTTGATTCCAAACAAAGTTGGACTAGAGTTAAGGCACATGTTTTTGCACTAATTAATAATAAATCTCACTGATGAAGGTATCAATCATCACTGAGAATTTACAATCACTCTTTACTCTGCCTAGGACAACTGAGATTCTGAATGAAAAAAATCCCATGGCCTCTGTTTTGTAGGCTGGAAAATAAGGCCTAGAAGAATTGCTTTATCACAAAATTCTCTGAACACTCAGAATAAGAAATGTTTCATTCATTTAAATTCCCTCTTGTATTTAAAGCAGCCATCGTTGTCTGAAAAGATAAGCAAGGCTTGCTGTCTTGTCAGCTGCGAGATCAGCATTTGAAATTTCAAGATAATTTGTTGCATGCTACTGATCTCTGTACTTTAATGTATTTTTTTATTATAAGACAAAAATGGTAGCTGCACAAGGGCATTTTTACTGGGGATTTAGGAATGGAAATGGGTTCATGAGTCATGCTGATGCCAGATAAATTTTTCAGCTCTGCATGGTTTTACTTTGATGTTAGCTTGTTGACTTTTATGTTTTCCAAATAAATACCTGTGATGTTGAATGAAAAAATGTTCTGGGTTTTTTGTCTTGTTTTCAAAAAAAATGATGCCTTGCCTTGATCTCTCTTAACAGTAACATTTGCTGCTTGAGGTGCTTCAAAATGCTGTCAAGTATTCTGGTTTCCTTAGATGCTGCTTCATTTTATTCCAGAGCCAGTACCTTTTCTGGAATGGCATGTGGTTATTAGCTATCCTCCAAGTATTAATTGCTCTTTAGTGAAGAAACAATCTAATCCATAGTGCTTTAGGATACATAGGAATGACCTTGTAGTTTTGCTGAGCTTGTAAAAGTATAGGAAAATCCCCCAGGCACCAAGTGGGGGTTTTTGTTGGCTTTTTTTTTTAAACCCTATGAAATCCAGTTCAGAAGATGAATTGGGGAAACTGTTGCTTGCTGCAGTCTCTTTGTCACAGTTATGTGATACTGAGGCATTGGTGCTATTTTTGTAAAGAGTCAGACCCTTTTCAAGCATTGTTTGCTTATGACTAATTTTTATCTTTAAAACCTTTTCCCCCCTCATAATAAAAAAAGACCCAAACAACCAAACAAAAAACCCACAACCAACCAACCAACCAAAAAAACAAAAACAACAAAAAAACCCAACAAAACCCAAAAAATCTCAAGCAAAACACAAACCTGGTGGAACATTTTTGCTGATGGATGGATTGTATGTATTGTCGAAAAAGATGGATATTCCTACTGCCAGACAGTTCTATTTCTTTTGCTTCTTTCCTGATTAGGATACTGGGATAACTTGTTAAGAGCAGATCTCAGCCTACTGAGAAGCAGGAGACTGTTGTTAAGTGTTTATTATTCACAGACGAAATGAGGTACTGAGAAATTCTTGGTGGGATAAACAGCATTGATGTAACTGCTTTCATTACAAACAGTGGGAGCTTAATCACATACTTCAGAGGCATCGGAGTAAAACCCACGTACTAAGTGATTTTGAAAAATCCCACTCTGCATAGTTTACTTTGAAGATAGAGTAAGCCAGTGGCGCAGCAGGAGAATGGATCAGGGATTTTGTATTCATGTGTGCTCTATCCACAGAATAGATCATGCATCTGCTATATCTATGCATACCTGTCATCACCAAAGCTGCTTGATCTGAATTGTTTGCTGGGAACTTCTGAGAGAAGGATTACTTATGGAAAATTTCTCGGTTGTCCCAGGTTCAGAGGATATGAGAACAACCAAAGAAGTTCAGCAGAGACAAATTTATTGCTGGCAAGTTGTGGGGCACACCAGATTAAAGTATAAATTTCATCTTCTCTTCAACAACAGACAAAAGATGAAGAAGGTTTTTTAGTAGAAATCTTGTTTCACATTTCATGAAGCAGTAAAGCCAAAACTTTCATTGATTCTGCTCTGTAAAGTCCTGCTTGATAAAGAAGATTTTAGGGATTATGCTGGGTCTGTTGACTTTGACTACTCTGTTCTTATGATGACTCCATCAGGGGAATGTTCCTGTAAACCCAATGCCAGCCCCAAGCAGTTTTACTTAGAGATTTATTGCTATGGTGGGTGATGACCATGGGAGAGATTCTCTGCATGCAGTTTCATACTTAAATGACAGTCTAAATCAGACTCTGAAGAAAGAAATATCAAGACTCTACTTTACTCCACCTTGATAATTTTGACCCAGACTAAGAGTGTGGTCCAGTAAAGAGAGAGGTGTTGGTCTGGAATGTGGTGAGCAGTAGGGAGGAATACCTACCTATTATGAACAAACAAATTCATTCAAGACTGCCTTCCTTTTCAGGCCAGCCAGGAACAGAAGCTTAAGTAAGAATTTAGGCAAACTGGGTAAAAAAGAAAAAAAAAAACAAAAAAAAAGAAAGTTATGTGTGTTACATAGCGTTATTTGTAAGCAAAATTGTAGGCACTGCACATGATGAGTACAATGGTTGATACAAAAGAGTGTAATATAATCGATTATAGAAATTTGTATTTGAGAAATAGGCACAGACTTCAGTAAATAAAAGCAAATACATGTGATAGCATAGGAATTCTCTTAAAGCTTGTGTTTAACAAGCACAGTCCTTACTGCCAGTCAATTTTATCACTTTCTGATAATCTTAAGCAAACGCTACCTTAGGTTGTAATTGTGGTATGATTTTCTTCTTAAAAGAACAGTACTGCTAAAGAGACCAACATCATCTTGGAAGGGAAAACATACTAGATCACCAAAGCAAAAAATAGGCTTTGAACTTTATAAATGAGAGTACTTTTGCATAAAGACATTCCTACTGACCCTATCCTTAGCTTAGAAATAGATCATTTGAAAAAAAAAATCTAATATACTGTTTTTTGTAGTAGTTAGCCAAACTAGGATTTTCCAAATCTACTATATACTTTATATACTTCTTTAATACAAAAGCTTTTGTAAAACAAGGACTCAGTAATGATCTTAGAATATAAAAGTAGTTCCTTTGGTTCAGGAAAAGAGTGGTTTGCAAAACTGGTCTATTTGCATCATTAAAAAGCACAGTGATCCCAGGGAAAAGATCCTGGTTTGCAGTGAGTTTATCTAATTACTCACTGTGGTGTGATAAATTGTATTATCTTTCTAATGTGTACTGTAAATACCTTGGGGGAGCTGTGTTGTATTTGCATATATTACAGTTTTATCTCATTGACACTTGATAAATAATAATAATCTGATGATCTTCAAAGTCAGCAAATAGTTTCACCCTGGGAACAGCTTAATATCAAGCGCAATTACTGGCTAACTCTTAAGCCAACTGTACTGGAGAAACTGCTACTTCCAGAGGATTGTTCCAGAATTTAGTATGCAGTGCTGTCAACAGACTTACTGTGTTATAAAGTAAGGCTGTTATTTCTTGGGGAAAGTATCTATTGATTGGCTTTCTCTTCACGGGAGCTTGAAAGGCTTTGTTGTCTGACATAATTTACACGTGAAAGCAAAGGTAATTTAAAATCTTTAGTATGAAACAGATAATGCTGGCATGTATTTGAATAATTTTTTATTTCTTGTCTCAATAAAAATATTTTTAAAATTGAAACTATGGCTTTCACACTCATAATAGAGCTGGCAGCTATTCAGTCTACTCTTATATAATTTTTCATAAGTATTCCCTTGACAGCTGAACATTTCTACCTCAAGAGTACATTTTTTCATAGAAAATGTGACACTGCTGCCAGTTTCATTCTGAAGTCTGTCAAAGAAAGGGTACTTAGCTGTTGGAGATTACATCGGATTTTCTGATGTTGCTGTAACTTTCTACTGCTTCGTTGTATAGTTTGTCTTGTCTTTGGCCAAAGGAAAGGAAGAGTTGCGAAGGAGAGCAGACAAACTGCTTGGTAGGCATTTTTGAAGTGGTATAGAGAAGTTTCATTTTGAATAGTGTACTACCTGGTTACTTTGGAGAGTTTAGCTCCATCCTGAGGAAGCCAAATGAGGAATCCATAGGCTATAGAAGAGACAGAGTAGATTTATAAAATGAGAATATAAAAGACAATATTGACTGTATGTCTATATGTATCCCTAAAGAAAGATTTACTTGAGACATCAGTGGTCTTCAAACATTGCATTTCCCAGCCCTGAGCAGAGCTCTGGCCTGTGCTTGAGCCAAGCAGTAGGGGAGAAATTCTTGTGCAGGTGAGTAGTGCAACTCTTTGCCTTAGAAACAAGCTACAGGTTTCCACCTTTGTCTCTAACAATTACCTTAAGCTGCAGAAAAATTATGTGGCTGCAGAGTCCCCAGCCTGTTTGATGGCAGGGGTTTATGTGGAGGGTTCAGGGACACAGATATTTGCCTTTTTGCTCAGTCTCTCACTCCAGTTGACTGGGAGCTGTCTGATAGTCACACTGCCAAGACCTAGCATTCAGTCTTGGCACTGAGTTACAACAGTTCTGGTTGTCTTCATGTGTGCTCTTAGTCCAGGGCAAATGCAAGGAAAGTTGACTTAATAAAGTGTGTCTTAGCAGAGTCGCCTTACCTTGCCTTTTCCCTGGTATGAAAACATGTCCATCAGCTATTTTTAGTGCTCATAGGACCCATGGTTACTTGGTTGCATATTTAAGTCCTAAGGTGTCACCTCTGGAAAAAATAGGGGGAAAAATAGATTTTGCATGTGTAGCAAAACACAGAGATATAAATATTTTATGCTAAAATATAACATTTTAATTTCTATTTTAACAGCAATAAAGGTGAAAAGAAACCACTGGATTTACTTTGTAATAATTAGATTTTAAAGTTTCAAAAGTCTGACCTGTCTACATACTCTTTGCAATGTACCTCATGAAGACTAAAAGCTGTTATTTAGAAACGGTGTGGTATGCCCTGTGAGAGCTGACTTGGAGCTGTAACATATATTCTTTGTGTATGATAATCTTGAGGTCTCAGTAATACTTCCAGAAAAGATGGAATTCAGCCTGTCCTGCAGCAAAGGGATGTTCTGAGGTGCAGGAGAATGGGGAGCCCATTTGAATGACAGGTTAATTTGTCTTGGTTTCCCCTTGCCTATTCTACTGCAAGAAATCTAAGGACAACAGTGATTAGATGATTTTTCTTTGCAATATAAAAACATTTTATAAATATCAAATGTGTTTATACAAAATAATGATTAAAGCAATTTTTTTTACTGGATGAGCCAGCAGCTGGAGGGCAGCGGCCAAGGAATATTGTAGCTGTTGTGCATTTGTGCCTGCATTGCAAAAAGAATAAAGAATTTATTCAGCTTTAGCTGAAAAATCTGAATTGAAAATTACATCTGTGTGTTTATCAAACATCTGCAAAATTTTTCCTATTTGGTTGAACACAGCTAGTGCCTTCCACTGGTTATTCACAGTCATCCCTCTGAGTCAGTGTTGTGAAGAGCTGAGATTTTTAGAGCATCAGAATGCAGTTTGCTATTGTGGAACTAACCAAGACACATGTTGCCTAATGAAATGTCAACCAGAAGGTACTTCAGTCTGAAAAATCATGCAAAAGCAGTACTGGTGTAAAAAAATTAAAACCAAACCAAGCAAAGACACAAACAAAAGTATCCCAAAACATTTCATGCCACACTTCTATGAATAGATTGAACGGATTGTTTACAAGGTGGTGTGGAAGAAAACCAAATTACTGTTCAATATCTTTCGTGAAGAGTTAAACTTTCTTTAGAAATTGTTTTTATACAAGGGCAAAGTGTAGTTAAAGCTAAGTAAATACACTAGATTTTCTTATTTAGAGACATTTTTTTTCTCGTAGTGTAAAAGAAGTTGGTGCATTTTCCCCTAACTAGATACAGTGCAATTACTATTTCATATTTGATTTTAAAACATTCAGTGAAATTTAAAAAGGAAATATTCAATAAGTGTTTGAGAGATTTAAGTAATGTAAGGAATAATGACAAAATAATTTAAAACCCCTAAAGAAACAAAAAGCTACCTAAACCCCCACTACGAAACATAAGGATGTGAAATTCTACAAATTTTATCCAAGTTAGAAACTTTGTTACGGTAGCATTTAAGAATAATTTAGTAAGTTATGAAAAGATTAAACTCAGAGAGAAGTCCATCAATTTAAATTTGTTCAGCTCCACAGACCACTTCAGTTTCCCAGAATAAATATGTGAAGTGAGGTTAATTGCATTTATAATGTCTTATCACCTTGATTTCCTATACATTGTGAAGCAGGAGTCATGTATGTGTGGAATTAAGATTTGATTTTAATAATATTTTCCTTGGAATCAATTGAAGCTGATAGAGTTAGGATTTCAGTTCTGGAAAATGTTGTGCACCTGCAACTGTGAGCAATTCGTAGCAGCCAGGAGCATCTACCTTTCAGGAGGTCAAGCCCCCTGTGGCTGGATCTTCTCACTGATGAAGATGCATGAATGGGTCGAAAGAGCAGGCATACAGTGCAAAGCTATTTATTAGCTAGATATGAGTCATATTGGGTGTTATTAACATAAATATGCACAGTTAGCAGACATTCCAATTTTGGAAGCTGAGGTACTATAACTTCTTATGAAACTTTGTTTAGTTTTTGAAAAAATACAGGCACAAAACCAGTTTACTAGGCGAACAGAAGCTTGCGAAGAAAATAACTATACATTTTCATAAAACTATGAGGTATTCACTTAAAATGTGAAGAAATGTGATAGCTACCCTATGTAAAGCATTTGTGACTTTCTTCTCTGTTCTGAATGCTTCATGTTGATCCAAGAAGCAGTGCAGATGATTTGCTCATGGCGACATCTCAAAAGTAGATAGGAGTCTCAGGGTGATGGTATAGGATAGGTGGAAGAAGCCTATTGTTTTCAGGCAAATACTTTCGTTTCTAATAAAACAATCTCTGCCAGACGCATGACAATCCAGTGACAGCTTCTAGAAGCTGGTACAGAATATTCTGATGAAAAATAAATTCACTCCCCATGGTACACAGACTCACCACTGAAAGCATATGTTTAACAGAGTAGCTATCCAAGTTGATGTTAATAGCAAGCACCACGACCTTTAAAGTTCTTAAATCCACTTCAGTGGATATTGATTTGGATAATAAGAGATATTTCCTTAGGGAAACACTTCATAAAAGATCTTAAGGCAAGGGGAAGTGATTTTACATTGCGGTGTATGTGGAGAAAGAGAATATTTAACCAAACAACAATCTCTGTGCTCAGTTGTGTTTCTGATATTTTGTGCTGCAGCATCTGGAGCTTTTGAGTTCCTCCCCTGGAGTCTGCAAGCACTGCTGCTCTGAGGGTGATTCCGCCCTTGGCAGGAGAAAGGCTGCTGCTGTTCATGTGTGAGCACAAACTCAGCTTTGTGAGCTCATCTGGGAGAACAAGCAGGGCATGATAGTCCATGTATAAACTCAGGGCTAGAAGGGCTGCTCTTCAGAAGGGTTCTGCCTCTGTGAATGGGGGCTATTGGGGCATGGAGTCAGAGAACATCTCTGCAAGAGGGTAACATGCCCAGTGGCAGGAGCTCTGTGTCAGGTTCTTCCAGCATCCCCAGACCTCCAAGTCTGAAGGTCAGCTCTGGTACTGCTTTGACGATGTGTGGCAAAAAGTAGGAATCATTATGGACAGAGCTTGCTTCAAGTTTAGACTACCTCGTTCAGCAGCCCAGCTTCTGCTGCATCAACCATCAGGATCAGGTTCTTTGCATGCTGCATTTTTGCTTAGGTACTGGAATAACGAGCATGTTTGAAATGTGCGCTGAGTAGAGGTTTTAGCAAGTAGAAGGGAAGACAGCTGATCAGTGACAGACTTTCTTATGAAGAAGAGTGACTTCTCAGGTTGCCATGCATGTTTATTTGGACTTGTGTGCTAGTTTGGCCTTAAGATACTTAAAATAGAGCCAAATAAAGGTATATCTTTTTTTTTCCCTGTTCCCTCTCACGTTCTATTGCAGTTCAGATCTGCTTGACATTTTTCAGATGCAAGATGAGCACTGCCTCTGAGGCCTCTGCAGTCTGCTTAGTGCAGCTGGAACAGAGATGATGTATTTGAGGAGAGTAAGGACAGTGTGATTGAAAACAGAGATGGAGCTAAACTCCGGTGGAAGCATTCCTTTAGTTCACCCCCTTTCAATACTCATTTACTCTTACTCAGTCACTTGAACATGGGCTCTTTTGTTTAATTCCACACCCCTCCCTTTTGCTTTGCATTCAAAACCTATTGATGTGCCAGGTGCTGTGAGGGCCCCTATTCAGACCAAGATGACTTAAGAGAATCTGAGTATATAGGATCTGGTGAAACCAGAGCTTAGTGGGAGCTCCGCCCAAGGGCCCAGCAGGGAAGTACCCACTGAATTGTGACTGAAAGGGGTATGTAAAATGTGAATGCAGTGGAGTGTAAGAAGACTTCCAAAAGATGAGTTTTAGTACACTGCTGGTGTAACCAGAGAGCCTTGAATGAGTAGTTAAAGCCCAGCATATTGCAAAGGTCTTTGATAATAGAGTTAAGGGATAAAGCGACGTGGCAGCAGTGATAGGGGACAATATGTGATTATTTTCAGCATGTCAGCGAGATGAGAGAGAAATTGAACAGGTGTAGAGACTGTAAAAGGAGGAAACAGATACTGAGCAAGAGACAAATAAAGAATTTAGGGGTAGAAAAATGGAAAATGTGTGGATTTTGTAATTCCAGACCACTTCTGAGTTACCCCTAGAATTGAAGAACAGAGGCAAAGTTCGTGGGATATTTTATATCCTTCAGAATATAATCTTTCTTTTTTAAAATAAATATGTGACATGCAGATGTTTTTGAGTAAAATGAAATTCAGATTTTGTCTACAGCAATTTTCACTATGGTGAATGTCTCAGCTTCCAAGTTCCTGAATTTTTTAGGGAATGTGGAGAAGAGCAGAAGACTTTTTCAAATCAGTTAACTTTGATACGTTTTGAAGATGGAGAGAAAGAAGAAATGTCAACCTTCAAATAGGAGATAAACATGAATAGTTTACAGGCTGCACCTGGGGTAGAGGTATATGCCAATCTTATTAGGGAAGCAGCTGTCTCTTATCTTTGGCAACAGCACAACCTGACCATTAGTAGAAAGCACCCAGCTAAAAGAAGCTTTGTCTCTTTTATATGGCAAAGCTTCTCATCAGTTGTGGTACCTCTTTGTCTTGTAGTACCAAATACAATATTTAAATGCGTTTCAGTAAGCATAGAGGGGTGGATGCAGCTATGTCTCTGTGGGAAAAAGAGAGAAGGTATTGCAGGTCCATTAATAACTATTCTATCCAACTTGGAATATACAGAAGATGCTAATGGAAGAGGGAAAAATAAAGGAGTGTGAGTTTGGGTTGGTCCTTGCCTGAAGGATTATATCTGCAATAGAGAGCGATTAGTATCTCAGTCTTCCATTTTTGCACAATACTTGGATACCTCGAGGAATGCTGTGAGATGACATTTTATACACCTTTACAGAGGCAGCAGCACTAGCTTGGGATGGGTGAGACCTTTGAGGGTTTGTGAAACTGTTCTTTGAGGTCACACAAATGAATTGATTTTGTGACCTTGTAATAAAAAAAAATCTGGTATGTACAAAAGCTCTGTAATAGAGTTGACTGAAATGGAGATAGTCATGGAAGTAGAATGTAGCAGATAGAAGGCAAGAAAAAACCCAGTAAGGAAATATAAAACCTCAAGCAATTGCACTTCCTCCATTCCTCAGACTGGCATCATTACCCATTCTTGTGATTGTTAAGTCACAGTGGTTGGGGTTTTTTTAGACATCTGAAAACAAAAAAAGAAGTTTTGAAAGTATGCTTGAAAGTGATAACCTTGAAAATGTACAAACAACATTGAAATTAATAAAATCAGGTATTATACTGAGTGGTCCTTAAATTAATTATCATATTGCAGTCTGTACATGGCTTGTGTGCTTTTCCATGGATCAGTAAGGCTTTCCTTAATTCTCTTTGACTACAAGCTCACAATGTCAGGCTGTTGCTTGTTTGAGACTTTTTAGAGCCTATCTTTCATCCTGGGCTGTCCCCTCATTCTCCAGACATGTCCCTTTTGATGATAGCCTTACAGGGTACTCTAGTTACCTGGTTTTTGGTTGTTTTTTGTTGTTGTTGTTGTTTTGTTGTTTATTTTTTGTTTTTTAACTGCTGTTTCCTTTACAGGTTGTGCACAGTATTGTTACCTAACTTGGTGGCAGCAATTTGGACTTCCCATTATAGTGGCTTGCTTTTCTCTTGCTTATTTCATCTTGAATGTTTGTAGAACCCTAATGTGTTTCTCACAACCCATTTTTATTTCCTTTTGAATAAAATGCCAACAGCTCCCAATGCAAGCATCATTCCTGCTGTTCAGAACTCATGGTGCTCACTTAGAGGCTTCATTTTCTCTTCACAGACTTCCTCAACACTATTAATTGCCCCTCCACTGTGTGTACCATCTAGGTATGAGCCTGTTCTAATTCAGTAGGTCTATAGGTGTTATAAAAACAGTACTTGTTCACCTTTGCACTTTACTCACATGTATTATCTCACTCTTCCAGTGAGGGTTAGCTCGTATGACAAACCCTCAGAACACATTTTATGACAACCCTTCCATTGCTCACACCCCTGTTTCTGATACTGCATTGATCGTGCACTTACCCAGCCTAAACATCTCAGTTACCTTCAGGCTAAAGTTGTGTTCATCTGCTGCTGCAAAATTGTCCATAGTTAGTACTGAAATGTTATTCTTGGCCTACCACTGCTATCACAGGCGTGTCTTGAAGATTGTCAGAGGATGCCAAGTGCACCAACATGTGTGAGAAGAATGCCTACTTTTTGTTAGTGCTCTATTTACTATAAATGTATGAAAAAAGTAATTTTTCTGTCTCTTTGCTGTTCAGGTCCTCAATATAATATGGCTTTATTCCAAAACTCCTTTTTAACCACTAGAAAACATTTATGCCATCCAAAAATTTATTTTGGTGTTCTTTGTGAGTCACTAATAAGTATATAAACTACCTCTTGTCTCTGCAACCTATGCTATGACTTTGCTCAAGTTCAGTTTTGCTTGTTTGGTTTCTATTAGTTTCCTGGTTTTTTTCCCCATACAGTGAGCTAATGAGAAGAGGTTTGACTGACTGACTTTTCCAAATAAATCTTCTGGAGGGATCATTATCAAATATTTTCAGAAACTCCAAATAAATTCCTCTCGAAGTCACCTTCAGAAGCATGACTTGTATATTTTGTTACGTGGTGGATAACTCAGAAGGTATTTATTAATTTTCTTACACTTGATTTGGCTTTGGGTAATATTTTATTTAGGCAAAAAATTTGGCATGATCAAGGAAGATTTTATTTGGACTTTCTCTGACAAGTTCAGCTTAAATGTTCTGTTTTTTTTCCTTTTAAAAAGAGAAAAAATTGCTTTACAAGAAAGTTGCTTGGACTTACATTTATATAAGGCCTAATTGCCATAAAAGTAATGTTCAGTGATGCTATTGGCTTACTCCCAAGGTCAGAATGAGGTTATTGTTTTATTATGCTTATTTAAAGAGGTGTGAAAAAGTATTTATTTCTGAAGCTTGGCAAATTTGACACATGAGCCATCAATTTTCAGAAATGCTCTCTGTAGATATTTTGGTACTAGTTTTAAAATTATTTTTGACACCCTTCTGGGGAGGATTGGAGTGTTGATGAAATAACAATGTGGTTGTTAAAATGTGCGTGGATAAATGCTGTAACTAGTTGTGATGGAAATATCTGTATTGCATGATCATCTTTTTCTATACTGTGCCTTGTGTTGACAGTTTTATTTTCCCACTATCATGACACAATCATGATGGCAAAGTCATTTTTCAAGGGTAATTATGTTACATTGATTTGGTCAGAACATTTTCAAGTCTTGCTTCTCTCTGGCCTCTGAAGGAAAGAAGATACTTGAGCTAAAATCAATATTGTTTACTTTCTCAATTATCGTGTGTAAATTTAAGTCTAAGCTTTTGCAATTTAACTACAACAATCCTTAGTGAACCACTCACCAATCATCCATTAAGAGACATTGGTTTTTCCCAGATACTTACTTTTGGTTGAAGGGAAGTGAGAGAATGAACTTCATCTCTCTACCTGAGAGTAGTTATGAATGTGCTGGAAGTGTTGTGACATATTTAAGCAATTTGTACCTCTAAGTCCGAATGTAACTTCTCTGTTTTCACAACCACCTTGCAGTTTAAATGATAGATTAAAAACTAAATACAAAACAACCATTATATATTTCTAAAGGCTTTAGAGTATTTCAGGCTGAATAAAGACTAACGGCTGGTGGAATGGCCAACAGTCTAACTTATGGTTAGGGACTATAAATACAAATTAGGTTAAAATGTGGCAGTTCCTAGAAATTTCTTCAGAATCTACAGTTGTGGGGTTTTGTTGTGTTTGTTTTTGGTTGTTTTGTTTTGTTTGGTTGGTTTTGGGGTGTTTTTTTGTTGTTTTTTTCCTATTACATCTAACTTTCTGGAAGGAGAGATGAATATATTTGCAATGGTGAGACCTGTCTTTTGTTGATCTTATGGAAGAAATAGCACTTGATGTGGATCAGGTGGCTCTGTGGTGTTTTTTTTAAAGCTGTCTGCAGTGATTTTACAGGTAAAGTGAACATGCAACAGCAGCACATATACTTAGTGGGTGATGTATTTTCTGAATATTGTTTCCTCTTCCGACCTTTCTTTTTCTGTTCTGGCTGATCAGATCTCATGAGAACTTCTCTGAAGCTCCTTGAGAAGACCTTCAGAACTCCTGGGGACCTCTTTATTTAACTACAAGCCCCAAAAGAACACTTACGGAGTAATTTGGCTGCCAGTTAATGTGCAGTCCTGTGTGTGAAACAGTATAAAAATCAGAAGATGATACCCTTCTTGCGCTAATGATTATTTCTCACACACTTCTTGTCCCTTTTTATTTAACAGTGTGGTAGTAGTGCTGGTAAGAGATGTCCTTTTGATAGTGGAAGAAGATTAACTGGAAAAGGTGACTGTCATACCTAAATTTTGGGAGGGGGAAGTTTAAGGAATTTTCTTAGGAACAGCAATTAGTTTTATCTTCACGGTTCATGTAGGTCTGTTCTTCTCCGTGTGCTAATTACTGCAAAGTGCAAAGATGAGCTAGTTTTGAGACAGAGCAAATATATTGTGTACACATGCCACTACCTGGCCTAAATGGAAATAGAATTTAATCCTGACCGGCAGGCAAAGCACACAAAGTTTGCTCCGAGGTGGTTAGCTGTGCTCTTGGGACAATGCCAGTAACTTTTCAAAGAATGTTGAAATTGTAGAGCTAAACATGGAATGTAGGATGAAAGGTTACTTGTGTAATCCTTTTTCAAACATGGATCAAGTTGCATAGTCACAGCCTTTAGTTTTAGGAGAACATACCATGTTTTCCACAGTCTAGCTGTCCTAGGCTTCTGTCACTTGAACTAACATAACTATGGTAATAGGTCAGGGATTCTCTTTAATGTGTGGGGTCCCTGTAGATGATGTATTGCTAAACTTTGGCTCTGAGGTTAAGAATTCTGCTAGCCAACATATTTTTCAATGCTGTCTCACAAACAGTAGCTTCACTTTCTGGCACAGTGTAGTGGGGTTTTTGGAGCAGTGCTTACATGTGGACTCACAGCATATGCAGGTCTGTAGGCTTGGTCTGTTTGTTCTGAAAGCAATATGGCAAAAATAATTAGGTTGGAGTCTCATTTCACTCTCCAGTATGCCTGGAGTGCCTTTGGGCAACATGTCACTTGTCTGAGTGGGAAAATAAGTGAGGTACCTCTGCAGAGAGAGGCTGTAACATTCAGGCCCTGGAGCTGCAAGCTCATGGGCTCAGCCAGAAGTTTTTACTTTAAAATATAATGAGAGTTTCTTTAATACCTTGAGATAGGGTCAAGAGAATAAGCCACTGACTTGTTCCCAAGAGGCATTTTTATTGTTAATTTAGGGGAGAAAATAAGGGAACTTGGCAAAAGTTCAAAAGGGCACTGCATAAGCTAGACAATACGTGCCACCAAAATACTGACCCAGCACATACTAATCTACAATGCTCCAGCTCTAGCCACTCAAAGCATGAAAAAATGAGCAAAGAAAAAGAAGCAGAAAGAGCAAGAAGAAAGAAGGAAAAAGAGGGAGTGACAGATCATTGGAACCTTGTGGAAGACCAGCTCTCACACGTCCAGGTGACAGGGCCACAACATGTAGCATCCCTATGACTTTGGTTTTATCTGCTCTAGTCCCAGTGGCCAAACCCCCCAGGAGGCAGCTGTGGGATGTTGTAATTTTCCTAGGCTGTTTGTGACTGGCAGCTGCTCCTTGGCTTTCCCATGTGGGCTCCAGGGGCTGCCATGAGGGATATGTGGCCACCACACCTCTGTGAGGTTTGACCCATCCCTTTCCCCTACACCCCCACCTCCCCAAGGTGGTTCTGACCTGATAATTACTGATCTGGTGTCTAACAGAGATAAAAGCCCTCATTTGTGTAGGTGCCATGAGCTGTGCAGAGGTCCTTGGACAGGTCTGTAGTGTACACTGGGCAACAATATATGCCTTCCTCCCCAGGCTGGAGGCAACTATTTGGGGAATTAATTTCTAATATTTCTGAAAAATGTTGGTTTCTTCCATTAAATATTATGACTACTGAACCTTATAAAGAAATACCAATGAGGGCAGCACATCCAGGGTGAGTTCTTTCAGGTGAAAGGAGGGCACTCCAACACATCATTACTGTAATGACATTAACTTTTTAACTGGTTGTCTTTTGCTTTGTAGAGGCTGAACAACATGTAGTATTGACACATTCTTTTTTTGTGCTTTATTTTCTTCTCTGAAAACCTGTAAAAATATGTTTCTTACATATTTTTTGGCAGAAGGTTCATTCCCCATGGCTTGCCCTGCCTTACAAAGATGTGTATCGTTGCCCTGGGACACTGGTCCCTTCACTGGGTTGAAAAGCTTTCAACCTTCTTTGTTATAACCCTCTGACTTCTAAAAGGAAGAGGAAGCTAGTGATTTTCTAAATGTCTTTTTCTCCACCCCTTAGATTCACTTCCACTTCCACAAAACCTACATTTCATAAACTTTTCAGAATTGCAGAGTTCCACCACATTCTTTGTGTGCCAGAGGGACGTGGTGGGCTGGGGAAAAAAAGGCATGTAGGGAAGATAAGATTAGTTCTAGATTTTGAACAGAAATTACACTGGCTAGGAGTAAAGAATCCAGCTGAGCGGACAAAGAAAATTGAGTATCAGTTCCCCATGAAGCTGGATGGTAGCTAAAAACTGTAGGAGTCATTTCTGGACTACAGCCACAACTACCAATACAGGCTGTGAGTGCCTGTAGCAAAAGGGTAGTAAGAATATTACATACATTCTTTTTTCCCCGGTTATGGAATTAAAACTTTGCCAAGTGTTGGTTTTCTTTTAAAAATAAATCAGATGCCCCCGGTATTAGGACTGTTTATCTTGAGGAATTAACAGACTATAACTGGCATGCATATACTTAGCTGCCAACTAATTTCTGTTCAATGTGAGCATTTTTGTTAGACTACCAGAGAGCAACAGTGCTGTGTGTGGATGTACCAGCTATTCCTGCACCAGGACATTGTTAACTTGCAATATCATTTTCTGCTGAAAGGAGATGAGAAATGCCGAGTGATTGCCCTCGGAATCTGTGGTGCCATGGTTGTGGCCCTCTAAAACTGTCCCTCAGCTCGGAGAACTTCCTCTAGCTGCTCTTCAGTCTCCTGTGGAAACCATGTGATCTGAACAGAAACAGGACGTGCATGGCACCAGGCCTCGGATGGTCACATGCAGTCAGTAAATAGGGTTACATGCAACTGCCTATAGGTGTGTAGTTTCCTTGTAACCTTAATTAGACACAACTAAGTTAAGTTTAATGACTGTCTGTGATGTGTTCTATCACTACTCCACTTTTATCTGTACTGGATAATTAGATGGAAATTTTACCATTCACAATTTTATCCTTCTACTTGGAATTTGTCTGTTATTTGAATTTTAAGGAGTTCAATTTTTTTTTTTTAATTAGAAAAACTTCCTCCGTACTATGTGTAAATGTAGACAAGGCTGAAGTTTGAATGACTGCCATTTAAAACTCCTTAAAAGTGGCCTGTTCCTCTTGTATTTTAAATTTGTATCTTGGTTAGATAGAGATAACTGAATTTGGCAGGGTCGAGGCAGGAAGATGAATGAGACAGGTTGGCGCATCTCATGCTGCCTTGGGATGCATGAAGGTGAAGGTGCTGAGGATTTCCCCAGCAGTGCACAGGAGGCAGAAGGCTGGGGACTGGTACCTGCTGGAGGCTGGAATGAGGTGGTCTTATCAACCACCTGTCTTAACTTCTCCTAAAGTCCAGCCCAATGTACCTAGACTCCCACTTTTCTGTTGAGCAGTGTAGCAAGGAGGAGGGAAGGTCCTTCACTTTCTAGTTCCATGATTTTTCTACCACTGTCTATAATACAGCCCATCAAACTATATAATATCCTGAGATGGAAGGGACCCACTAGGATCATCAAGCCCAAGTCTTAGTCCTGCACAGGATACCCCCAAGAGCCACACCACGTGCCTGAGAGCATTGTCCAAACACTTCTTGAACACAGGCAGGCTTGGTGGGTGTTGTGACCACTTCCCTGGGGAGCCTGTTTCAGTGCCCAGCCATTCTCTGGGTGAAAAACATTTTCTAGATATCTGACCTAAACCTTCCCTGATTCAGCTTGGTGCCATTTCCTCAAGTCCTGTTACTGGTCACCAGATTGAAGAGATCAGTACCTATCCCTCCTCTTCCCCTCACAAAGATTGCAGTGAGGTCTCTCATCAGTCTCCTTCTCTCCAGGCTGAACAGACCAAGCACCCTCATCCGTTCCTCATACAGTTTCCCCTTCAGACTTCACCATCCTTGTAGGCCTCCTTCGGGCACTATCTACGAGCTTAATGTGTTTTTTGTATTGTGGTGCCCAAAACTGCACACAATATTCAAGGTGAGGTCACAGCAGTGCAGAGCAGAGCAGGGCAATCCCCTCCCTCGCTCGGCTGGTGATGCTTTGCCTGATGCCCCCCAGGACAGGGTTGGCCCTCCTGGCTGCCAGGGCACTGCTGACTCATATTCAACTTGCCATCGACCAGGACCCCCAGGTCCTTTTCTGCAGCGGTGCTCTCCAGCCTCTCATTACCCAGTCTATGCACATAACCAGGGTTGCCCCATTCCAGAATCCAACACTTGCCCTTGTTACACTTCATATGGGAAAGAAACATTGTATCAGACTACCTAGGAGCTGCTGTAGTAGAGGCATCTATAAGGCATGAGAATGAGGTCTGTGAGCAGATTATTACTGTACTTCTATCTTGCTTCTAATACTTGGTCTTCAAAGAGTTGAGCCAATAATTTTCACTGCCTTAGTTTCGTTCATTTTAAAATAGGTGGGAATGTATTGACATATGGAGGATTATAAAGGCTTCATACTCAGATAACTGTTATGGCATTCTTGGTTCTCCTGTGTACACTTGAAGAATGACATTGAAGAAATTAAGATAGGGTTGCAAAGCATGACTGGAAGATTCATTTTCAAGTGAAGGTCTTACAGAACTCCATTTGTTTAACTTTACCACACAGAGAGGTGACTAGATGAGTGAATTTCACCAACACTTTTATAAGAAAGCGCTGAGCAGGCCCTTTATCTTCCAGAGAGAAACATAACAAGAAGCAAGGGCCAAAAGTTAAAATCAGACAAACTCTGTTTAAAAGAGAAACAGGTGAATTTGGGGAACAATGCATTTGTTTTTAACAGGGACAGTGGTTACCTGCTGGGATAAACTGTAAAGCTCTAGAAGTTTGCAAAAAAGAATGTGATGCCTTTTTGCAAGATGTACTGTAGCAAAATACAAATTAATGTGTTGAAGAAGAATTGACAAGCTTTTAAGGTATAGCAGATTGAAATAAATAGTATAGTAGTAGTTTCTGATTTTAAAACGCAGAGTTCTGTGCACATAACAGGTCTCTTCATCCATGTGTATGCAGGCAGTAATTTTAAAATAGCAAATATTGAACTATGTGAGTAGATTATACTTCTACAATATTTAACATTTTTTCCAAAATACACAGTACAGAGCAGACACATACAATTTTTATTGATTTAATTTACATATATATAGTGAAAAGAATTCACTTTTGGGTATAAAGGTAGTTGTCAAAACCTTAATGTGATATTACTCAAAAATATCTGTGTTTCCAGCATCTGTAGTTGCTTTCATTGATATTTTTGCTGTAAGTTTTTCTTTCTTTCAAATTACATCTCTCATGATAAAGTAAAAAACAAAACCAAGCAAAAAATTAATCACAGGTCAGAGCATGTATTTGAATTTGAAGAAAGGGCTTTCTTCCAGTGTCTCAATAGTGGGGCTCTGAAGGACAAACAGTGTATTCATTTTGCCTTATACGTGCCTTTTTCCTTTCAATATCAAAACACAATCTGGAAGTGTAATAAACAAAAGAATTAGTCACACAAACCCTGCAGTCTTATGATTTTGAGGATAATCTTCCTCTGGTTCACTTGTGCTTTTAGTTAATGTGGCAGTGACTTTATTGTGCTGCCTTAAAAAAATGTAAGGGATCAAGATGGGGCACCCAGAGTTCATTTGCAGATTTTTAGTTTAAGATAAAAACCTACAAATATTAGATGTTCAGTAATCTCAGTACTAGTTTTGTTGTTATAATATATATAATATCATATATATATAAAATATAATATATATAGGAGTACTTTTACCTGTTGCCTGAAGCTTTCTCCATCAGGCCTGTTCTGTAGATGTTCACTACCTTCCTGGCAACAGCCAGTTGACCCACCAGTGTCCTGTATGCAGTATAATTACCATGACTACTGGAAATGCACTCTACGGAATTGTTCTGTTCTTCATCCTGTCTGCATTTCAGGGCATTTGGAGCAGACTTTTTCAGTCTTTTTCACAAATGCAAACAAGGTGCGTATGGAGGTTGCTTTGGATGTTTAGAATTTGAGGAAGGATTTTTCAGTATAATCCAAAATGGGCTAGATTGTGTGTATGATGAAAAATTTGGGAGGATCCTGGTACTTTCCATGTCAACTTTGTTGTCTTCTTTGTAACAGAAAAATGGGGAAGAGATCTTTCCATTAGCAGCAGCTGACAAGTTCATTGCAAAGTAAGACATAAATATATGAAGGAGAGGGAGGGAGAACAGGCTATGAATAAATAAAAATCATTATTCAAAGTAGGGGCATGTGTGTATACACGTATGTGTGCATGCACAAGCACAGAGGTCACTACAGTTGATGATTCCTGCTAGATAACCTTTTTGCAATTGGAAAAGCAAAGAATGCTGGCATATGGAGGAAAGCCAGAGGTGAAACCAAAACATATATTTCATTGTTAATACATAGCATTTTGAAGAAGAATGAGCAGCAGCTAAGGTTTTGGCTTTGTAAGCAGACATAGAAATGTCTGTCAGCTCATAATGAACCTGCTTTTGCCTTGCTTTCCACCTGAGTTGTCAGTGCTTGTGCTTCCCTTTTTCCTTCCTAGCTGAACTTCTTTCTTGATCAAAGCTCCTATTTTGTTTTTAAACTTTTCATTTCTGTAAATGACTGGAACGTCTCCAGCAGAGCTTGGCTAAAGCCAGAAGGGACTGGAAGCAAAGAGCAAGGACAGACTTGAGGACTAATTATGGACATTTAGGGTACACTCCTTTAAAGCAGCAAGCGGCAACCTTCCTTCCTCTCTTTGCATTTTAGCTCTTTCCACTTCTTTCAAAGGAGAAGAAAATTTCATTTTACATCCCAATGCAGGAAGAGATGTCAAGGAGACAGGGAAAGACCTTGGCAGTGCAAATAGCATAGATGTTTTTAAAGGATGTGAATACTTATTTTTGGAAAGTTAAAATAATTCATTCATTATGATGTAGGCAGCTGCACGTAAAATTTAGACTGGAATGACAGGTTTGAATGCAAAAACATTAGGACTCAGCCAAAGGGCACTGTCACCTGAACAATTTATGCCCAAATAACCAAGGATAGCATCTCAATATCTGCCTGGAAAGAAGCAACAGGCAGTGGTAGTTTTTTGCTCTGCATGTCTATATGCTAAGAAAGGCAATCTGCTCTGTAACCAATTCAAGCCCCTCTTTGCTCTTACCTTAGGCATGAAGTGTACTGGGCAGGTGGAAAACAGAGTGGGGAGACAAGGTGCTTGGGTTGTTTACGTTGCTGATGCTGGCCTTGTGTGACCTGTTTCAGTTTCTTCCTCTATGAAAGACCCATGAAGAATGAATACAATAATATCATTGCTAGTGATGATGACAGTCAACCAAGAGTCTGTTAATATTAAAGCAATGAAAAGGTACTCCGTGCTCTTCAGGAACATTTAAACAGGAGCTGTATCTTGGTAACTTGGTCTGCCTAATCAGTCATTCGCACTTGCTCTTAAGATACGTTTTTTTTCTTTTCTTTTTAACATTGTTTCCCCATTGACATGACCTATCTCCATTTAAAGAATGATATTTTACTAGTATTACTGCCATTGTATTGACAAGAGAGAAGGAGACATTTGTACTGATGCTAGCTGGAAAGAAGTTCTTTTTCATCATATTAGAGAGATACCTTTCAAAGTGTGGCCCAGCTTTTGGATGGCTCCCCATTCTCATATCAGCTTTGCAAAGGGACCTGACGACCTTTTCTCAAAGACTATCAAAGTCAAGCTAGGCCTGGCATGAAGGAGAAGTTCATATATTTATAGGAACGTTGAGATTTATTAGACTGTAGAATTAACTAGCCTTAACTTAAGGAGACATTGTCAGCTTCAATCTCACCCACTGTTAACATCTTGTATAAATAAGCTGTAAAAAATACTATGCCTGATAGGGGAAAAAATCATCTCTTTCTAAAATAAACAAATGCAGGCATTTCCCTGCATTTGTGTGAAAACCCAACGCACAAAAGACTGGCTCTATGTTGACAGTGTGTCAAACAGAAGTGAAGTGAACTTTCTATTTGTGCTGAAAGAAATGTAGTTAGTTTAGAAAGAAAAAAAAAGAGGGGGAATACTTCTTTTTGGCACATAACAGGCCTTGAACACTACTGTTACTCTGCAATAGTTTCACAGTCCTACCTCACTGTATGAGGGTCCACCAATGGGGGACAAAGCAATTTATGAATAAAAATTTGTTTCCTATTTATGAATAAAAATTTGTTTCCTATGAACTGTCTTATCAGTGGTCTAGAACTCTCCCGTATGCTATGTGGTTTGGGTGAGCCAGATGCTGTGCACAAACATCATCATCCCACAGTCAGCATGGTCTTGTTTTATCCTGATGGGAGGTCAATAGCAGTGCTGTAGATCAGCTCTGCCCTAGTTGCTGTTAGATCTGTGCTCTGCTGAGCAGCTGTGCCTGGTCACGGGATGAGAAATCGACCACAGGGCAGCTTGAGGTGAATAAAGCTTTGAAAGACATCAAGGCTGTAGTTTTATGTTTCAAAAAGCTGAGAGATTGGGTAATGGTACTAGATCTATATTGTTACTGTGAGGGATTGCTACTCTTGGTATCCTCGTGCTGCCATCTTTTCTTTTTCATTTTTTCATTTCATCTGTGCCTGTCTTCACCTCCAAGTAACACTGCAAAGCGAGTTGTCTCTCTTCTTTGACTACAGAGGGTACTTGGCCTCTAATGTTTCTCTCAGCTTTCTTATTCTTCCCTGGCATTTCATACATAGAAAAGGACTAGTGCAAAGAAGTGCATTCCCTCGTGTTTGTGCCCAAATATACATGCAACTCTTAGTTTCAGCCAATATATTTGTAGGATGTGAATTTTCTGACAGTGCTGTCATTATTTGGCAAATTGAATGTTTAGTGTGTTCAGAGCAGGATCAGGGGGTGTATCACAGTGTGATCATAGGCCAGCCAAGCAGTACTTCCTGAAGGGAAGAGTTCGGAGCTTCCAAAAGTCCTCTGCTGCTAAAATGCCTAAGACTGCTGTTACCTTGACAACTGTAGAGAGGACATGATCCGTCCTGGCTTGGATCTGACTCTTATTGTGATTCATGTCATAGATTAGTCTATTAAAACTACATCAATGAAATGCTTGTTCTTCACTAAGAATTGGGAAAATGAATGCTCTGAGTTTTCTCTCAATGGGAAAAAGATGTTTTTATGCACAGAGTTCAGTTCTCAACCCTGTCACAGACTGTGCAAGACCCTGGGCAGATGCTTAATTTGCCTGGAAAATACAGAGAAGATCCCCTCTGTTGTCCAAGAAGTACTGTGAGTCTAAAGCAACTGTAGCTATTCAACCACAAAGTAACATATATATATGCTATTGAAATATATGTAGCGTGTATATAGCACATATGTCCATCTATGTGTGGTGAGGGAGTGGTAGTGCAACGAAGGTATTCAGCTTTTATGGTAGAGGTTTCAATTCACTGCATTCATGACATTTCTGAAGGAAATAACCATCTTCCCAGTGGGAAATGATTTATATTCATACCTGAAAAGTGTATGTAACTATCCCTTGTGAAGTAGCTCATCTCTTTGGTTGGCCTTAGATCACTGGTGTTGGAAACTAATGACAGATGGGAATATATCAAAAATACTTTACAAAGCTCTTCCTATTCCTTTCACAGGGTACAGATCTGCCCTATCAGAGAACAGGTACCACAGGAGAAAGACAAGCAAAGGCTGTCCTTTTAGTTCTGATTTTCACATCAGAGAAACTGTTTCCTCAGAAGCCTTGTGGCAGATCACATTTTAAAATTTAATTTTATTCTCTTTCCCAAATGAGAAGCCCCTGTGACCCTTAAGCTGGGCAGAGAGCTGGTGGTGTTTTGTGCAGCACTTAGCAAGCTTGGGGTCAAATTCCAGTGGCCCTGTAGGAAACCTATAGCTTCCAACTGTGAGACTTGGCCTTCAGTGGTATTTGCCAGCAGACATCTGAGTTCCCTATGGAGAACACGGAGAAGGTTCTGAAGAGTCTAAGTGGGTTGGCCACTTAATAGACTCTCAAGAATTTCTTTAGGGTATGTTCTTTGTTGGGTTCACCATTTTATGTTCTCATCTGTGTGCAAACTCATTTTTCTCCCTTTGAAAACAATCTTCTGTATTCCCAGCAAACAACTTGTCGTACACTGAAATGGATCAGAGACGCTCAAAATTCACAGCAAAATATAATTCAGAAATGTGCCCTTTTCCTTATGGATAAGCTCGCATTAGATAGTTGTGTAGTTGTGTTCCCCAGACATCCCTTGCTAGATGTCTTACTTTCTTAAGTAGGTGAGTTAGACAGGAAGAAGTCAACTGTTATTTTTCCAGATTTTCCTTAGGTGCAGGGAGAGCAAAAGTTGAAAGTTAATGTCAGATTATTTTGCTGTTGTGTGGTACTTGTTCAGGGTGACTACCCTATGAGGCATGTTGTTTTCTGTAGCTGCAAGTTCTTTGAACATCTAACTTTTATATTGTTTTCCTTAGGGGAAATGTATGAACGTGAAATGACTGTATGCTGGCATTTTCCATATAGTCACCTTTTGTAATGGTTACTTGTGGTTGTTGCATTTCTTCTCTTCAAATTTGCTTTTAAATTATACCACTGCATACTTACATTCCCTTCTCAGCCTCTTTCTGCTAATGGAGGAGAGAAGCCATCAGGTTGTTCCAGGGAGGATGAGCATGAATTCTAATTTAATTCTAGCACAGCCGACTTCGTACATGTCAGCATGTTTTTATCATTACAGTGTGACCTCTCCCCACTGAATACAAGGAGTAGAGAAATCAGAGGCATTTTGCCACTCAGGTTGTCCGAGAGCTTTTCATAGTCTGCAGCACAATGGAAAAAAATACCAAGAGCAGAATTTACAACCAGAAAATTCAAATGTATATTTCAAATTGTGTATTTTAGTTGGAAGAGAAGTAGCCTAGATCTTAGCACAATAAAAACTTTTCTCTGAAGGTGTGACTTATTTCAGAGTGTCACTAACATGGAAAGCAGAAAACTTTCCTGGGAGACAAACCTAGAACCATTGGGAACAAGTTTCTGTCTGTGCTGTGATTTCTTAAATTTCCTGTGGAAACTCAGCTCAGACAGTACTTCTTCCTGTCTCCTGGCCAAAACTGTATTACATATTCAGCAGGGCATCTTTAAAACTGCTTTTGTACTCCTCTTCTAAACAGCACTTTTTGGGTTAAAAATCCCAAGTAGACAAAATCTGTATAGTAAAAGATGACAAATGCATACAAAGCACTGTTGCACGCTGCAGCCTGAAGCTGCTGGTAAATTGCCCCAGTCAGTGACTGGCTGTTGAACCTGACGGTAGAAATTGCTATATTGTCTCCAGCATGGGTAATATTCTGCTAGAAACATGTATGATCGCAAATGACTTCTTTCATGAGTGCCAGAGGCCTTCAAATTCTTAATTTCCTCTCTCACAATTTAGTGATGTAGCTGTCTTACATTCATGTACTCAAACCTTTGAAGAAATAATACAGAATGTAAATAAATTTGATTTTGGTTTTAATGACTTGTTCAATTTTTGTTTGTTTTTTTTAGGAGGGTTGGTTGTTTTTTGTGGATTTTGTGGGTTTTTTTGTTGGGGTTTTGTTTGGTTGTGTTTTGTTTTTTATTTTCCTAATAAAGTCCATCAGACCCCTACCACCTAAGCAAAATAATGTTTTAAGGTTCTTTTTGTTAGAGATACTTTGTGCTTTC
The DNA here is from genome assembly GCA_013396655.1 of Campylorhamphus procurvoides. Lineage (NCBI taxonomy): Eukaryota > Metazoa > Chordata > Aves > Passeriformes > Dendrocolaptidae > Campylorhamphus > Campylorhamphus procurvoides. The sequence continues at coordinate 432,074 of WBMV01005609.1, read as the reverse complement.
ATCCCCTTAAGTTCCTAGGCTTACTAACTGCTTCTGCCATAGCACAAGTAATATATTCTGCCACTGTAATGCTGAAATCAAAATTTCCAGGAAGTCCTTGTTTACTGTAGCCTAATTGTCTAATTCCTCTTTCAGCGCTGAGTTTCATCCCCTTGATGCAAACTCTTTGGGAGCTCAAGTGAGCCTGCATAATGCAGAGCTGTATTAAGAATTGGCAATGCCTATGGCATACACTTGTACTTTCTCACTACCTACTACACCTTCAGTGTTCCCGACTGTGGTCCCACAGCCTTTCTGGCAACACACTGGCTTTTTTGGACTTGGCATATGTACCTGTGTTGTAGCCTTTAACCCTTACCCTTGCAATGCCTTAAATAACAGTTTAATAACCAGTGGGATTAAAAAGCAGAAGCAAGGTAAGCTAGGTAACTTCCTTGTACTGTGTGAAAGCTAATGTCAGGCAATTTCTTATGTTCTTAATGATAATTGTTCTCTTTCAGTTTCTGTCCAGGCTGATATTTTAACATCTTTTAGCAAGGTAGATTGTTTTACTTCCTGCTGTTTTCCTGATTGCATAGAGGATTTTTGGTATCATGCCCTGGACATTTTACCCATATCCTGTTGTCGAGGAGTGATTTTTCCCAGTGTTGCCTCCACTGTTTGTTATATTTGGCGGAAGGCCCCGGTGGTACTTTATTTTAGCTAAGATTTTTTTCTGCCTTGTTCATGAAACCTCAGAAGCAGAGTACAGATTTGATGACTTGCCTGTGTCAGGCATTTATTGAATTTTCCCTTACCCTCATATTTAATTTTTGTGATTTGGTCAGTCTTCTAATTATCAGCATATTGTACAGGGGTTTTTTCTTGTTTTTATTGAAACTTTATGCCTATTTTTTTTGAGTAGTCATATTTGTAGTTTCTAATGATAGCTAGATATTTGTGAGATATGTAGTTAGTTATGGGAGAAAATTCTGCTTTTGCAGTTCTGTGTGCTTTTATTCTCCCTAGTGATCCCATTTCAAACCGTTGCCAGAAGCCCTGCAGGTGTACAGCTCTGCATTCCAATTACTTGCCAGAGTATAACTTGGTAGATAATCGTAACCACCTTGCAAGATACAAGTTGATTGTCTGTGCGATAAGCCAGTCAGGGTGTCTGTGTGCTGTGTTTTCTGAGGCTCCTGGTTACAAAATGAAAATAATTTGTGAAATGGGGTCCATCTGCTTTAATTTTGGTGATCTGTGTTTCAGTTCCCCGAATTCTTAAGCAGATCTAGAACCCATGCTCATGTGCTAGGACAAGGACTCTTGAGCAATTCATTTGTGCTGATTTAAAAGAGCCAGTATGATGAAAAGTGAAGAATTCACTCTCTTCCTTCTCATAAACGTTAATCAATGTGAAGTCCCCTTCCCTGTGCCACTGTCATTTCTTGTGTCTGGGTGTAGTGCTTTGATAGGACAGATTCTTCTAGATGAATGATCAGATATCTTGCTTTTAGTTTTCCCACCTTTTACTTCTTTTTGTTTGTTTTGGTTGGTTAGTTCTTTTTTGTTTTTACTAATGAAGATATGACAGCATGAACAGCTTGTGGCCCAAATGATTGAATACAGTTGGGCTCATGAAAGCAGAACTGAAGACAGCCCAGTTGAGGTAGCCATGGGCTGTAACTAGACCATTAAACTTTCATTTTTAGTTTTCAGTCATGTCATTCTTATTGAATATTCTGCTTGGAATGCTTTTTGAAGTGATTTGAACAGAGGATTGAGACATGTCAGATAGTAGAATAGAGACATTGTATTTGGAATGACTGAAAAGAGCATGTGATAAAAAAGAGAAACCCACACCTGGTAGGAAAAAACCCTAGTCAAATGAATGCCATGAGAAAGTTCTTTCTTTAAAGGCATAAGATAGAAAAAGAAAGAAAAAAAGAGAGAGAAATAATATAGGTTAACAGTATCTAGTCCTACCTTAGCAAAAACCAAAATCAGCTCAACAATTAAGTACTTTAATTAAGATCCAAACCAGTGATATTTGACATCAGTTGAAAGGGAAAAAAATAACTCAAATGTTCCAAGCAATGAAGCAAGAGGAAAAGAAACCCCATGCTGAGAATCATTAAGACCCAAAAGTAATTCATCACAGGTGCAACTAACCTTATTACAGGAAAGTTGCATTGTATTTATGGTGCAGGCATTGATTCCAAGCTAGGAAATGAACATGAAGCCGTCTTTAGTAGTAAAAGCAAAAATATTAAAATGCCTCTGAAAATTGTAGCTGTGCTGTTTACTCCATCAAGGAAGAATAATGAGACTGTTGAGGGAAGTCCAACCAGCCAGCATAAGGAATGCATTTTGTTAAATTCTAATTAAAGACTAATTTCTGATGAACACTGTCCAAGAAGTGAATTATCAAAAAGAGGAAGCCCAGGGGAAAAAAAAAAGTAAAAAGCCAAGATATTTCTCTTTAACTGTCAGAAGACACCCAAAATTTTAGTAAGTTACTGTCCAGGTTAACTGTTTAGTTGACAATAATTACTTGTCTAGTAGCATAAAAGAGAGCTCTCCCTCTTTCCTGTTGGGCTGTCTTGCTTGCCTGTTAGCTCAGGGCCTCGTGCAGTGCCATGCAAAGACTAATGAGTCTTGCTAGAATGTAGAGAAGCTAAGTAGACTGAGCTAGAGACAATACTGTGGCTTGTGGAGATAGTTCAGGACTGAGAGGGTCAGACTGGCAAGGTGATGAACACAAGCTGGCTTTGTGTACAGCCTGTACAGCCTGTGCCATGTTTTTCTAGCTGTGTCACAATACCCAGGGTTTCCAGGTGTTTTTGTTGTCTTTGATATTCATATAGTACTTTCTGAATTGATGCTTGGTAGACTGCAATTGCATGAAGAGATAAGCTGAACTACAGTGAGACAAAACAAAGATAGCGCAAACTGAAGTGAGGCAAAACTAGAAACATCATTAGTCATCCCAGTTCTGATCATTAATTGGCAGTTTAGAAACTCGTTTGCCTTATGCAGAGAACAACAGCTGTTCCAAGTAAAATCATGAACCATACAGAGACAACAGGGCCTCAGAAAGCTTGACTGTGACTTTCTATCAAAATATAGGTGGAAAGAAATGTGGGAAATTCAGCATTGAGATTTAGACATTGAGTATAGACAAGAATAAATGGGATTTCCAGACGAACACAAGTGAAGGAGCAGCTTGTGGAGCAGTGGAAGTGTGCCATGTGCCCTTTAGGATTCTGGTAGATCTAAATATTTGGGACACTTTTGCTAAAACTTTATTTGATTTAGAAGGTGAGGTTGGTCTGGGATTTCCTTACTAATCTAAGTGATTAGCTCTCCATTCTACCACAGAATTAAGTGGTGGGATGAAGATGCCTTGAAAGTCAGTAGGCATGTTAGACATACTGTCCTGGACTGTCTTCTGCTGTATGAGTGTGGTTGAACATACCGGTGTTACTGTGAAGACCTTGAGCCTGCTGCATCATTAAGAACATCCTGCAGACAAGGAACTTCTTGCGCAGTCAGAGCTGTGGTTGCTTCTGCTGGGATAGGTAGTAGAACAATTTAAAAGTTTGGGCTTCTTCAGTGCCAAGAGACAGACCTGCCTGTAATTTTACTTCTTCAATTCTGGTCAATGTGATATAATTACGAGAGGAGTCTTTTAAAGAAGTGCTAATGCTGGCCTTAGCAGCAACTTGCAGATGTTGCCAGAAAGGTTAGAGTGAGGCCTGCCACTTAAGTATCTGGTTCATTATTTGGACTTTCCAAATTCTCATTGATTGCTCTTTTCCTTGCATAAAAAAGCTGCTTGTTTAACCCTGGGATTTTTTGCATGCAGGTGTGCATATTGCTTATCATGAATGCTGTTGTGGTGTAATTTAATTTCAGAATGAAAACTATGCATTTTTTTAAAGAACTTGGGAAGTCAAACTGCCTGGAAGAAAGGTTAGTACATTACAGAAAAGAAAACTGATAAAAAATCCTTGTGCTTGGATAAAAATGCAAGTTGATTGATAAAGCAGTCAAGGAGTTGAAGCCGTATTTTTACAGCTCGAAAACTAAACAGGATCATTCAGTTCAGTGCTGGAGAAGCACAGATCATAAGGGTCAATTCCTTTTCAAAAGTACAACCCACCAGAGCTAGGAGTTTAAACATCTTTCCCCACAGATAGCTCCCCATTGATGGGGCAGTTTCAGGGACCTTGAGCTTTGTTCCCCCGAGCTGGTTCTGTTAACACCAAAGTCCCCTGACCCTGATAAAGGTTCAGAAAGTAGGCAGTCATTCTTCCAGTTTTCAGGATTTTAGGCAGATCAAATAGATTTCAGTTAGTGCATGCTTACAAAGAATCTTTCACAAGAAACAGATGCTTTCCAAAGCATCAAGAGAGGTGTGATGCTCCAGCTACACATCTTTTGTATGACAGCCTAACTGGCTGGAATACATACTGGGAGAGTGTGACAGGATAAATTCCTTTCTCAGCCTCAAGAGTTTTAACTTTTGTTGCTCACTACCAGAGTAGAGGAAGTGCTGAGTGGAAGCTGTTTTTGCAGCCTGAACCAGGTTACTTTGCCATAAACAGGGCTAGTATACTGCTGAAAATATGAGAGTCTTTGATGACAAAAGAGAGAGAGCACAAGGTGGGGGGCGAGGGGGGAGGACACATTACTGTAGTGATTAGGGCATTCTCTATGCTTTGGATTATGCTTTTTTTGCTTCAGTGATTTTGCAGAAGGATGAAGCAGAATTCATGATCACCAGCAAGACTTAATGGGCCTATTATTGCATTCTTCCCTGCACTGTGGCCCAGAGTGGTTGGAAAGTTTCCCCCGTTTAGCCATACTTAGCAAGTGTGTAAGAGGGTCTTGAGGAGGCAGAAAATATGAATTTGAATCCCTTAGGCTCAGTGAAGCATTGACTTCAGGTCTCCTATTTGCTGACTTACTGTTTTAAAAGGGAAACAATTAAAGATAGCGCACTGTGACACATTTCTTCAAGGAAGATAGTGATCCTTGCTGAGTGTTTTCTTTTTTCTCAACATGTAATAGAGAACTGTATTTCGAGTACGTCACATAAATAATATTATGTGAGCCATCAAGCAAATTTTTGAACATTTAATAATGTGAATATTTGTTTTGCTGGCACACTTATGTTTCAGGAGTGCCCTCCTTAGAGTTTCTGACCTCACTACAAAAATAAATACATTGGAAGTTACACGAGTGGATTTGAACTGGATTTGTGAGATCTTCAACTCTGGTTTTGACTGTATTTGTGAAAAAAATGTCTGCTTGTGAGGTTCAGAGAAAGGGTGATTCTGTGGATATTGTTCATATGGTGCTAATTAGCAACAGAAGCAAGTAACCTCACCAGTAGTGGTACACGAAAGGTCTGCAGAACAACAGTGTGAGAACAGAACCAACACAGAAAAACATCAAAACGCCTGAGAGGGAAGGAGGGAGGGAAAGAGGCCTGGCAGAAGGAGAAACTTGACATAAAAAGTTGTACTGCTGCAAAGTTTTAATATAAACTATTAAATATTAAATATTAAAAAGTGTCCAGACTGTGGCAGCTCCCTTAATCCACAAACCAAAAGGTGATTTTCAAATGAATCTCTCTTCACTAAAGCCCACTAAGAAAACTTTTTTTTCTGTTTTCACTCAGTAGACTTTCCTTAGCAGTTACATTATATGTTTTTGACAGATGGTCTTTTATTGATCATGATTAATGTGTTTCTGTGTGGGAGTGTGTGTACACAAACCAGACATCAGATTATGTTTCTTTTGGGGTTGCTACTTTTTTTTTCCAATAATTGGCTGAATATATAGTAGACATAATGACAAGATGTCCTAGTTCAGCAGGAGGGACCAGTTATCACTGTGTGGGTGATTAAAGCTATGTATTCTACACCCTCTATTCATTCCCCAAGAACAATGGACCATTTGCAGTATCTGCCCAGGAAGTTGTTAGCACCTTCACACCCAGCCTGAGGGGGTGTGGCTGCTAATGGGCCATCAACGGTTCAACCATACCCCATGACTCACAGGGTTAATCACCCATTGTGTGAGTCCCCGCCCTGGGGGAGGGACTGGGTGCTCCCTGAGGGTACATAAACGGGGCTCAGAAGATCTCAAGGACAACTGGTCGGATCCAGAGGAGCAGCAGGACCTCGACAGGAGGAAACCACTACTCCCAACCAGACCACGACCATCACTCCCGACCAGACCACAGCCATCATCTCCACCAACAGGTCAGAGAGCTCAGCACTCGGTGGAGTAGGAGGACGGGGACACACACTCCGATCCTGGCATCACTGGATGCTGGATGGTGTTCCTTTTTTCCCTTCTCAACGTGACTGTTTTCATCCGTGAGCATTCATAACCACCACGAGGATTGCAGTGAGGAAAAAGAGGTGGGAGAAAGCTCCGGTTTCCCTGCCCCTTGCCTGAGGGGAGAGCTCAGCCGGCTGGGCGCGACAGCACCACCTGCTGTCCGTGGATATAATTGCATTTCCCCTTTTTGGGGAGTAGCCAAGAGGACCTTTTAGACTGTTTTGCCTTGTCATTTGGGGGTGGAGGGGTTTGTTGCAGACTGTTGTTGTATATATATATATATGTGTGTGTGTGTGTGTGTTGTGGTTAAGAACCGTTATTTTTTCCGTTACATATATTTTTCCTAATTAAAGTTTTGTTCTCTAAATTTAAAGGAGAGGGATTATTTCTTGGCCAACACAGATATCTTAGTTCTCCCTCGAACTAAGACACAAGAGTAGATATTTTAATAAACGCAGGAGCTATTTAAAACAACAAAAACAAAAGCAGAAAATGGAGAAATCCAGAAACATATAAATATAAATATTTCTAAATACTATAAAACCAGGCAAAGCTTGAGGGAAAAGAAGTAATTTTATATAATCTGCACACCATTTTTATCAAGCCATCTAGATATAGTTATTAGTATTTATTTAATTGTATTTTAATTTATTACTTCATGCCTCCTTCTTTTCAGTATTCACAAAAGGTTTGACTGGGTGAAAATGAAATATTTTAGTGCCTTGAAACAAATATTTCTTTGAGGTTCTACTAGCTAGGAGATCTGGCTACTTCAGCTTTCAACCTGATGTGATATATAGAAAATATCACTATCATGGTTTCTTGGTAAGCAGAATGCCATTTTCCAGCTACCATTAAGTAGAAGTGAGAATTCTGTATTATCAAGCCAGATACATTTCTGCGTGAAAGTAATTAATCATCTATTTAGCATACTTTTTTTAACAACTTTTACAAGAATAGACATGACCTTAGATTGTTTCAAGTTCTGGATACCTGACTCTCAGCTCTAGGGGGAAAAGTGAGTACATTATTTAAAATACGATTCAGTGTAACTGATGGAGAACATTTCTCATTTTTTTTAATAATGTGGTATTAAAATGAACTTCATTTCAAAGAAGACTGAGGGTGGGCTCGAGCCAAGAAAGATAGTTTTTATACTTGGCAGTAGCTGTCACCTGCTTAGAGATAATAAAAAGAACCTCTGAAACTTAAAACTACTTTATCTCAGCTTAGGTACCTGGAAGCTTTATGCATTTGAACCCATTCTTTGTATTCACAAAGCTCAGTTAATAGGGCTAAATGCCTATTTTGTTGAAGAAAATGTATCAAATCTTGACAAAATATTCGTGGTAAAAATATGAACCAGATTTAATCTTTTTTTGCACAGTTTTTTTAGGTTTTCTTAGAGCATGGACAGCTTGCAACATTGTTTGAACAAAATCTGTCTAAACAGAAGAGCAAAGTCCAGGACTAACAAAGGTGTTTGAAGGGGATTCATGTGCTGGTCTGAATAAGCCATGGCCAGGCATAGTCTGGCAGTGGGATGCCCTGGGGAGAGCTGGGTGCCTGAGGTGCTGTCCCTGTGTCCATGGCAGTGGGATGCCCTGGGGACAGCTGAGTGCCTGAGGTGCTGTCCCTGTATCCGTGGCTCCGGAGCCTCCCTGTGCTGCTCTCCCTGAGGGACACTGCTCAGGCTCAGAGGCGTGATCTCCAGGCTGCTGGTCCCACTCCCATGGGCTGCAGGTGCCAAGGAATGCCCACCTGGACAGGGAGTGTCACTGCTGTGGGGCCGGGGAATGAATGCCTGTGGGGGAAGGAGCTCTGTCCCCATGGGCTGGCTGGGCACCAGGCGAGCTCCTGCCTGCCACCCGTGCTGGGGGCTCTTCCCAGGGCAGAGGGGAAGGGGCATGGCTGTGATGCCCTGTGTGGTGCTGCCGGCCTGGCCTGGTGCTGCTTTCTGGGATGGCCGGGCCAGGCCTGCCCTGCTGGGGCCGTGCTGGACTCTGGGGTGTGCCTGGTCATCCCTGGTGTCCTTGGGACTGCCCGGGGCAGGAGATGTGCTCTGCAGGCTGCTGGCTGCTCCTCCTGCTGCTGCTGTGCCCTCAGCATCTCCCCATTGAAGCAGCTCTTTGTCTCCGTGGTCTTCTGACATATCTCAGGACACCTGGCTTTTGCTATGGTCTTCCCAAATCAACAAGGGCACTGGAGATTTTAGGTCCTCTTCCCATATCCCTTGGGACAGCTCTTTGTATTCCCAGTCCTCCTCCTTCTCGGCCAAGGTCCCTGGGTCGCTGGGGACACGGGCATCAGGCCACTGCAGTACTTTCTGTGTGTTTAGGATGGCCTCCAGCTGTTGGGGAAAAGAAACAATTATTAACAGAAGGAGACCTGAAGGGATTGTCCAGCAAGCCCTGGGCAGCAGATACTTAAAGGGGTTCCTCCCTTTGATAAGACAGGAGCTTGGCATGAGAGGATACCTTGGGGACCAGGACTGTTTTCAGCTATCTATGTGTATTAGCCCTGTCTCCCCTTGCAAGATACAGAAGATGTTGCAAGACATGCAGAAACCCTTTGTTCCTCCCAGGTGGTCCTGGTGTGGAGAAATGCTTACTGGATGAAATATAGTGACTGGATTTCCTAAGCCCTAGTTAACATAACTTGTCCCCTTTATTAACATGTCCTACCTCCTCATTAACATACCCTGCTCCTCGGTTCTATATATTGTAACGCTAGTGATCAATAAACATCTCAATTTCTACCTCCAAACTGGGATCATGTAGATTATTGATTGGACAACATCCAGCTCCTCCAGACTTGTCAGCTCTGTCTGCCCACGGTGGAGGAATGTGTTCCCTTGGCAGATGAGAGAGAAGAGTTGGGGTTTGCTGACGAGTTCTTCCTTAGCATGAGAATGCTTTCCTGTGTAACCTGTCCTGTCCCATGCAATCCCATCCTGTCCTTGGCACTCACCTCCCTGGGTCTGCCTTTGAGCTGCCAAGTCCATGTCTGCCCTCCTGCAGCTGGAGCTCCTTGTCCTCCAGGCAGTCCTCCTGCCATGGCAGGGTGGCTTTGCTCTGCAGAGCCCTGCACTTTGGCAGCCCTGGTTGCTCCTCTGGAGCCCCTGAAGAATTGTCATCTTGCTGGACACAATATTCCTGTGGCTCCCAGTGTCCCACAGAGCTCTGTGGGCAGGAGAGCAGTGGCAGCCTGTCCCCATGGAGCGACAAGGTTGTCCCAATTCACTGAATGTGGCTGCCCATGGCCCACATGTGGGAAGGAGGAGAAGGAGGCATGGGATGGAGGTGGAAGGCCCTCAGGGACTTGGGTGTTGGTGTTCTCCAAAAGCGACGTTTAACCTCCTCTGCTGCAGACCTGCCAGGGTCCCCCTGGGGGGATCCTGCCTCCTCAGGGAGGTGCTCTGCTGGGAGCTGGGCACCCCAGGGCTGTGTGATCCTTCAGTGCCGCCATGGCCAGTTTGGGGACCCACATTAGTTTTGCAGCTAAACAACACCTTTCTACTGATGCACGGTTTAATCCACTGCTGTGTGTTTGTGGGCAGTGCCTGTCTCACAGTATGCTTGTAGAGCACCCAGGCTAAGTCTAGCGAACTGCCACCTTTTGTGGGGCTCTCCCATCACTCCTTCCTTTCATGTCTCAAAGTTTTGATCTCTCAAATCCCCAGGTGTTTGACAAGACGCTTTTGATTCCTCATCTGTGTAAAAGAGAGTATTCTGAAACTCCATTTAAGCTCAGACCTGGGTTTCTGCTCTTGGACTGATCTCATTTGCAGGGGTACCTGACTGCAGATCTCTCTCCGCTTCATCTTTTACCTTTGATTGTACCCCTGGACAGACCTTGCCCCTGGTTTGCTCCCTTGTCACATCTGGGAATGGCAGTGGAGTCTCTTCAACACGTGGTTCTTCCTGCTGCACTCAGGTTCTGTAGGACTGTGGCCCTAGTTGGTGATGTTGCTTCCTGTGGTGGGATTGCCACTTAGAGGGCGGTCAACTTTTCTTCTCCTTGATTTTCTGTCCTGGTGGGTTTTTGCCTCCTCCCTTCTGTCACGGTGATTAATGATAACAATGTGTGGGGAGTAGTATTTTCCCCTTATTTTGTTGGGAAGTCAAACAAGTGATGGTGGTGGTAATGTATTTCTATGTGACTGTGGTCACAGGTTTACTAATCCTTTTGTGAGACAGGATGGCATGTGTAGAAGAGAATCCACAAACTGTGTAGAAGAGAGGCTCTGGAAGGGGAGTAGAGGGGCAGTGCATTTTACAGCATTGTGATTTAATATTGCTGTAAGTCCATTGCCAGGCTGCATCTTGCTCTCATTTCCCCTTTGGGAGCCAGGCACTAAAAGTTGGAGACTGCAGCCTCTAGTCCATGCACACCCAAGCCCTTTATCAGGTCCAGACCTCAGACTACTGTGTATAGGTGTTCTGTCTAAAGTTCCAAAATGTTTTTCTCCTTGTCAGCATCTTCTGTTCTCAGCCATCACTCTGAGAATATAATTATGGCCAGTAGAGGGTAAATTTGATCAGAAATGTTACTATGCCCCTGAGTCTCCAAAGACATGCCTTGCTGCTCTAGCACTATCAATGCTGCAGTGTTCTTTTGGCCCTTTTTTGTCCTACAGTGTATTTGTGTCTTTGCTAAACCAAGCAACACTATAGATTCACAATTACTAACATACCCTGCTCTCCAGTTATTTGGTTTTATACCAAATAACAGCAATTTGGTTTTATAGAGATTTTCCAGTTTTTAGGAGTAGATTCTCTGATTTATTTCCCTGTCATATGCATCCTCACATTTACTCAGTTTCAGTTCTCTGCGTTTTTTCTTTCCTTTGGCACATGAGAACACATTAAAAAAGTCCCTGCAGTTTCCTTTGAAAGACTTGGAGAGGGTACATTGATTGAAAACTCTCTAGTACTACATTAATTCAGGTACTGCTATTCCTCAAGCACATCTCATAAAAACCTGCCTACTCTAAAGAAACAGTAGACTGGCTTGTGTATTGACTTTATTAAAGTCAGTGTGGCAAAATCTTACATTTGTACTTCTCCTGTCACTAGCTAAACTTGCTGCATTATATTCAGGCCATGAGAGCATCCAAATGACTGAAGGACTTGTGTCTGCTTCAAAGTACTTTTGAAAATTTCACTGATAATTTCCAGCTGTTTTAACTTCCTGACCTGTGTTTGAGCTTGCAAATCCACCATTCTGTTAAGACCAGCTTGTTTTTACTTAGCCTTGCTCAGTCATAATCTGGCTACCAAGTCAAATTCAGTTTTATTTTACTTTCTATAGCTAGAGGGAGTATTTCTGCTGCAAATATTTACTATTTTAGTATTAATGTGTCCTTCAATCTGTTGAACATTTTACCTTTAACATCTGTCCCTTAGGAAATACCCTACCAAATGCTTACATCACAAGTTGCATCTGTAGCATTTTCTTCCCACCCTGTCTAGATAGGACTTTTGATTTCTATATTTCAGAACGAAATTGTAACTGGCACTTTAATTCTTCGTTGTTTCTTGGGCATTTTTGCATTATGACAACTTTTTTTTTTTTTAAGAAACATGTTGTTGCTTGAATATATTTTGAGGTTTTTTAACCTCTTAGAGAAGACTTTCCATTTGCTTAAAAGGAGTTTGAGGCATATCTGGCATATCTGACTTTCATTGGTCAGAAGTTTAACTTTTGCTCAGCGTGGGCACCTTAAAAACATGGGAACAGATAGATCCAACCTGAAAGCATTTAAAATGTAACTGGGAAACCAGCAAAGCAGAATGCTGTGAGAAAAGAGACATATAACCCCACTGTGTGTTTATTTGCCAAACTAGGGAAAGGAGGTTTTCAAAGTTAAACATGTACTTTTGAGCTGTTCCTTCTCATCTCTTTTGATAGCAATTGGAAATAAATGGCAGTTTTGAGAATAAAATTCCTCTCAGCTGAAGGTATGTGCCTATTGCCACCATCTTTTTTTAGAAGTCATGAAGTTGTAACAGGTATGAGCAACAACTTCGTTATCCAGTTGCTCTGGAACACACTGAAGTTTTCTGTCTGGCTGTCAGTGAAACTTTGCTGGCAGCAATAATGCCTGCTAAAGAAAGTTGTTTCTCTTCTAGATGCTGCTGAAAAATTAGCTCTACCAAAAACCCCAAAACCAACAAACAAACAAACAAAAAACTAGAACAAAACCCCAAACCAAACAAAAAATTAAAATTCTAATTTTCAGTCAGGTTTGTTTCTGACCACTTCTGAAAGCTGAAGTCCTGACATTAGTCTGTCAGGGGTGTGTGTGTCAGTCTGGGGTAGGACAGGGATGTATTTGTGGGGCTGCTGTGGTCTTGGATCAGTTTGGCTGTTTAGGGTCTATGTAGGTTCAATCATAATGTTTAAATCCACTTTATGTGGATTGATTGAAAAGTCAAAATATTGTTGATGTTTTAGGAGAAGCCATATTTTGAGTGCCTTTTTTTTATTGCCTCAATACCTCGGACACCTACAGTCAAATAGGGTGCATAGTCTCTGGAAAACCTTTCTTGTTTTGTTCAGTATCGTGGAGAGTCCGTACACGCAAACAACCTTATTTGACACCAGCACTTGTGTTAAGAAAGAATTTTTATGTGCTAAGAGCACTATCTCCGTTTCTGTCAGTTGCTTTTTCAGAAGCAGTGTTTTGGTTAATTGTTTTTATTTGCCTTATTCCATTGATCATTTCAGAAGTCATTTAATTAAGAGATGGTAGGAGATTTAATTTCATTTTCTAGTCCTTAAGCAGATGGCTTTTTTTGAATTTATGAAAGGATAGTATTGATGTATTGGGAACTTATGTTGGTTGGTTTCAGTAGATGTTTTGACAGTGCAATTATTGTCAAAATTGTTACAATAAATAGCCATTTTAAACTTTAAAACTTGCATGCAGCAGATTTAAGTTCTAGGGCTTCTGGAGCAGTTAAGTGTTCCAGGAAGTTTGCTGCATCACAGAGAGATCTGCAGAACCTGTCAAGATAGGTTTAAAATACACAATCTCTAAATAGAAATTGAGTATTTGAAAGAGTCTACCTGAAGTTTTTATTAAGGGATTGCATTAGGCTGCTGGGACCTAATGAAATGCTCTCCTCTGCTGTCAGTATCAACCAGTTGCAATAATCTATGCTTAAAAGGAGGGTTTGATTCCTGCTCTCTTATACATAAACAGCTGTTTTGTCATAGCAGAAAGGACTTTCTGATTTTTATGCAATATACATAAAATTGCACCATTAATGGTTGGCATTGCTAAACACTCAACCCTCCTTAATAGCATGTAGGCTGCCATCTCTTATGTGGATGTAGTATGGCCTGTCCTTTCACTTTAGTAAAAAAATACAGTTTATGAGATCAGATAGACATAAGGAAATATAATCTTTTTTGTTGCCAGAGCATAGGATCACAGGGAACCTTTCATGGTGCCACAACTGCAAAAATCTGCTGAAGGCCACATGTAACCAGTGGCAAATACAATTCCAGTTAGCTGCAGAATTTTGAAACTCTTGTGCTGAATGAGCTTGACTGCTTACACTGTGAAGGACATCTCTTGCTAATACTCAAAACACAGTCTTCTCTTTAGATCTCAGTGCCTCTTTCCAGCTTTCTGGGGCCTTCATTCTGTCCCTCAAAATGTAGAGGCCATTGGAAGCATTCTATACAGGCAGTGCTTGCTGGTTGCTGCTGGAGTGGAAGTGAAAGGAAGATTGGGAGTGCAAAGCTCTGTTTTCTGTGTTTAGCTATTTAAATGTAGCACTCTTAGGACAAAGTGTTTTTCCATCACTGTAGAAATACATAGTTAACAATCAGTCATTGAATATCATCAGTCTATTGGCTGAGTTGTTTTTTTTTAAAGTTCTTATTGCAGCCAGTGGAGAAGGAAAACAGGGATGAGAGGGGAACTTTTGAAGAAAAACAGTCAGTCAGTTCTTTCTCATAGATTCCTGTAAGTGGGAGCATTTACTGTTAGTGTGACAGTTTAACAATATCATATCTAATTATACTCTTAATTGTGCTGTAAATCTGCTTCAGTGTGTGGTATAGCACCGAGACATGAATTGTCGCACATTTTTAACATGACCTGTAGGTAAGGGGTGGGGGAAAGATCCAGAACTATGATAATTTTTTCCAAGATGCTCTTCCTAAAGCACACCCAATGTAGAGTCTTCTCTTTCTCTTGCTCCTTTTACTGAGATTTCAAGCTCTTGCTACTATTCAGATGGAGTTCCCAGTCCTGGAGTGGCTTTCATTTTAGAGCAGACCAGGAGGGCCATTAGACAGAGCACTGGCTAGACGTCGTTGGGACTTCACACAGATTTGTGGTATGACTAAATTTAGAGAACTCACTTTATTTTTGCTGCAAGCCTATCAAAATATCTAACCAGTATATCCAGGATTATGAATATTTTTTATATTCACAAACATGTGCAAGCTTTAAATCCACATTTTCCAGGCCTCTGTAGCCATTAAGGGAGAGGTGATTCTTATGTAATTGCTAGAGTACTGAAGCTGGTAGGGTAAGGGTGGTCATGAGAGTGAGCAGTGCTATTTAACCAGCCTTGTTGCTTCATCTGTTTCACTGAGAAATGGTACATATAGAACAAAAAATTTTCTAAGTAGAGAAAATGTGCTGGATATTGTCAGGGACCTGCCTAGTCCCATTAAAACATTGTGATAAAATTAGGAATGGTTTGATCTCGAGATTCTCTGTTAGCATCAGATGTCCTGCTTTGTTTCTCTGAAATGGAACTTGTTTGGTTTTGCATCTGCTTTTAGCCTCAGTTGTGTTGGAGTTGGCAGAGGAAGGACAGTGTACAGTTAAGCAGATCAAGTGACATGTATTTGTGTAACTAGTGAATGTGCTGTGAAGGACCAATAGGAAAATACACATTTCAAAGGAATTATATACAATACTGATGTAGCATATTCCTTACATCTCTTACTGGGTTTGAAATATTTTCAAACTTATTAAAGGGTATCATAAATAAAGATAAATGCTCTTTGCAGCAAACTACCAGTCAAGGAATTTTTTCTTACGAGTTTTCCCTTTGAGACTAAAGCATGCTTGGACTTGTCCTCTAATGAACAGGAAAAAATATTCTAGGGATAAGGTTAAACAGCAATTTTCCTCACTGTTGAAGTTTCTATTTTAAAGCACCAGCTCTTGCTTGAATGTTTTCAGCTGAGCATTCTGATTTTTCCTCTTTCACCTGGACTCTGAAGCACTTTATGTAAAAATATTTTGAAAGAAAAAGCCTTACAAAACTGATTTTCATGATAAAATAAATGGAATTTGCTTTGAGCAACTGGCCACTGTCCTCATAGAGTAAACCTTGAAGCAGAGTTGGCAAAAATAGTTGTGGAAATCTTTTGAGATGCTGTGAAGTAGCAGAACTTGCAGGAGGAATCCTTCAGTTCACGCTCTTTGTTTCTGGGCGGTGGCACCACTGTCTCATCTTCTTTTCAAAGTAACATGATTTAGTGGTTGTTCTCAGAAGTTTTATGTTTTTCTTTCAGACACTTATGGTGGTATTTATATCTTCTGCCTTTAGGTAGCTGAAAACTACATGTCTGTTTATGAGTAGGTACTCTAACTTGTATTTACTGTTGTTCGAGAGAAACTCGCACCTCCAGAGAGGTGTTCCCCCGACTTGCCTTAGAAACCAATTTGAGGATGAAATAACTTTCCTTCTTTAGGTGCCTTTTTATCTCCTTTGACTGTAAGGCAGGGCTTGGAAAGAGCTCACACTTACATGTCTTTTAACTGCCTGGATTAGATGAAGTGAATCCCTCTTTCTGCCTCAGAAGAAGCTGAATGTGGTTATTTTTTGTTTCTGAGGGAATTTACTGTTTCCTTCCAGTAAGAATGAGTTAAGAAAAGGCCTAACAGAGTGAAGTGCTGAGCTTGTAAGACTCTCCCAGATATGACCAAGAATAGAGATAATCTCTGTTTTGGAAAAGCCTGGCTTCTACAACTTAAATTGGGCTGATTTATGTCACACTGCTGTCTTCGAGTAATGTCATTCTTCATTGCTTAATAAACATTAAAAGGCTGTTTCTAACCTCCACAAAACACCACAAATGAGAAATATTTGCACTGGAGTTATTCCGCTTTGGTAGCAGAGACCAAACCCAACTCATTCTATTAATAAGACCATGTTACAGAGCCAGGCATTCCACATCTAGGAGAGAAAACTGTCTTTGCCAGTACGACACAGTCCTTAAAGTACAATGTTATTGCTTTTGTGGTGTGCTGAGAACCTCACTGCTAATATTCAGTCTGAGTTTTTCTTTCCAGAGAAAAAGTAAGCATCTACTAATTTGTTGGATTAGTCACTTTTTTTTTGTGACTTTGGGCGGGCTTTGGGGCTGCTTTCTAAATAGACATTCCTTTCCACATTTCCTATGCATGATGGCTATCTAAAAAATAAATTCTGTTTCTCTCTGATATCGCACATCTGAGCTGGTTAATAGTTCAGCAGTTAGCACACAGGACAAACTGTGTGCCTGAGCAGGGGTGCTTGAGATCCCCTGAAACATGAGGAGGTTCAGTGAAGACACACAGGGATTGCAAGACATACTTAAGCAAGTGACTGTCAGTTAAGAACAGTGTAAAAAGTGTATGGATTGTCCCTAGCACTTTGTTTTAGTTGAATTTAACTTCATACCTAAATTTATTTGGCTGAGTTTTTTTAAAGATATGTGGAACACTTCAACATTATTCACAAAAGACATTAGTGCTAATAAAAGGAGATGGACTGATTTGCTTGGAAATTGCAGTCTTTGACCAGCCAAGTAGTGACCACATAAATGGAGCTCTGTTTCTAGATGGTGGAAATCATCAGAACGGCATGTGGGCTTCATGTAGTTCTGATGAACTACATGAAGTTAGTCATGAAGTTAGCCCTCATTAGTCTAGTTTGTGACTAATGAGGGCCAATGTAGATTTTGCTCCTGTAATTGCTTTCAAGACTAATTTCTCCATCATATTGCATATTTTGTTCTAAAACGCTATTCTGATCAAGACATAAAAGGGTTTACCATTAATTTAAAACTTTCTTTCAGCTTTTTTCTTTTGTGTGTGCATAATTTCACACACAAAAGCAATGGTGATTGTATTGGAACTGGATGTTGTCACTCTTTACTCTGGATGTATTATTTATTTTTGTCAAAGTTTGCCTGCTTTTTTCTTCACCTGTTTTGATGATATTTAGTGAAATCCATTAGTTTAAGGAGATACCTTTCTTAATGACTTATGCACCATCTCTTATTTTATTTTCAGTTTATTGTAGCTTTTATTTATAATTTAGTAAGTTCTGCAAATACCTGCTGCTTTTAGTGGAATGAGTACTGCCTTTACAGTCATGTTGTCAAACTGGCATTGTTTAGTACCCTAAAACACCTTGATTTTTGTCTCTTAACAGTGCATGTTTAAGAATAGAAGATGATAACAGTTCCTTTCCATCTTCAAAATCTCTGAATCTGTCCATTGTTTTGTGTTTCAGTTACCTTAAAATGCTGTGCTCATGAACACTGTATTTTTATTTATAGCACTCTAACACATTAGTTTGAAACACTGCAATATAAAGTACTGCAAGCTTAAAATTTTACAAGTCCTGTCCAACTACCTGGCTTTTAAAATGTGCTAATTGTGCATAAAATACTAGATAGTCTGTATGTGACTGGAAAGAGATCTGATTAATGCTTTTTCAAAAGATCATTCTCAAAGGATAATGTGTGTTAAATGTGCAATATTTTTTTCTCTTGTACCACATACAGGAACAAACAAATTGTAGACTTCCATTTACTTTTTTCCTGGCTGTATTGCTGTGACGTACAGTAGGAATAATTTTTGCCAGAACACTTCCTGTGAGATTTAGTTTTGAAGTGGCTTTCCATTTCCCTGATTCGTTTAAGATAGAATCTCAGAATCTCAATGTGTTTTCAAGAAGTGTCCATCCTGCCTCCTTTCAGTTGTGTAACATTGCCAGTGACTGGGAGGGCACTGCTTATGTTACATGAATTATTTAGCTGTTTATCCTGCTGACTTATGAAGGTAGTATGCTTAGTGCATAACTGGCAAAAGCTCTTAGGCCCTAAGAAAGGAACTGTTGAGATGTGCAAGGTACTTATGCATTTTTGTTTGCTTTATTTTCAGATGTTACTGACCTCAAGTATTCTTGAATCATTGTAGTAAAGAAAAGTGAACTTGTCTTTCTTGGTTCCCAGGTAGATTCCTTTGAATGCATTAGTTCAGTTCTGCTCTTGAAGGGATAATTACCTCAAGTAGCAAATCCCACCTAAACAGAATTTGATAATTTTTTTCTGAACTGAGCTGCCTATTTTGTTTTTTTACGCAGAAACAAATCAAACCACTTCAACTCCTCTCTGTTTGTGATACAGTGAAGATTCTGAGATCTAAAATTCAACCAACCAGGCAGAAAGGCCCACTTCTTGCAACAGACAAGAACTGGTGCTCTTTTTGACTGGAACTCAGGGGAAAAAAGAGAGTTTATAACTTTTGGAAGAACGAGCAGGCATCTCAGGAGGAATACAAGAATGTTGTGAGCTTATGCAAGGAGAAAATTAGAAGCAGCAAAGCCCTACTAGAACTTAATCTGGCTACTACTGTAAAAGACAATAAAAATGTTTCTGTAAATATATCAGCAACAAGGGAAGGGTTAAGGAATCTCCATCCTTTATTGTATGTGGTGGGAAACATGATGGCAAAGGCTGAGGAAAAGGATGAGGAGTTTAATGCCTTCATTACCCCAGCCTTTAATGGTAAGGCCGGTTATTCTCTGAATATTGATACAGCCCTCTCAGCTGGAAGACAGGGACAGGGAGAAGAATGAGGCCCCCACAATCCAAGGCAAAATGGTCAGTAACCTGCGACACCGCTTGGGCACACGCAAGTCTGTGGGCAGGATAGAATCCACCCAAGGTTATGGAGGGAGTTGGTGGATGTGCTCACTGGGTTGCTTTTCATAATTTACCAGCAGTCCTGGCTAAGCAGAGAGGTCTCAGTCAACAAGACGTGAGCAAATGTGACACCTGTCTACAGGAAAGGCCAGAAGGAAGATCCACGAAAATACAAGACTATCGGTATGACCTCAGTGTCTGGGAAAGTCATGGAGCAGATCATCCTGAGAGCCATTGTATGGCACATGCAGGACAACCAGGGGATCAGGCTCAGCCAGCAAGGGTTTGTGAGAGGCAGGTGCTGTTTGACTGATGTGATATCCTTCTATGACAAGGGAACCCACTTAGCAGATGAGGGAAAGGCTGTGTTGTTTACTGGGCCTTTAGTAAAACCTTTGGCACTGGCTCCCACAGCATTCTCCTGGAGAAACTGACTGCTCCTCATGGCTTGGATGAGTGCACTGTTCGCTGGGTTAAAAAATGGCAACTTGACTGGGACCAGAGAGTGGTGATGAATGAGTTACATCCAACTGGTGCAGTCTCTAGTCAGGTTCCCCAGGGCTCAGTGCTGGGGCAGACTTTTTTAATATCTTTCTCCATTACATGGATGATGGGATCAAGTGCACTCTCAGTCAGTTTGCAGACACCAAGCTGAGTGTGAGTGCTGATCTGCTGGGGGGCAGGAAGGCTATGCCAAGGGATCTGGACACACTGGATTGAAAGCCCAAGACCAATTCTATGAAGATCTACAAGGCCAAGTGACAGGTCCAACACTTGGGTCACAACAACCCCATGCAGCACTACAGGCTTGGGGTAGAGTGCCTGGAAAGTTCTGCAGTGGAAAAGGGTCTGCTGGTTGACACACAGCTGAGTATGAGCCAGCAGTGTGCCCAGGTGGCCAAGAAGACCAATGGCATCCTGGCTTGTATCAAAAATAGTGTGGTCTGAAGGACTAGGGAGGTGATCATCCTCTTGTACTTGTCACTGGTGAGACCTCATCTTGAATCCTGTGTCCAGTTTTGGGCCCCTCGCCATGTAAAGGACATGGAAGTGCTGGATTGTGTTCAGAGAAGAGCCATGAAGTTGGTGAGGGGTCTGGAGCACAAGTCTAATGAGAAACAGCTGAGAGAGCTGGGATTGTTTAGAATGGAGAAGAGGAGGCTCAGGAGAGACCTTATCACTCTCTACAACTACCTGAAAGGAGGTTGTAGCCAGGTGGTTGTAGCCAGGTGTAGCCAGACTGCTCTCTCAAGTAACAAGTGATAGGACAAGAGGAGATGGCCTCAAGTTGTGCCAAGGGATATTTAGATAAGGTATTAGGAAAACTTTCTTCATGGAAAGGGTTGTCAAGCATTGTCACAGGCTGCCCAGGGAAGTGGATGAATCACCGTCCCTGCAGGTGGTTAAAAGACATGTAGATGTGGCACTGACAGACAAGGTTGGTAACAAGCTTGGCAGTGCTGGGTTAACAGTTGGACTCAATGGTCTTAAAGGTCTTTTCCAACCTAAACAATTCTCTGATTCTGTGGTTCAGTGTTCGTATTTACTGTGATGAATCAGAGGAACAAACTCACCTCTGTTTGGCAAGCCAAGCCTGGACCACAGGTTGCACACAGATTTGTACCTTAGGCTATGCATACCAAGGCTGCTACCTTTCATAGGCTGTGCCCTTGTGCTAGAGAGGTGACTGCAGCAATCCTCTGGCTTTTATGGAAGTTCACTGCTGTTTGCAGGCAAGTTGCCAGTAGAGGTCCGTCAATTGAAGTGGATTGCCAATAACAGCACCCTTGTTAGAATACGCAGTGAGTTGGTTTATTCTAGTCAGTTATCTACATAATCAGGGTGGAAGTGAGAGTAATAAATATACTTAAGTGTTTGGAAATGGCTTTCTTTCTTAAGATTTTTCATTGGGTGAAAATTAACATTAATTCTAAAGGAGGAGAACTGACCTTAAAAACTCCATTACAATTGACCTTAGAGCTACCAATCTTGCAATTACTGGGAAACATTGGCTAAAACCATTAAAAAGCCACTGAAACTTGACCCATGTTATGACAATATTGAAACTGGTTTTTCGTCATGATTTCTCTTCTTTTATACAGATATGTTTTATACCAGAACAATGTCTATCACTTCTGTAATGGAAAGTGGTATGAAGCCAAGATGTAATATTTGTGTGTTAGTATTTATAATTTCTTTTTTTCCATTTTTTGTTTCCCTATGTTGCCACAAGGGAAGGAAAAAACTTTCCAAGAGAACGTTATTTGGGTAAAGTAGAGAAAAGTTCTTTTACTTACAGAGTTTTAGGGGTATGGAATATAAAGGAGTATAAAAAGAGTATATAAAGTGTAAAAAGAGTATAAAAAGAGTACAAAAGAGTACAACCCATGTTGACAAGCAACAGATAGAAAAGACTGGTGCTAGTTTGAACTCGCAGCCTCAGGAATACCACGTGAGTTCTTTTTCCGAGCACCACCACTTCAAAAACATGCAGAGGAAATTAATCCAAAAGGTGTCCCTTTCATTTCATCCCTGGCTGTACCTGTATTAAGCCACCCTGAGCCACTCTGCCATGTCTTACCTTAGAAGAGGAAGGGAGGGAAAACCCCCCTTTGCAAGCAGAAGCATGTTGAGCTCTTCTAAGCTCCCCGCACCCCTTTTCAGGGTTGGGGGGAGCACAGAGCACCACACCAGGCTGGGCAGCAGGAGCAAGGCAGGCACACAGAGACTCTGTGTGTGTGTGTATGTGAGTGAGAAATGTCAACAGAGTGTAAGAGCTGTGCTGTCTTTCTAGATGGCAGCATACTAATTTTATAACCCTACTCAATTATCATATCTAAAGGTTGCATCCAATCTAAGATATGTCCATACCCAGAACTTCCCTTGGCTCTGCCCCATGGCACTCCTCTCCTAGAATTCAGCTGGAGGTCTTAAGACCCCTTACTTCATCCTTTATCATCAATTTCATGCTCCTTTCCCTTACTGGAGCTTCTCCAGCGTTGCTGGGCTTTACTTTCTTGTTTTGACTAACATGGTATCTAATTGCCTTAGCTCTGGTACATGTTTCCCAGGCATGGTGTTCCAGCTAATATCTGACTCTTAAGGCAGCTAGCACGGGGTTAGAGTTTGTTAGCTACTCTAAATGTAAGAAACTACATATTTGTATAAAAATCTACAAATACATAAAAATCCTAAGGCATCACCTATTTCACTTTTCTAAAAAACTTTGAGTGGTTTGTTGATTTAGAGATACAAAACACACCCAGGGAATACCTTTTCTGTTGTGTCAAGTCTGCAGGACACCCTGCTTATGCAGTTTAGTATTTTTAAGTGTTTTACTGCATTTTTTTAATCAGACCAAATAAGATATCAAATTAGCCTTTAAATGACTCAAAATCTTGAAAGTTTGTTCATTACACAACAGTTCAAATTAAGCATGATCTCCTCTTGATATTTGTATCTTTTTTATTGTTTGGAACCCCACTAAACTGTGCTCTACATTTTGTTTTTTTCTTGCACAGGTACTGAAAACCTCTTCCCTTAAGAGGTTTCTCATGCAAAAAGTTTTCCTGCAGTGAGGAATATGTGACACAGGATTCAACATAAAACATAATTTAAAATTTAAATCTGTATCCACTTCAGCTCCATTAAAGCTCAGTCTGGCTGTGTGTGTTTGGTGCTTTTAGGTACCTACAGTGTAGGAAAATGTTCTTTTTAAACAACGTCAACTTGTCTTCTCCTCTGGCAAAATAAAGGCCAGTGCATGCTGTTTTCATAGATGTGAACTAAGTATAGATGATTACTAGAAGATCTGTTTTCAAACCCTATATCCAAAAATCAGAACTATACTAGGAGAGCCAGTAAGGTTTGTGTTCTGCTCTGGTTGAACAAAATGCTTTCCTCACTATAGTGTATTTCCCTCATTGCCTGAGAAGGCTCTTTTCTCATTTCATCTCCCCAACATATTTTTAAACAGTACATTATTTTAGGTCTGTAACATTAGAAGCATCTGCTGAAACAACAAAAAGTTGTTTCTCTGCAAGTTCTTTAAGCTTGTTGACTGCAGGAAGCAATGCCAGGCCAGGCTTCCTGCTGGATCTCCCAAGCTCCACCCCGCAGGGATTTTGCTCTGCAGTCATTTCACTGAAACAGAGAGAAAGCAGAAAGCTTTGTTAAAACTGATGTGGTGCCCTTTGCCTGGGATTTTATGTAGGAGTCATAGACTATCTGGCATGACATGAGTTCACACACATGTTTTAGTGAACTGTTACCAGAGACTGTTAACTCCTTGGTTACCAGGGTTAGTTATGGCACAATATTCATTCTGTTAATAACAGCTCTGTGTTTCAGACAGTTGATCCTCCATTTCTTGGTAATTTTATCCAGCTTTTTCCCATTGAAATTTTTTTGTCATATAGATTATATATGTGTTTCTGCCAATGTATATACACACACACACGTGTGTGTATCGATATAGTGCACACATACACACCTCAAAATACAGCAGTATTTATTCACAAGAATTCACATCTTAGCAGATGCCTTATCTTTGAAGGAAATAGAAATGTAGAGTAGTATGTAATGTATAAAGGTATTCCAGTTTCTGAGATTCTTTCAGAGTAAATCATAACAGCTCTTGAATAATGAAGAACAACAGTTAAGGACAAGAAATATAAAGAAGGCAAAAGACAGTTGAAAATATTGTGAGGATGTATGTGTAGAGGTTGCTACTTGACAATTATACTGAAGTCTGGACAGGCCAACTAGTTGCACTCTCAGGTTTGGGGAAATGACAGCGAACTCTTCTGTCTGTGCAAGATTTAAAGTTAGAGAAAAGCACTTCAAATGTAAATTTTTCCTGTGAGTCTCTTATTAAATTATTCATATACTCTCAGTTTTGCTTAATGGACCTGTGCAAGTGCAGTGTTTCTAAACTTAAGTATTTGTTTTGCTATTCTTCTAGATGGACAGGAAACGTGATTTGGGGCTTGCATATGTGGGAATAAGCATTAGCACCAAAGTAGAGAGCAATACATGGCATACAAATTATTCTATTGTAAGTCTTAGTACAGACTCTTCTAGGGTTTGGGTAAACAATCCTAGACTAGCTCTAGATGCACGTGGTCTTCTAATAGTTTCCAGGATTTGCAGTAGGCTGGAGGAGAGTGATCAGTAATTCAGTGTCTGACAACCTTAACTCACAAAGTGTATGTGAGAGAGCTGGCCAGAGCCTTGCCTGAGGCTCATCACTTCTCTCTGGAACCACCAAGGGCTCAGCTGGAGGAAGCAGGCACTTGTAAACAGCACTGGGAAAAGAGGAGAGGGGCTTGTGGTCCCAGCCTGCCTGGGGCAAGGACATAATACTACTTGGACTTGATGATCCTCATGAGTCGCTTCCAATTCAGCATACTCTATGATTTTATGATTTTACTCTATGAAGTCAGAAAGTGTAATTGAAAGGAAAAGCGTGATGGAAACCCTTCTGGTTGGCTGAGGGAGGGCACTGCAAGTGGAGGTGTTACAGTTCTGTAAATAAGCCATATTTCTTTAGTATCTGTAAGACCTTAGTTTGAAATTAAGTGGTTGCTGTTACTAGTGGCCTGCAATGCTGTGGATAAGGAGGTACATACAGAAGAGGCAAAACATTCAGAGGCCTCTTTGTTTACCCTTGTAAATAATGCTGATGATCTGTGTGCCAGAAGTGATAATTGGTCTTCCTCTGCCGCATTTCCTTCTCTTGTGAATTAAGGCACCTATTCTATTTGCCACTTCACTGCTGCCAGCAATTGTGAGCAAGCTTGTATGCAGTCTGGGAGAAGCTAAGAAACTGGGAACTGTTCATATCCAGTCACTTCACAGATTTTGACCATGCTTGAAAAGAGGTGGTAGTAGCGTAGTGCTTGGCACTGGACTTACACAACTAGGCTGTTTTGTCTGATTTTAGAAGTAGCAATAGAAGCATAAGCAATGTGCTCAGTTGGTATAGTGAGGGCTGAGGTTGGAATGTCAGATTAAGATGCTCAGCCTGCTAGCTCTATTTCCAGTTGCAGAAGAACAAGAAAATATTAGTGGTAATAACTTTTTGTAAATGTAAGCTCTGCTTCTTCAGTCTCTGAACTTTGGTGGTATAACATGTAGCCTCTAACATGCTTTTGCTTCCTTGAGACTTCTCATGGGAAAAAAAAAAGTACATGTTTTCACAACTGCTGCCAAATCATGATATTCATAGAGGTGAGCAAAACCAGAGATAGGAGGGATGCATGTAAAGCATGAATAACCTTAACAGTTAGCATGGCTATGTCTTTTGTTTAGTGTGAAATCCTATTTGGAACTCTGAGCCTAAAGAAAAATGCAGAGAATTCAGACCATAATCAGCAAGGGAGACTTGAGAGATTTTACTCTCAGGAGCAAACTTAGTCAGGAAAAGATTTGAACATGCAAAAGGCAATAAGAGGAAAAGAACTGTCTGTTCTCTATGGCTGTGCTGGGCAGGGCAAGAAATAATGGGCCCACATTCTAGCACAAGAGATTTCTCTAGTCTTAGGTGAGAAAAATAGTCAAAAAGATAGTTCAGTGATGGATTAGGTTGCCTAGGAAAGGTGTGAGTGCCTCACTGGAAGTTGATACAAACAAGTGTGACAAAACTGTCATGAATGGTTTGTGTCTAGTTGGTCTTCCCTAAGGTAGGGGGACAGGCTTGGGTAAGCTCTCAGACCTTTTTTTGTGATTCTCTGAATATTCAAGAAGTCCTGCATTGTTCTAATGTCTGCTGTGAGCAAAGAACCAGACAAGCTGCCAGAGTGGTAAATGCAACGTAGGTTAGAGGGCTGATGCATCCATAACCTGTGGGAGAGATGGGAGCAGGCAGCTCCGATGCTGCTGCTGCAGGTCACTGCCTGCACAGCCTTTGTTTGTGCGATTCATCAAACCACACCAGTATTACATCTGGGGCAGTAGCTCAACAGCATTCAACAGAGAGAGGAGGATGAGAAGGGCAATGAGAAGAAGTAAATCAGCTATCCTTTATTCTTTGCTGCTTCCTTTGCACCCACATGCAAATACACACCACAAGTAATCAAATATATGCAAAGCTAATTGTTACAATATTTACCAACTCTGTGACATATGTCCCCAGTTGGTATGGTTCCCTCTCAGGAATATATTGAAAGATTAAAAAATCCCCAACTAAATAAATGACCCACTAATTCCATTGCTTTTACTAGTGAAAGCCTCTATAATTCATGTTACTCACATGAATTTCTGTTAAGTTCCTCCATAAACTTAGTTTGGCAGACTTTGCAAAATTTCATAATACATGTGTATTTCCCACTGCTCTGTTCTGCTTGATATTGAGCCTATCTGAAAAAAAAAAATCTCTGTGAAATTCTTATTATTTGATACAGAAGAGGAAGAGTTGCACAGAAGTTGTAGAAAAGGTAATGATAGACAGGAGAAGCTGCTTATTTCAGCTTGTTCATGTGCAGAAATGGATGCCAGAGTTTAATGGACAATGGTGTGTTGTTGTGTATGACAGCAGATTAAGAAACTCAGAGTGCACTAGGAGATCCCCCCCTTTGGCAAGTCTGTGGTACCTGGTAGGGGAGAAAATACTCCTATTACTGTGAAGTGAGGCTTTGTGACAAAGAGATTGTACATGAGGGCAGAACAACACAATAATGTAGATGGAATTGTAATTGTTCCTGTAATAAATGGATGCGTGAAGAAATAATTAATCAGAATTTTTGCCTAGTGTAAGCAGTCCATAGTGTCCTACATGACTAAGGCTCTGGACTTTCCTGGGACGTGGCTAATGCTGGAGAAGCAGTGGAGTATAAATGCATCTGATGTAACTAACTTGAGTGCTTCAATTGTGGAATCCACTGTGCATGAAGCTCAGCACAGGTGTGCCACCCATGTCACTCCCTACCTTCTGAGGTGGTCTTGGAGGATTATTTTCACCTCAAGGCCAATGCCTCATGTGCTTGGTATAAGTGTTCTCAGACATGTCATGCAGTATTACTGCCATAAAATGATGGTCATTGTATCCTAAAACAAGTGCATCTGTGATGAAAGGTGTCTTTTTTTTTTTTTTGAGGTAGACAGGGATTCTAGCACTCTGGGGCACAGAAGGGGAGATATTTTCTAGCCCCTTTTGAGGATTTTATAGGTCATGGTCTTCAATATTTAACAGCTTTTAGCCTTTTCCTTCTCTCCTTTTCTTCTCACAGAATATTCTGACTTGGAAGGAACCCCCAAGGATTATCAAGGTCAACTCTTAAATGAATGGCCCATACAGGGATGAAACCCAAAACCTTGGTGTTATTACCACCATGCTCTAACCAACTGAGCTAATCTCGGGGTTTTGAGCATCAAAGCTTTGTTGTGAGGTTTTGTCTTTGGAGACAGTAAGGACCTAATGATAATTATACTGGAAACATTTGTATTTGAAAACATTGAGCTCAGTAGACTGGGCTAGATTTTAATAGCATCATGTTGCTTTTGTTTGCCTTTTTTTTTCTGTTTTGAATCATTAGATGCATATCAGCTGTAGTTTTGAGCATTTATTGGCATGAGATTTAGCAATATTTATATAATTACTTCAAACAGGAGAAGATAAAAGCCTCCTGTTAACGTGCGAATCTAGAAGTCATAATTCTGAGCAAATTAAACCTAATGTCACTGAGAAGTTGCTGGTTGGTGTCACGCATGTGTATTGAAAGGTGCTTGAGAGGAGCTAAGTGCTGTTGCACGCACAGATGATATTTTTCCAATTTAGTGTTCCTACCATGTTCCAGAGAAATATGGATTTGGCTTTTTCATTTTCTGTGTGATGGCTACAGTTAATTAATAATAAAATGGGTGTTCCATGGTTGTCAATTAAAGAAGGACTAAAAAATTTTGGTAGGTGAGAGTATACATGTTTCTGTCCTTCTTTAGGTGCCTCAAATCTCTAAGGCAGCACTATGACTTCTCTCAAGCTCTTCGAAGCTGGTGTAGAGTAAGTGTGAGGTTCAGAAAGTTGGGAAGAAGTTGTTGCCCTGGGAGTGTGGGTAGTGCCAGTGCCACAGCAATTTTAACAGAAGATGATAAATTTGTCTTACCCCTTGATTCCTGGAGCTGAGCAACTGTGAAGTTCATCCTAGAGCAGCTCGGTGGGAGAGGCTGCACTCAGCAGTTACACCCTCATTGTACTGGTTAGCTCAGTATCTATACTCCCACTTCAGTAGCCAAATATCTTGCTATTCTCCTGATTCCTTCCCAGGTTGTGGAACATTTCTTGAAGTGTAGAGGAGGATATAACATCCATGGCTGTCATGCCAGTTCCTGGAATAGCTCCTGGAATAGTAATATTTTGCATCTTTTTTGATTTTTCAGGAGAATTATGTATGTTCAAGCCTTCTACTATCACCATCAGGAGGCTGGTTTAGTTTGTGTATTAGTCTTAACAGGTCTTATGTTCTGTTGGAAGTCAAAGGACATGTCTTATCTCTCAGATCACGAGCCCTTCACTATGCGATCAACTCTCAAAAGGATTAAAAGAAAAAGTTGATTAAAAAGTAAATCTACCCCTTCACCCCCAAAAAGAGCTTTTGTCACTTTATTTCTAGTTCCCTACTGAAACCATGTCCCTCACTTCGGGACTTGGATATACTCTGAATATTGTCAGAGAAATCCACCCAGTTTTCATTCTATTGACTATTCCACTAAAATCTATTCCTACTCTACCCACTCTAAGAAAGCTTGCTTTGCACAGATTGTACGTCTTTCTTCTTTATATCTTGATAGACGTGCCATTAACATGTGTACAACACTGTTATTTTAGAATCAATTATCAAGGTAATATTAGTATCCATTTTTATGCTAGTGCTTGGAACTTGGATCATCCTAGCTGGAATGTAGAGCTCAGTAAATTTGTAGTTCATGTATCTAGTGCTAACAGTGGGGCTCGGTGAAAAATAGCAACACTTCTGGAAAATTTTCCTGGATTTTTCCTGGAGAAACTTTTGAAGTGACTTTAATGAGGAAAAAAAGTAAAAATCTAGAAACAGTCTTGTCTTTTGAAGAAAATGAAGTAGAAATGAAAGCAACTAGGCTAAAAAAATGGTGCCTCCTTATTAACCAGGGTTGCCTATGTTTGTATTAGCCATTGACTGGGCTTCCTGTTGAGGCTAAGTATTCCATTATCCCATGATGCACCACAGTTCTGCAGCTTGCTTTTTTGATTTCCTTTTTAATTTAACTCAAGGAGTGGTTGGATGTGGGAACATCCTCTGTGTTTACCCTTAGTCTTTGTATAGTACAACTTGCATTCAAAGAGCAGCAGAAAACAGTACAGTAAATCACTGTACTTACATAGATGTTCCCTAGGTAGGAGAGAGATAGAGGGGTTTTTTATTGTATTACAGGAATGTAATTTTGCATTCAAGATTTTTGTGTATGTAAACTCTTGGTTTGTTGCATGTGCATATTTAATCTGCAGAGGGTATGCTGAGAGGCTGTTCAGGAAATCTCTCAGTAGTCTGTCAGCTAGGACAGTGGCAGCGGGAGGGAAACTTTGTTACAGGGAGGACAGATGTTCATCATCATCATCAGTGGTCCTCTGTGTGTGCACACACATCCACATAGCTCTCTTGAGCAGATTTGAAAAGTCCTAAGGTGCTCTTCAGAAACCAAGCAATGACTTTCAGTTCAGACAGTTGTTTCCAGCAGATGTGATTTCAAGGCTGAGTGTTGAAAACATGGTCGTTCCAGTCCGTGTAGCTGACAGATGTTGTGGAATTGGTTGTTAAGGTTGGTCCTTGGGGAGCAGCTGAAGATATGTTAGAGCCTGGATAAGATATTCAACCAGATTCTTGTGACAGCAGGTAATAATGCAATATAAATGTGGGCAAAACCCTCTACAACAGACAAATTGTGTCAGATGTTCTCTGTCTGCTGTGTCACAAATTATGTATTGCATACCTTGTTTCCAGGTCTGATGTTTTTGAAATTATACAGATGAGTAGCAAAAATTTTAGGAGATAAGAGACTGTGAATTATCATTTAAATATGGAGTGGCCAATAGCAGCTTTTTTTTTTTTTTTTAATCAGAGTAATCAGAGCAATAACAAAAATCCCTTCAGGGCTCTTGCATGGAAGAAGTTTTCCTTTTCATTTTACTTAGAATTTAATCAGAGGGAAAATAGTTCCTACTTGGTACTTTGGGTCAGGTGTGTTGCTTTTCAGAATATAAAAATGGCTCACTTTCTTCCCACTTTACATATAATTTAAAGAAAGCTGCAGAATTGCACTCAGTTGTGGGGTTTCATTACCCTTGGGTTTTATTTCCAAGGTCACATGTTCCACCTTCAGAAGTAGCAGGATACCTGAAGATCAGAAGAACATCACAAAGCAGTTGAAGCTCAATGAAAAGAAACTAGAGAAGTGGTGTAACAAGGTGGTCACGTATATTTAGGAGCAGTAAACATGATTTAATTATTTATTTAATGCTCAGAGCCACCTAACATATTTCTCATGTAAATCTGTGTCTATGTAAATAGGAAGGTACTTATTACAGTGCTTCAAAAAACTGTTTTGTGAGAAACATATGGCATTAAATCATGTATAGCTTACTAAAGCTGAAGAAATGCCTGTATCTCTCTTCTGCTGACCTCAGAGGTAGCACCAGCTGGCAGTCCTTTCTGGAGAATACAAAATGAGGACTCAGGAAATGTTCTTTAGTTACAAGTCTGACTTAATAATAGAAAAAAAAACCCAACAAAACAAAACAAAAACCAAAACAAACTAACCATTTAAACAAACGAAACCATTTAAAGGAGAGAATATGTCACATGTTGTTCCTTTGTAAGTATGTAAGACATATTTATTTGAAGTAAGGATGAGCAACGAGCTGAAAAGGCAGTGAGAACTCTTTTGACTCCTTTTCTATTTTTCTGTCCCTTGAAAGCTGTTCTTCTAGACGTTTTCAATCCTGATTGCTGCTGTTGTGGACGAAGCCTCATACACAGTACATTCATTCTGTTTTATTTAGTAAGCTACAGTAAATCAATGAAGGGTCTCATCATTAATACACTCTGGCATTCCTACTTAGAAGAAATACATCAGGACTGTTCAGGTTACTTTTGAATGCCACTGATTGGTAGATGTCAGGGTGTGGAGGAGGAGAAATTAATGAATTTCTCTTAATTTTTAGAGACCAGAGAAAAGCTGTGAGCTCTTCCAAAAATGTGCAAGCACTACCTATAAGTCAGGTTTGAATATTTAGCTGTCTTAATCTGTGCATATTGGGTTGTGTGCCTGTGCATGCATATAATGACTTTGTTGATGGAAAAATAAGACTAAAATAAAAGAGATTATTCCTGTGGAAACTGTCTTCGGGTGGATCCTTGCCATTTCTTTAGTCTAAAGGCAAGTGTGTGGTTACTTTGAAGATAGTTATGATTGTGAGAAATCCTCTGAGGTCAGACTAAATCTTGTAACATTGTGTTTCCTGAGAAGATTTATGTATTCATGCAGCTCATCAGTTCTCTGCAGATATAACACATGAGGTGTTGGAAGCAATTTGATGTTGTAAGAAGAGAGCTAATAAACTTTACCTCTCAGTAAAGCTAATTGCCTTAGATAAAGCAGCAAACTGATAAGATTTCATGGTCTCTGATGCCTGAGGAAGCCTAGTCACTGTCAGTGCTAGAATCTGTACTTCTAGTGTAGTGCAGTTAATACAGGAACAGCAGGACACAATATCTAGCATTCCCTGTTTCTCAATCGAATGAATACACTTTGAGTGCTGAAATGAAATTCTTTGGCTCTCACTATGAGAGGCTGGCTTTTTTGTACCCACCAGCACTTCCTAAAGATGGCCAGTTTTCTAGCTCCAAATTACAAGGTGAGAAATATGAGGCTGAAGCTACCAAATACATCAAAGAGCTCTAGAGGCTAAAGAATATTTAGCTGTATCTATAGATCTGTCTAAATGGGGAGGATCCCTTTGGAGGTCAAAAAGATTCCAGAGTTGCTGATTCTATTAGTAAATGAATATATGTACATTTAGTGCTAGAGTTTGCTATAAGTTAATTCATTTGCACTCTGAGGAGGAAATATTTAGCTATGTTCCTGTTCTCATGCAATGACAGGAAAATAAGTGTTTTGTTTTGCCAGGCCTTTTTAGATGGGTGCTCTAAGAGCATTTGTTCCTGTCTCATCTTGCTCTGGCTTACCTGCTCTGACAGATGGAGGTGTTTACTGGTATTTAGTTTGTAGTTACACTTAGGAGAACTTCACTCTAGTGACTCTAGTGCTTAGTGCAGTTTGGGAAGGGTACTCTGTTGTCACCTCCTCCTCTATTTTGTGCTGCTCTCTGATGAAATTCAGTTCTAGTTACTGTAGCCATTTGTATAAAATGTCTGATCTGCTTCAGTGTTTGTAATTCCTGTGGCTTCTTTGTAACGCTTTCTTTTGTTGAGAATGACTAAAATAATATTTTGATTTCATTTGTTCCTTTGTCTTCTGTGGGACGTGTTAATAGAGTGCCCTTTGCCAACCCATTCTTCAGTCATGTCAACATTTTGTCAAGTAAATTTCATAATTCTTTGACACAGCAAACAGGAAAGTCTGAATCTTTGTCAAAACCCAGCATTTTAAGCCATTCTACTGTCTGAATTGACTATCACTCCTCAAGTGCAACAATCAAACTGTGATAGGGATAACAGTATTTATGTTATGTCAATTCCCATGCCCACATATCCTGCTATTTGTATTTTTATTTTATTTTGTTTACCAGAGGGGTAATGGGCAAGAATAAATTCAATTCATCTTGCATCACCAAATGTCATCTGCTTCTCCTTTATTCACTATTTTATAGATGAACTTATAGAGCTATTTAGACTGATGAGGCACAATTGTCCTTGTCAGAGGTTGGTCTTTGTCACATCCCATCTTACTGTAACCTAAATATGCTAGTGTTAAAGTTGCAGAAGGCATTGTTATGAGAGATATATTTTGGAATGAGGTGTTTGTCTTCTAAGAAAATCAGTCTGAGAGGAAGATGCTTAGGCAGAAAAATTCAGATGTTGATTAAAAAAACCCCAAACATCAGTTTCAGCACAGTTTATATTTATTAAAAACCCTTCACTGTTAATTATATGACAAATAAAAAAACTATCAATTGACACCTCTAACATTGACTTTCAAATATTCTGAAACCAAACTGGAGGACTGCATACAGATACCAGATAGTGGACTGCATAGAGATATCCATTAGATTTCAATGCAAGGAGTTCTGTCATATTGCTGTGTTCTGAGAGCTTAAAGAACATCAAAGTTGTCATTTCTTTGTATATCTTCATGTGATATCTTTCAAAGAAAAGCATTTAAGACCCCAGAATACTACTGAAACAAGCTTTGTGAGGAGGGAGCAACCAACATCCTCTGGAGCTGTGTGTGCCTAGCTGTGATCTTAATCTCAGAGAGAGCCTGAAGAGTCACAGATAAGTTTTCATTTTCATTTCTCCCCACCTTCTTGCTAGTCACTTACTAGATCAATAGGGTCTTTATTCTCCCCTCCACATTTTTCCTTGCTACTTGTTTATCTTTGCAGGACTATGCTGAACTTTTCCCTTCTCCCTCAAAGTACTGCCAGGCACTTCTCTGGTGCTTCTCTCTTGTGATGGTTTGAATTTGACCTCCTTCTGTCCTCTGTGTAGATGGCAAATAGCTTTGTGCACTGTTATTTCCCATTTTAGTAGACCTTCATACATTTTTGTGGACATTTGTAGAAACAGCTTGCACACAAGGCAGACTAGCTGTCCCTGAGCAGCTGGGTATTTATGACCCATTAACATGTGCTGAGTTTTGAGACTTTCTGAAATGATGATACAGAGCTTGAGTACTGATCACGAGGGAGGTATTTGCTGCCTCAGTGCTTAGCACTTCAATGCAATTTTTTAATGCTTTGATGTTATATTTAGTGGTGTGTTGGCAAGTGTTTTGTGCTTACAGAATCAGGCTCTTTGTGCTGCTATTATATGTAGTATCTCTGGTTGGAAATTTTATTCTTCTTTGCATTAGAATCTTCTCCATCAAAGAAAACTTGAGACTACTTTTTTTTATGTTTCAGAAAACAAGCCAATGATAGCCATTTAACTTAGGGTAGCTGTCTGCAACCAGAGCCTTGGACTGCTTAAAGTTCTAGTCTGCACTGCTACAAAATAGGGGGGAGGAAAAAGATACAGCATCTGCAGATTAAGAAACTGAAGGGCTAGGGTTGCTCATATAACTTTTCCATGGTTAGAAAGCTGATCAAGGATGACCTAATGCCAACATAGACATTACCTTTTATCTGAATTGGTAAAGTCAAATTATTTTCTTTTGGACAACGTTTTTCTAAACTGTTTAGCTTTAATTGACAACTATTCTTCATGTTATGAACTCAGATGCTTATTTTGTGCTGACCTCTTAAGTTTTTACCTAATCAAGTATTTTAAAATGCCATTTTGAGCATTGAGTTGAGCATTGGGTTGAGAATTGAGGGTTGAGAAGGTGAGCACTGGAAGAACTAAAAATCTATTCATCAAACATACTTCTAATTTTGAAAAAGTAGAATTGCATTTGTTTTAAATGGCATATCTGCAGGATTTTGCTTCTTTCTGTTACCTGTCAAATTTGTGCAAATTCTCATTTAGCCAGCATTAAACTTTTGGCAGAGAAAACAGGCTAGTAGTTGGGAGTTCTTTAAATGTGGGGCTGAGAAAGACAGACAGGTGTTGGGGAGAATTTAGGTCAGACAGATACATTAATAAAACAGAGATGCTTTTCAGCCTAGTAAGGAAGAGGAGGAACAGATGGAGATTCTGGCGTTAAAATGTCAGAGCACAAAGGTAAAATTAGTATGTCAGACTAGAAGCTAAAAGAAAATGATGGCCATTGTCTGTACACCTATGTGAGAAGCTAGAAAGCCAGAAGAGATGAACTCCTTTGTCCATAGTTACTGAGGCATGGTGGAATGACAGGAGTTGATGGACATCTGTGATTCCTTACTTCTGACTGCACATAGGATGAATCAGGTCATAGATCTGACTGGGAACTGTTCTACGATTCTGTAGAACCAGAAAAAAGATGTGTGACAGGCATACTGGTCTGACTGTGCTTTAATACCTTCTTGTATGGTCATTCTGCCTCATGATGTGTGCATTCAAAGAAGCAAGGTTAAGTTTACACATCTAGCCTTAGGTTTTGTACATTTTGAATACTGCAGTGCAGGCTTCGTGTTCAGTCAGTAGATTGCTGTTTTTCAGTGGATTTGTAAAAAATGTATTGTGCAAAAGGCTGTGTGGGAAAGCCTGATCAAAAGTGCAGGGATGCAAGATTTTCTGCTCTTGTGTGAGTAATCTGTTCTGTTATGTAATCAGGTTACTGACAGTTTGCTAAATCAGTATTTCATTTTTACAAAGAGGTACTCTGCATCTGCAATGGAGTTTAATAAAGCTATTTTTGTTGTGAGACTTTTGTCATCCTAGCAGGGCAGTGTTTTACTTTTACTGGATGAATTTGGAAAAAGTAGTTATGGTGAAAGATACCCTAGAGCAGAAGATGATAATGGGAGATGCTGTCTTTTTTCTTTTTTTTTTCCAGAAACGTCACACACTCTGTTGTTCCATAACAGAGACTTATACAAAAAGGGATTTATCTCCCTGTTGTATGGGACATTCTGTAAGTGCTGTTTGTCTCTTTCATAGCAAATTAAAAAATTTTGCCATAAGAAACACAGTAAATTAGGAAAATAATCTGATCCCGCCAGATACTTGATAAAACTATATTATGTTGTTTGCCCTTGATACATGAGGCTGGTGGTTTCTTAGGACTAATGATACTCATGTCTTCAGTCCTGAAAAACAAATAACAAAAAAACAAGTCCCAGAATAATGTTTGGCTGGAATTATAGATATGCTTGTCCATTACTGAGACAGCCCAGTATCCTCTTAGACATTTGAATAGTCTCCAAACACTGTAACTGCACACTGCCGAGAGGCCCTGCTGTGTAGTATCACTTCTTGTTTATCTCTTCAGTTGGAAATAAGCTGGTGTAGTTCACATGTATTCTGTAGCTAACCTAGCAGCCTGTTTCTGGCAGACTGGGGAGGGAGCCTGACTGAAGAGTTGGGAGCAGGGATGGTACTTATCAGATAGCTGTTCCCCGTTGCTTTCCAAAACCAGGGGTAAAAACGGGAGTCATGGAATTTAAGTCATTGAAGTAGCAGATCACTTATTTACCCAGTTTTGTAGTGCCACAACTTCCTCAGACTGTGTGACAGGGAAGAACAAGAGTAATTCTTTTGGCAATAAGAAGAAGTGCAAATAAAGGTACAGCTTATTTGGAGAGTGCAGGAAATGCATTATGGTTTATTTAGTTGGGGCACAGGAGGCTGAACCTTCAATCCCTATGGATTCCTCCATGAAATAAATTGAAATATAGCAGTGGAAACTGCAGGAGAGGAGGGAAGGAAAGAAAAGAGAAGTTATTGTCTGTCCCATGATATCCATGCCATCTAAGAATAAGTATTCTTGGAATTAAAAGTTAATAGGAATTAGTATGGGATTGTGCTGAGCAGCTTGTGATGGTACACCTTCAAAGCCTTGTATGTAAAGAGAGTGGGCCCTGCAGAGAAATTTCATGGAAAGGTTGGCACTATAAAGGTAGTGTGCAGCCATCTTTTCCTAAACACTCAGTAAAACGTAGCAAGTCATACAGAAAAATGCCATTACTGATGCTTGCATGATATTGGAGATATTGAAGATACTGTTATGTTACTGACGTGAGTTCTAGACTCTTCTATCAGGGGGTCTTTTCTCCATGTGCTTGTGAAAATGGGGCAGCTACACAAGCAGTGTATAGCAGGGTGGATTCTTTCTTAATCTCTGGAATTCAGATAAAGACAGAGGCTTGATGGCAGAAAAAAAAAGACAGAAATAAAACCAGATAACCTTTTATTCTTGCATTATTCATATACACATTAAACTGTAAAGGGTGATTTGCTGAACACTAACACAGTTTCTGGGTAGTGTATGAGTAACATAACAGCCACAGGCAGTGAGATTGATGCCTCCAGGTAGCTATTCAAACATGAAACACAGCCTTGACAGGTTTGGAGGTTATTTTATTGCAATTGAAGCATCATTTTCTAAATAACGTTTCATCTGAACATGGGCAAGAACATTTGAAATCAAGTGGGACCTCTTTAACTATTAAGCAGTCCTGATAGCAATATTAATAGTAAATTACATTTAGCAAACTAATGTGTTTTATTGTGTCTTTAAGAAAACAAAACCAGTAATAATTTCTAGTTACTATTTTAACTTCGAGATGATGTTTATAAAACTTATGTGACTCTAAAGAAAACAAGTTAGGTACTAATGCAGTTTTCCTGTCTTCAAATCCCCGAGAAATCCTTTGCATCACTAGCACCAAGGAGGGTATTTTTCATGCATACACTTGTGCATGACTCACAATGAATTTTAAGAAAAGTAAAGTAAAATGTTGTTACAAGTCTGTACAGTATAATGGGTGATCAACTCCTGAGACCATAAAAGGATCTACAGCCAAGATCTTTGGAAAGAACTAACCTTTCTTCTGAAATTGAATTTTTTTTGCCATTCAACAGGAAATACTTCTGTGGATACCTGAGAAAAACTTGTGTACAGTGAAGGACCATTCATACTTTCAGGAAGGTGGATGATGAAGGTGTGTGAAAGGAAAAATGGCTTTGCAAGGTATGTAGAGGATCCAGAATGGCTCCTCAAGAGGAAGATGTAGTCCATGGTTATCCAAGAACAAGGGGCAGTTGTTATGGAAAGATAAATGTAACGTTTCACAGGCAGAGCTTGTATGTTGCCAGGACCCTGTCAAGTTGGCAGCCTCAGATCCTGAAGAAAAGCAGGGGAACACTCAGTTTCTGTGTATGTATCATTGCAGCAGGGCGTCACTCTGTTTACATTAAAGACTTCAAATATGTTTCATGCTCTTCCCTTTAATGTTGTTAGTGTTTCACGTATGTCAATGTGTGATATCAGACAATGTAATTTACTGTCTGCTTTAGTGTATCTGTTATTATTCAGAAGTGGGTTATTTACTTGAAGATGTTAGAGAAGGTCTCAAAAGGGAGGTCTTTTTAGTCCCTTTAGCAGATCACTTTTGATTCAAATGAATTTTTTAAGTTGGTCCAGGCAACCCATACTAGAAAAGAAGGCTCTGGCAGATAGCAATGCCATTTAGCCTCTAAAGAACTGTGCAGGTTAGAAAGAACTCAGAATGGAAGTTCATTATCTTCCTGTTTCAGTGAACAAGAGATGTGTGGCTACGTCTGGGTGTTCACTGTTTGGACCAGGAGTGGTGGCCAAAAGGTTGCAATTCGGCTGAAGTCCCTGTCCTGTTTTCTCTATTCTGCCATGTTGTGCTCTCTGCAACTTCTAATCTAACACAAGAGGAGAGGAGAAGGAGGAAGGGTGTAAGCAATGCTGATAAGTGTCCACAATTACTTTTTCAGGTTAAATCCCATCTAGAATTTGATTAATTTGCCCCTTCTAGTGTAATGTGCAGTGGGCTTGTTCAGTGTTATCTTTTCACAGTTTTTCATTAACATGTGTCTGACTCCTAACAACTAGGATGTTTTAATGACAGACTCCTGGACACAGAGGCAAAGAGAGGCTATTTATTTCAAATAGACTGTAGCAAGCATGAAAAGAATTTTGATAGTTTCTACCAGGAAATCTCTTTTTTCTTTCTGTCTTGGTTTTATTTTTTTTCCCTTTGGCAAGTATATTAGCAGGTTTTTTTGTGGTTTTTTTTCTGATATATTAAGAGACAGGGAACACATTCACGGTATATAAAGCAGCTTCTAAAATAACTATCACAGCTAACAAGGGTAACTTTTCCAAGCTAAAATTTTCTTGGGTTAGTATGACCTAACCAAATAAGGAAACTGAAGAACCTTAGTGTTTTACGGATTCAGAGAAGCCTGATAATACATCCTGTGTTGAATATATTGGCTGACTGGATTCCACCAAACAGCATGGTGTCAAGATTGGAGTGATTGCCTCAAAGTGTCAACTAAAGTTTTGGCTTGACTTGGTGATTAAAGGGAAAAGCCAAGATTATATATGGGTAGGAGGAAAATGCAGGGAATTCTGCAGATTTTTGGAATGTTGAAATGTGGTTTTAGTGAGTTCTTGAGAGTTCAGATGTCTGTTTGTTCAGTTATGTGTCTCTTTATTTCATACCTGTCCATAAATTGCTTGTCCTCTGACCATTGCATCCCTTAAAACTGAATACAACTTACTATTTTCATTTTCACTGCAGATGAAATTCTCACTTCCATGAAATTGCATACCAGTGCCCAGAATGCAGTATGTTACATTTAAATAACTGTGTGTTTTTGCTTGCTGACCTGTGTCGCCACGGTCAGGGTCTCAGGGTTTTGTTAAGCTGCAGTTTCTTGTGGTGTGTTGCCTTCAGTGTATATATTTCTCTCAATGTATACTCACTCTCTGTATTTCTGGGTAGTGAGAAGAAACGACCTTGAGCCAAAACACAGCAGTTGCTCAGGGACACTCACTGTTAACTAAGCTGGGGTGGGAGGACTTTGCCTGAGTGAGTGTGTTGCTCGGTGCTCTACAGAGAATACGACCTGAAATGCTTTCAGGGAAACAGGGCATTAGGTTCGGGTTTTCTTTTTAGGGAAGGATGTCTTTTTTCTCCCCTGGGAGAAGAAAGCCCTGAAGTACACTCAGTGCTGATGTAAATTTCCTCTCAGCTGCTCTGTTATACAGTAACTGGACTCCTTTTGGACATGAGAAAGCACATTTAATCAAAACATAAGCTGACTGTTGTTTTCTGTAACAGGAAGGGAAGAGGGAGTTTTTCTGTCTGAAATCCTAATTTAAAGACAAATTTGGGAGCTGGTATCATCAGGGATACTCTGATGATTTTTTTTCTTTACTTAGATTTTTTGAATCTGTGTCTTTATATTAATGTTGCTTGTACTTTCAAACTATCTTCTAGATTTTAGCAGCCCTTCAGCCCTCAATATTTGACAGGTTGTTTAAACTGCTCTGTTGAAAGTTTATTCTAGGTGTTCCTTAAACATAATAGAATATATTCTTCCTGTATATTTGGAGTGTGTGCTTCTTCAGTTGTGAACTATTTTGCTTCTGAGCAATGAAGGCTTTTTGCAACCAGCTCTAGAAGCATGAGAGAATTACAGAGCAGAAGTTAGCACTGCAGCTTTGGAGAGCTTGTGTTCAGCTCTGTCTTCAGGCAACAGTCATTCAAATCTGCCACATATCACTGGATCCTTGTGAGGAGTCAGTGTGCAAGCTACTCAGGGCATTTGGTTTAAGATGGCTTTAATGAATATTAAACGTTTAAGTCATAGCTTTTTCTAGAGAGTGTTATTGGTTCCTTTTGACTCTCATACTCTAAGGGTTTTGAAATAATGACTGAGGGCTTCATCACCCATTACAGCTGGATGGTTGTGGGAAGACACTTGTGATGTCAGTGCAGTTTGGAGGGACCTGTGTGTATTTGGGCAGTGTTTACTGATGGGCTTTAAATATTTCCAGAAGCAGAGGATGAGGCATTTGATGAACAAACTTCCAAACTGTGGGAGATGTTACTTCCTTGGCTGTAGTAGGCCTGTTTGCATGCAGTCTTTATTTTTCAGATATCATTTTCTGAGGTTTGAACTACACTACACTTCTTGGACTATAGCTGATTGTCAGTTTATATCCAGGTACTTCAGGATTGATCATATGACTAGAATTGCTAACATGGTCAGTATAAATGCAGTTTTTGTTTTAATGGTTGATTATTAAATGGACATTTTCTTTCTCAGTATCCTGTTTGATACCTCAGCTTTCTGAAGGATTCTGTGTGATTTTGTTTTAATCAATAACTACAGATTCTATAAAGGTGCTGCTTGTGAGTCGTTTGCCATTCTGTGTATGAGATACAACATCAGATGATGCTGATCCCTGTACAGAAAATCAGATTTCTGTTTGAATTTATAACAAAAACTAAATCTGTAAAGCTGTCATGCAGCTGCAATCCTGATAAGCTGACTTCAGAAGTAGCAGCAAAAAATGGCTTCTGAGTCTTCTGGCAAGGTCAACCACAACAGTGCTGGGTCAGTGCCTTCCTGACCTACAGATCCCTTGAATGGGTGTTTCTGCAGGCAGACCTGCTTCTAGCTTCTCCAAGTAGGCTCACTTACTCTCTTTTGGTAGCTCTGTTTCTTTAAAATCCGATAGAAGAAGCTTTCCCCTTCCAGGCTCAGTCTTTAATCAGTCCCTTGGCTCAGGCTGGCCCAAAGCAGCTGGGAGCTACACCTATAAGGCAACAGAACTGCTTGATCAGCAGGCACATGTGGGATGCAGATGGTACTATTATGGCGCTTGTAACACTGAGCAACACTGTAGTAGAACTTTTTTTTTTCTTGAATAGTTAACTTGACCTTATCTAGGGTGATGTTTAGGTAGCTGGGATCACAACCATAAATGCAGAACACGTTTGCTGAATGTCAAGATGGCTTCTTGAAAACATCAGAGTGCTGAAGTTTCTAGCAGACTATGTTCTTGGCTTTTTTCTAAATAGAAATAAAACATAATGTACTCTGGCCTGCTTGCACAACAAGTGAACTGTTTTGACTAACTTTTCCACTAAACAAAGTAAAAATGTTGAACTCTAACCTGGAAAACTTCAGCTTGAACACTTTGTAAAAGCAACAAGC
The DNA here is from genome assembly GCA_013396655.1 of Campylorhamphus procurvoides. NCBI lineage: Eukaryota > Metazoa > Chordata > Aves > Passeriformes > Dendrocolaptidae > Campylorhamphus > Campylorhamphus procurvoides. The sequence goes on along the minus strand of WBMV01005609.1, from coordinate 390,003 downwards.
AAGTGAAAACAGGGTTTTCTCATGGAAATGCCTGGCAACTTTAATACTTGGCAGCACCGTCAATCACACCTATTGTAACAGCAATAATGTCAAGTGCTTCCCGATTTATTATGTGCCACTGGGATGATGACCTGTTTAGCCAAACATTTTAATAAATCACTCTTAGGCAATTGACACAGATGACCAATACTGTGACATTTTTGAACACTTCTGAACAACAGATTTATGGTGAAACAGGGCTGGTGATTATGTGGGTAATAGAATAGAAAAGTACGTATTGATGTATTGTGTTCAAACCACATTTCAGAGAGCGCCCTTGGGCTCAGCACTCAAGTTATTTTATTTGCTTTGGCCTTTGTGTGGGTGTAAGAAATGTTGACTAACCTCCTTGTGCTGACAATGTTATTTGGTGTTTTGGGGAGACACCTCCAAATGCAGATGTATTCTTATATTATTCAAAATTCCTTGAAAGCTATAGGCTTTCATGGAATATCAACATGATGATCTTTGATCTGATAGCTAAGGAAATTTCATTATAGATGTTGCAGTGTCACTTTGGTTTGACTTAATGTTGTGTTTCATTCTAAAAAAAGAACCCAAAACCCAACCTGCTCAAAACATAATTTAGCCCATAAGGCTAAGGTATTTTATCCTATGGCATTATGATAGTTTTCTTATTGCCGTGAGAATTGTGTTTCAGAGAATAGTAGAAATCATTTGTAACAGCTTTTGGAGAGGACTAAAAATACTTGCAGTTCTGTAGGCATCCCCTGTGTTCCCTGTTTAATGATTGCTCACCTAACATAGATGAGCATGGGTATATTGCTAGGTATTGCTAACCCAGCATAGATAAGCAAAAGTGAGGCCAGAAAATATAATTAGTCACCTTTCCTGCCTGTGGAAACCTTCTCAGAAAAAATGAATGGTGTGACTTGTTCTGATGTTATGCCCTAGGTCACAGCTGTGCCAGTTGTTAAGGAGGGCTCTTGTGGTTGTAAGGCCACTGATAGAATGAAACATGTTGATTCCTGTCTGTGTATTTGACTAATGCTGTATTTTTTTTAAAATTATCAGCAGGCACACCAAAATGTCTAAGATTTTTAGACTCTAAGGTTTTTAGACTCTGGATTTATTTTAGAGTATAATAAGGGATGTTTGATTGTGGAGCTGAGGAAGCTGGGGATTAGACTACAAGCATCACCACAATCTTAGAAACCCTTACTTTTCAGCCACTGCAAGCCCTGTACTGTCCCTGAGGAGCTGGCCTGCGGGTCATGTTGCTTGCAGTCCCAGAAAGTGAAGTTGAGATTGTGGCCTCAGTTTCTAGTGCTTCCATCACAGGCCACATCTGATGAGGCACTATGGGACAGAAGTCAAAGAGTGCCTTAATTTTTCCTGTCTCTGTTTGACTTTGTGTGTTGCTGGGAGCAAAAATCAACACAAATGGAAGGGAACCAAGAGTGTCTTTTCCATCTACCGAACCCTTTGCATTGAACATAAACCAGTACCTACACAGAGTGCATTTTGTCCTGTACCCTTCACTGCAAGGCCTCTTCAGTTACTGCCCTTTGAAACCTGCTGGGGTGCTTCAGATACTCTGATATAATAAACACAGTTGTAGCACCAACAGACTACTATTTTGATAACTTTATCACTTCCCAGTAATTGTTTCAGAGTTCACTGGCTACCCAAGAGAGAGTTTGCTTCTTGACATAAATATTTGCATCTAAACAATATGGAACTCTGTTGTGATGACAAGAGTGGTGTCTCTGATGTGCTAGGAAGGAAAAGACTAATTTGGGAGAGCTGTAAGGTTTATTTGGGAGAATGATTAAGAATTAAATGACCTTTCAAGTTACAACAAATAAAACAAACACTGGAACTCTCTAACAGTTTGGAAGGATATTTAGGCATTTGATATTTTTCACTTCTTTATGTGCTTCTTAGATAACTTCTATTTCTGAGAAAGGATAGCTTAGAAAACAGTCATACCATGTATCTGGGAGCCAGGTGAAACTATGTTTTATAGACTGACCCATTTTTGTGCTTTCCAAGGCACTTCTGGTTTACCCTGGTACACCGGGGTTAAATTACGTCTTGAAATAAATGGATGTAATTTGAAGAGATTGTAAACTGCATTCTTTTTTTCTTGCTTCTCTACAGCAGTCAAGCAGCAATGATAGTCTACTTCCTGATAGCTGCTACTGGGAAAGCTACAGGAATTTGCAGCTCTGCAAAGAAGTGAGTTTGTCCTGCTGATGTCCTCTGTCTCAGGGAGGAATACTTCATGTCCCTCCTCAGAAGTCTAAGACAGTCTGGAGAAGAAATATTTGGATTTTTTTGTAGATAATTTGTCTTTGTGTTGGCAAAGCAAACTGTATGAATACCAGAAAGCTTAATTAAGTGTCTTCATGCCCTTAAGACCTCTTTAAATGAGAATAAATAGAAACACTTATTTTAGTAGCTACCAGTAAGACAAATATCTTTTGAAGATCTTTGAAAGAGCATTGAGAAATTAGATCAAAAAATGTTTTCCCTTTAACATTTACATAAGCACTGATTAACAGTTGTAGAGACTAAGCTGAAACTCATCCATTTTACCTTGTTTCTTCTCCCTCAGAAAAGCCCTGGCAGAAGAGGCAGATCCTAAACTCTGACAGACACGTCAGCGGATTCTTGGCCTTTGGGTGAGTTGGCTTGGAAAAAGCCCCAAGCCCAAAACAGTGACCGGAAGGAGTGGGGAGGTTAATGCTGTGTTGCAGGAAGCAGCTGCAACAATCACCATTTCTGGCTAAGCTGGAATGTCCCAGCTGCTTTAAAGCCATGTCTCAGGATCTTTTGTGAACTTAGGATCTTGTAGGCTGTTGCTGTTGATTCTTTAACCTGCAAAGAAGATGAGAAAGGGACATGTGTTTGATGTCAGGACTGGCAGTGCTTGGACATTTTGTTCTCTTGTCTCGGAAACCCAATGGCTGCCAACCTGTACTGTGTTGCTGCTTAGCTGCTCTGCACCTAAGGGAAATAGAAAGACTTTTACCCTCTTCCTGCTCATTTTTCTTGTCATTTTAGTACCTTCAAGTAGTTACGGATCGATGGCTCCATATCTGACTGTTACCCTCACTGATGCACTTCTGTGCAGCCCTGTCCTACAGATGTTTTCTCAAAGTAGAAAAATGGCCCCCTTTTTCTCTTCATACTCAGATTTTGACCTCTGGGAGCAGAGAACAAAATTAAAATTTGTGTTACTTGAACACTGAGAGTTAAAAAAGTACTTTTTCTGGTCTGGCTTAAGGGTAAGAGAGACCTAAATTAGACAGATGCATTTATGTAGCTGTCAGCGAGGTACCTAAAGCACTGTTACTACTTATCCTGAGTTTTGAGCCCATGACTGAGTTTTAAGGAAAGTAGACTCATGTTGTGAAATAGTGTTTTAAGGGTGTTGAAAAATCTTAGCTCTGAGTATGGAGGTTGTAATCGTGTAGTTATTTTTTTGGATCAAGATAAAAGAGGAGATTAGTTTGCTATGGTTACCTGGTACTGGATGTTTGTTCTCCAAAGCACTGCTTAACTGAGTCCTTCTGCAAAGTCAGGGTTATGCATGAGTGTGGGTGAAAGCTAAGGAATGCTGTCACCCTGGGGACTCTGTGTGGGCACAGCTTAAAATGTGGTTGATATGTGTGAAGCTATTAGTCTGAAATACTTCTGTGAATACTGCTGGGTTGACAAGTTTGTTAACACAAAGACACCAAACCAGAGACAATAGGGAGCACTGAACTTCTGCAGCTATCTTTGGGAAACAGAACGGGGAATAGAACTGGAGGAACTCTGATTTGCCCTCTGTTTTCAGTGAGAGGGATGTAGAAAATGCACATTTCTCAGGAAGAACAAAAGAATAGAGGTGATAAAGGGTACAAAAAGAACAGAGAAAGAGGGAGAATACAAAGGTTGACCTTGTTTCAAAAGTCTGGGGCAGGCAAAGGCAACAGGAAGAGACAAGCAAGTTGACCGAACAGCACGGCTGCTTAACTTTATTGTCTGACGTGGTGGGTCTCATAACATGAATGAGGTGGGAAGATATTAGGAGACAAATTGTAATCCAGTAAACCAAATCCAATTGTAAAGACCATCAGAAGGCACTTGACTGAAGCCCAAATCTAGTTCCAAATGGCAAAAAAAATCAGAGGAGATAATATGCAGGGAGTGTGTTTTCCTCCTTCTTGACCTGTATTTCTCACATTAACTAACAGGCAGTCTTAGTTATGGAACTACTGAGTAGAGTCAGCTTGAATAAATATTTGATACATAACTCTGTAGGGTTTAATTGCTGTTCTCCATACCTAGATAACAGTCAGAGCATATATGCAAAAACTACTCGATCGGAGAGGTAGCATTTGTCTTGCAGGGTCAAGACCATTGGGCTTCTCTTCACTTCCTGCCTCTCCAATATGAAGAAAGCAAGCTCCGCAGTCTGCCAAGACATGGAGTAGCTAAAGGGGCCCAAATGTTGCAGCCTGTCTCATCCTGCATGGCTGGCTAGAGTCTATCAAAATGTCTCAGCTTTTGTATTTTCATGCAAAACCATTTTTTTGGGGAAAAATACCCCAAAAACCTACCCCAAACCCCCTGCATTCAAAACAATTAAAAGTTTATTAAAGTAATATTTTTGAAAACCTTCAAGAAAAATCAATATGCCTGTCAAAATGAAGGGGTTAAAAGAGGAAAATACGACTGGTTTCTCCAAGCCAGTGGGTGTTTTCAAGCTCAGTCAAGCAATTTTGCATTTTCTGTGTTCAAGATGTCTCTTTATCGGACTGGGCTGAAGGTCTTTGAATTTTTTCAGTTAAATGGTAATTTGATAAGTATTGTCATAAACTAGAAGCAGAGCATATTTGACAGTGAAGCTTTTTTATGGTGGAAGCAGATTGGTTTGGAAAATGCAAGTTCATTTAAGCTTACTGTCAGCAGTGAGAGGTTTTTGTAAAGGAGCTTTGTCAGGAATGTTCCTTCATTCCTGAGTGAAAACTCTTGTCAAAAAAAAAAAAATCTTTGAAAGAGAAAGGTTTTCAGCAAGTAAAAAAAAATCTTCTGGTTATAATATTGGAACAGGAAGCTGAAAGATGGGTTATATTTCCAATTCTGTGACTGACTTTCTATGTGATCTTGGACAGATCACAAGCACCTTCTTGTTCGAAACTATCCATAGAAGCTGAGCAGGTTTATTTCTCATTAATTGTTTAAGAGCAATAGGCCTGTACTATTTAGTGTTTTAAAACTGGATGATTGATCCTTGGTGTCACATGTGAAGCAGTTAGAAGACGAGTTCATTAACACTTAAAGGAGATACATAGGGCCAGTTCTCTGCTTGTTTTCCTGGTATGAAATGTGAACTATTGCTGATTTGGAGCTAGAATTCATAATTTGTGAGAAATTCTGGGGTATGGAAAGAGAGGCAGAAGAGGTAACTAAATACAAACTTTTGCAAAATTTGGATTGTAAAACTTCTGATATATTTCACTTTAATCTTTAATACTTATGTTTTACTAGAAAAGACCTGCACAACAAGAAAGACTACTTGGGTCCAGGCTAAATATTCTGCAATTTTGCTCTTACTCTATAGACAATTCTTGAGGTCTTAATTAAATGATAGGATGTGGAGGGAGTCCAAGAATTCACTCATCAGGAACCTTCTCAACTTCAAAAGAATCAAGGGTTAGAAGAGCAGAGAACTGGCTTGTAGTCCCTCAATTTTTCCTGCTTGTGGGAAAAGAATAGATTGCTGCAGCTCTTCCAAAGGGATAGCTTTGATTGAAGTATCAAATGAACTTGATGTTATTAATGACCTTCACTGCAAAGCTTTGTTGAATTACCATCTGTTAGCCCATCTCTGCTGAAATGGTACAACACTGGTGTTGCTGAATGTAAAGAATTCTGTTACAGCATACAAATGCTGGTAGCACTGACATTGGCAGTGACCCAGCTGAGGTGTATTACTTTATACAGTTGTATAACTTTAATACTGAAGTGCTATCAATAGCAGTATTGGGTTAGTCTATGTAAGAATTAGTAAGATTCACAGGAATTACTATGATGTCCCAGCTCTAGAGTTTTCTACACCTTTGCTAATGCAGCTGATGAAGTAAGCTCTATAATATAAATATGATTTTTCTTTTCCCTGTTGGCTGGGGACTCACTTTCCTAATTTTTCTCAGAGTTTCTGTTAACTAAGTTTTTTACCCTTTTTTGAAGAGAATGATGCTTCAGGCCAGACATTACTTTTGACAGCCTGTGCCTGATTCTGTGGAAGAATCTTTTTGTGTGTGGATACAGTGGGCTGTGGTGTCAGTGACCCGAGTCTGCCCTTGGCATGCTGGAAGTTAGTCCAGTGGGCTACTGTCAAAGACACAAAATATTTTACCTACCTATTTATTCAGCATGAAACCAGTGGAGAAAGCAGGGAGTTGGATCAATATGTTCTCTTTGTCAAATGGGAAACAGCAAAATTTGCTGTCACCTTGAGTCATTGTTTTTCAGTGGTTTAGGGGTGACATGTGAATTGATATTGGAATTATAGAGCTGGAGATGCATACTTTTAGATGGCAGTTTAGTGGTTTTGCTAACCAGAGTTAGCAGTTTTCCATTAAGACTGCTCATCACGCTTATGACACTAAACCTCAGAGATACTAATCTCCACTCACCTGCTTCTCTCTCAGCCTATAGGGACTCCATGTAAAGCACCTATCTGCTGGATCCCCTCATTGATTGTTTAATTGCTGAGAGACAATGGGCATAAACTGATACAGGTGAGATTCCATCTGCTGTAAGAAAACATTTTTTTACTGTGAGGATGGTGAAAATTGGAACAGGTTACCGAGAGAATTTTTGTCTCCATTTGTAGAGACATTTTAAACCTAACAAGGCATGGTCCTGGACAACCTAGGTGAGCCTTTTCTAGCAGGGTACTCTTTGGTCTTGAGAGGCCCTTTCCAACATCAGCAGTTCAGTGATTGTTGTAACTGCATCTTTGAGATGAGAACTACATGCAGTGCACAAGAAATGTGTGTACAGAGATGTTGCATCATGAAAGAATAACCTTTTAAGCCTCCTTTTCACTTCAGTTTTCTCTCCTGCTAGATTTTTTGTCTGCGTAGTTTGTTCTCTGAACTTCTTTTGAAGTTCCTTGCCATCTTCATTTGACTGACTGAAAGTGCTTCGTAGCATCCACAAACTGAGGTTTAACTTCATTTCCCTCTTTGGGTCACTGATGAAGATATGGAGTAGAAACAGACTGAACTCTTGATTTCCCAAACACTTCACTGATTATTCTTTTGCATCCTGAAAAGTGATTGTTGGACTTGAGGCTTACACTTTCCTTGTTACCATTTCAACTCATAGAAACATTTGTGAAAGAACATTTATTATCCAGTTCTATGGTATCTTAATTTGGAGTGGAAGCTTGCTCAAGGCTTTTTGAAAATCTAGATACACTATATCTGCAAGATCTTATTTATTTGAACGCTTACTGCCACCCCTCAGAAGGCCAGTCAGCTGATGAAGCAGGATCACCTTTTGCAAAAGCCATGGTGACTTTTTGAGGTAGAGTCAGTTTCCATGTGTGCTCGCTGGTCTTACAGTTTATTATTGACTATATATGTCACTGTTTCTGGAAATCACCTTTCACTTGTTTCCATGATGCTATTTGGAGCCCTTTATGGAGTCCTTTGGTAGTCCTCTAGCTCTTTGTGGTTATCAGCTACAAACCTTGGCCAGCAGTCCTGCCGTTCCATGCATGAGTTTCCTCAGAGCTCTCAGGGGAGTGTCATCCACTCCTGGTGATGCAATAACCTCCAATTCATCTATTTGGTCTAATACTTCCTGTGTACTTACTTTAAACTGATCTAACTCCTCAGAGATATCTGCTGCATCAAATGTGTAAGGTGTGGGATCTCTCCAATGTTTTCTCTAGTAGCAACTGACCAAAAGAGTGCATTAAGGTTCTTGACTGTGGCCTTATTATTCCTTACTGCCTGTTTTCTAACACAGTCATGAAGTCCTACCAGCTCCCTTGCTGATCTACCACTTCTAGGGTAGTTAAGAGATGTTTTAGTTGTTAGTCTTGAGTATATGCAAGGCAGTCCTCAGATACTTTTCCAGTTGCCTTATTTTCTGTAGTATTTCATGCACTCTTCTGTTCTCTTATTTTGGACAAACTTTGTATTTTTTACATTGTACCTTAATTTGAAATCATGCTCTAAAAAAACTCTTGTTTATTGTTGCAGTCATGGACAATAAGGTTTGTTTCAGTCCTGGACCACTTGGAATCAGGCGAGACCCTTTTTGGCATCTCTCCAACACATATTTTGTGCTATTATTGCCTTTGATTTGGGTAACTAAAGTGCCAGTGCTCAGCGTGCCGCTTGGGTGCAGCAGGTCTGTGCTGGCTCTGGAATGAACAGCTGTTACAGTTGTGGTTGGCTACAAAATGAGCTTGTTATAATGAAATGGCTCAGTGCAGTTATGTTCACAGTATACAATAAAAGACGAATCCCTGGGAGCTGGGAAGCAGAGAAAATCTGAGAGCAGAGGATTGAAAAGTATTTCACATTAATTTTGTTTAAGTCCTGGACATCAAGTTGATACATCACACCTGTCTTTCACTCTCTTTAGTTTCATGGGCCCAAATGGGCTAAAACTGCCGTCTGGTAAAACTGGAGTTTCTGTGCTTCAACAGGTCAACAGTGATGGCTCCATAATGAAACTTAGGGTCAGCATATATATGAAGAATCATTAAGAGTCCAATTCCTTACTTTTGAGGGACCCTTCTAGATATTCTCAGTCACGAAGAACTCTGATTTCTGTAGTGTAACAACTGAGAATGCATGAAGCAAAGCTGAAAACCCTGATAATCTATGGGAAGAAGAAATCTAAATTACTTGGGTCAGGATCCATGTGAGAAGAGAACTGTGATAAACATGAAAGCTATGTTTTAAGCAGAATAGCTGTTGACCAAATGGAGGCATTAAGTTAGCCTTCAGCTGTGTTTTTTTAGCTTCCAGTTGAGTTTTTTGTCTGTGCTACATTACTTAGAAACTTACATGTCTACCACTTAGTGCATAAACATAAGAGAAGAGTATTTTAAACAGAAATGTCCAAAGTGAAAAATACGCATTGATTCCAGAGACAGAATAGATCATTCCTTTTGGAGGAAGTAATTCAGCTGGCACAACTGGAGCAGACTGACTCTTCCCTCACAAATTATGCCAAGACCCAACTGCATTAAGAGGAGTAAACATTGATGGATGGTTATATTGAGTGCTTAACATCTCAAGCTTTTCTTGAGGAAATCAACTATCAAACTAAAGAGTAGGTTTGGGTCTGGGTCTGAGTCTGTGTGGTAATTAACAAACTTGTCCAAGTTTTGTGGGCCACTGTTGCTGTTTGGGGGGATTTTGTAATCCTCTTCAGTTTCAATGGACAATTTTTAAAGAAAACTTGTCTGGAACTGTTTGTTGTAGCCCATTCAGATATTCTTTAGGGTTCAAAGTGTCTGTGTGTGCCAAACGTAAATGACTTTGGAGTAGTGTTCACTGGTACTAACTTTGGGTGCAGATTGATTAAGCACTAGCCATCTGGGTCCATCTGAGGTAAATTTCTTCCCATGTTATCTCCTTGAGGAGCCAAGGAATGGATGGATCCTTCTGGCACCTTTGCCAGAAAAAAACTGGCACTCTCAGGTCCCCGTCTACGATTATATAGCCTGTGAGAGATGGGGAGTGGGGTGGAGAAGCTTATAAACCTTTTCAGAGTTTGAAATCCAGTGCGGGCCAAGAGTTGGGGGTTGGTTAGTTGTGGTCTTTTTTAATCTGCCATGTGTGTACATTGCAGAATAAAACCTGCATTTTTCTTGGTTGTAAAAATGGGGGGAAAGCTTTTATCAGACCTTGCATCTGTTGGTGCCCCAGGATATGCAGACAGTAACTATTGCCAAGAAACCCAGAATGTGACAAAACGCTGGCAAACTGTGTTTTATCCGATTTGTTTGTTTGACACTGTGGTAGGAGTATCAATTAGCAGAATGACTGTATTCTAGCCAAATGAAGGAGAAATTATGGTAAGCCAATGCTTGCAACTCTTTTTGCTCTTTTGAACGTGTCTGCCCTGCAGTAAGGTGGTACGTCTGTTTAGATGTAACATTTTAGATCCTTACGTCTGTTCCTTACAGAATGAGTGAGGCATGTTTTTCCCAAAACAGTGAATGGGAAATAAACAACAAACTGTCATGCACTGCATAGCTCCTGGTTGTTTCTGAAGAACTTGAAAAGAGTGACAAATCTACTTCGCGCAAAAAAGTGGAACCCTGCATTGCAAATACGTTGCACCTCAGAAGGAGTCTGTTCCTGCAAATCCTCTGTTTCACTACCCTTTGTTACCCAGAGGTGGTATGAGGAGTGGTTAGGCCTTTAATGTGGGCATCTCCAATTGCAGTGTGCTTGTTTGACCTACAGACGGATGTGACAGTAGCTGGCTGCTCACACTTCAGCAATACAGTCAATGTCTTAAGGACTCAGAATAGTCTGGAAGGTGGGATGGCAGTTTCCAGAACTCATTTTCTAGACATTGGGGGATGTGTGTGCAAAAGCAGCAAGAGTTTGATTTCTTTTTTTTATCAAACTTTGAAACTGTCTGTTTTGGAAAAAAAAGCATTGTTAAGGATGTGGAAATACCACTTATGATTCAATTGAAACAGCACAGACAGAATCAGACTGCAAAATATGCATTGGGGCAGATAAAGGAGTGGGTACTGGGCTTAAAACTTCTTATTCTGAAAAAATTAAATATAATTACCTCCCAAATCCTAATAGTTATCCTGTGTTTGTGGCAGGTGTGAAATATATGGAATGAAAATTTAATCTTAGGATTTTTTTTTTGGAACATAATAAAATACCTCAGAAACCTCCTCTATATGTGTTAGCCAAACACCATTTTTTAATACTTGCTTTTTGTCTGCCTCCCCTATCTGCACTAATCCCCCAAGAATCCCCTATCTGCACTTCCTGGCATGAGCAGAAAGCTTTTGTACTTCTTGAATGGTTTATTGGGTTGACAGCTTCTAGAAAGGGCTTTGAAAACCTGGTGTGTTGTTTTTCCTCATCTTGCCTCTTTTCCCCACCAGGGGAATGCACAAACATAATCTTTACCACCACAAATCCTGCAGTCAGGTTTCTTGCCTTTGGGGAAAGTAAGTCTAAAGGAAATGTATTCAGCATAAGTATCATGTGTATCTGTTACCTGTGGCAAGACAGGGTTAAAAAAGACTAATTATGGACCACTTTCAGGACCCTTTGATTAGCTGAGTTGGTTAGAGCATGGTGCTAATAACACCAAGATTGTGGGTTTGATCCCTGTATGGGCCATTCCCTTGAAAGTTGGACTTGATGATCCTTGTAGGTTCCTTCCAACTCAGAATATTCTGTGATTCAGCCTGTCTTTCTGCCTCTGAGGCACATAGCATTTTCCTTCCAACTAGGAAAGAATCATAGCCATGTCCAACTCTCTTAACACTGCTAATTTCCTCGGTCTTAAAATGAAGAAACATCCATATATTAAATAATAATAGCAGTGAAGTTCAAGAGGAAAACACTAACCAATAAGTGCATACCTACAAAATAATAGGGGTGTCGCTTGCCAAAGAGTGGCCTTGCAGTAGTTAGGGTCAGCCTGTTGTTCCTGGGCTGTTCGTCCTCTGCCAGGACTGTGCACATAGTTTGTTACTGACTACTAGTGTTTTTAAAGTACAGTTTTATCAAAGGTAGAGTTAAAGTTTATGTACTGCATTTTAGGAAAAAGTCTGACCTACTTACTAACCGCACAGTGTGTGTACTGTGGGGTTTGTGATGGGAATGGAGCAATGTGATTTGCCAAACTGGAACCCTTGTGCACTGACCCTTGGAGCAGTTTACCATTCTCACAGCAGGAGAAGCAGTAAGCTCTGGAGAGTATGATACCAGAAGGAGATGGACATTCACATTGTTTTTATTTAGGAGTTACAGGATATACTAACTGCAGTATAATAAAGGGACATGGCTGAATACTTGAAAGTCAACAGTACAAGCATGAAGGGTTAATATATGTCTTGTCACTTTTCCTGCTAAGTGATAGTGAATAGAAAAAAATCACCAATTTGCCAACAGTTTTCAGGTAACATGTATAGATGTTAATACATACTTCTTGTGTACCCTTCCTGTGTTGCTTGAGAATCTGAATAGCTTTAGGAGGAAGCAGGCATTCAGGGGTTTCACAGCATATTTTGACATGTGATAATGTAAAACCAGATAAAAATCAATGACTTGTGTAGGAAGGCAAATAGAGCAAAGGAAGACCTTTATAGAAAGTTAGCAGGAAAAAACCAGCATTACTAATTTTTAAAAATACATGTCTGTATACCTACATGTTTACTGTCTCAGTTTTTTCAGTGACCCTTTTACCGGGAAAACACTTCTCCCATATGAATGGAAAAATCTGAAATAATTAAGCATTTAAACATAAAATTAAATTAAGGTTCTTGTTCTCAAAGCAAAAACTAAATTGTCTGGCTTCTGTCATTTGAAAAGGGAAAGCAAAGCATTACATCACTGGAAAGGAGTAAATCTTAGTTACTTGGATTGTATTACAAATTCTTTTTATTGATTTATCCTTTCTTGATGCAGATTTAATGGTAGTATTCCTTCTTATGTCATAACTGGTGGATATTTAATTGAATGAATTATCTAGACAGTTTGCAGGCACAAATATGCATGTGTCATAGTCTTTTACATAATAGGTATTTTAATTGTATAATGTCAAAACACAACTTAGATCAAAGCCCATCCAAAAAACGTGGTCAGATATGAAGCTTTTGTCTAATGTCAGAAAATAAAGGGGAAAGGAATTGATGGGAAGATTAAATTTGCTCAGAGCCAAAGCAATCACTCAGTATAGAAGTTTTGGTTCCCTAGTGGCTGGACTAATCTGCTTTTGCCAGAATCATATTTTCCTGTTTTATCTTGAAGAGACCAGTAAAAATGGAGAAAAAAACAAACCCAAAGAAAATCCAAAAACATGGAAATGCAGTTTAAATAGCTGTTCAGAGTTTGAAAAAACTATTCAGTCTAGATAAGTCTGGAGACTGAAGATCTGCTGTTGACAGATTCAGCTGTAGTGGAAGTGTCATTTGTATTACAGGCAGGCTTTTTCCATTTTTTTGGACCAGTTGTTCTATAACTGATGTTAGTGAAAAGTGTGACTTCTGTTTCTTGTGAGAAGTGAGAATCCTTCTAGGAGATGATCCCAGAATGTCAACAAAGTGGGTCCAGATATGAGCATCCTAGCCTGGCTTGGGCTCTTCTGGACCCCTCCTGTAGTGTGACTGCAGCCCCCTCCCTTCTGCAGTCAGGCAGTGAATGCCCAAGCCAGGCTCAGGTTCCTGTGGCACCCAGCCGTACACTGTTGCCTTCTCTGTTGCTCACACTTAGCAAGGGACAGGCTTACTGCCCTGTTCTGGTAACAAGGTGTGCCATCTCTGCAATGCCACAGGTTCAGTTACCTTTCATGCTGGCCTGAAACTGGCCTGTGGTTTTGTTGTTTATTGGGCTGAAGGGAGTTGGGTGATGTGGGAATGACAGCCAGTCTGGCTTGCATGTTTGTAAGGAAAGCAAGAGATCTAAATGTCATTCTGACCATATGTTATGTATTTGCAAATGTTAATGTGTTTGGACAATAGGATCCTTCATGGAAAAAAGCATGAAAACAGAGCAAACTGAGAGACAGCTGCTCTTGAGGCACTGTATTTCCTCATGCTCAGCAAATAGATGATGATGATGATCTTTGCTCTGTGTGGACAGAACAATGCTTTAAGCAAGATGGAAATTTCTTGACAGACCTGCAAGTTCTCATAGCTTTTTCATGGTAGCTTATGAAGAATGGTAGCCAAAGGAATGGCAGAATATGGGAGTTCTCTGGGTTTTCTCATTGGAAAACCATTCCATCATGTCAGTTTCTGACTCAAAAGCTCTGTCTGATCCATTCCCTTGTTGACATCTATTTAGTTGGATGCTAGTGATGACTAAAAGCGGATAGGTTTCTCAGACTACAAGTCCACCCTACTGTGCTGGCTGAACTTCAAAACATCTGTGCCCAAAGCAGGTGTGCCCTGACTGATGGAGGGAAGATTTTACTGAAGATGGCAGCAATATCTTGAATTTTTCTGTTGGCATTGTTGTTTTATATTTTTTTAAAGTATAAAAACTAAAAGGAATTTCCTGAAAATGAACAAAAGTTACTTAAACTGGTGAAGCACATGTAGGCATCTGAGTGATTCTGATTCTATTGTTTCCCTTGGAAGAAGAGATATTGCCCAAGGTCTTGCTTAAAGTACTATCAGGGGTTTTTTTGTGTTTTTTTGTGTTTTTTTTTTAATCCAACAACTTGAGCTCCCACAGAAGAGAAGATAATACTTATTCTTCTCTTTGGTATGGTTTTTTCTAGATACGCACTGAATGTAGGAAGGGTTGAAGACTTGTTTTGAAATTTGTAAGTGAACTTTTGATGGGAATTGTTTTGAAAGAGAGTTTTCAGTAGTGTGGTTTTTATTATTTTTTTTAATCCAAAGCAGTGTTATTTTGAGTTATTGTTGCTTCATCAGTTTAATAGTTCTAGTTTTCTGAGTGTGGTGTTCAACACATCTAGTGTGCTTTTTAATCTATGGCTAATTCTCATGGTCATCCCTTGACACGGTCAGATAATTTCTGTTGTTTATTCCAAAGATGGAAGAAGAGAAAGTTGAATATAATAGATGAGTTCAAAGTCTTGCAGGTAAAGAACCCATGTCTCCTGGGTTTTTTGTTGGGTGTTTTGGAGTGTAAGCTTTTTGCTTTTGTTGTTTTTTTTCATTGGGTTTTGTTTTTTGGTTGGTTGTTTTTTTAGGCGTCTGCTTGGCAAACAGTCTGTGCAAGATGCTGTTTTTCTCTGTTGCTTTAATCCAGGATAGTTCTACTTTTTGTAGGCATAACAAGACTTTTTACAATATGATAAATTGCAAAATATGATAAAAACCGCCATTTGGCATTTGAATTATTTCTCCATTGTTGTAGCCTCAGTGTAAGGTACTGCAACAAATCTGCTGTATCTTTGGCACGAGTAAGGACTGAAGTTTACTCCATCTAGGGTTCTGTCACCTGTAGAGGCCACTGTTTGACAGCCACTGGCTTAGTGAGCCAGTGTTGCGACAGGAAGCTGGGATACACTTCATCTTTCCAATTGCAAAGGGAGTAGAACGTTAGTAAATGAGTACCTGGGTAAGTTTTGCACACAACTGAAATTCAAAGAAAATTTTGAGCTTTAGATTTTGATTTTTTCCAGTTACAAGCATTCATGACTGTTGTATGGAAGGTGCAGGCAGATGTTTGGGCTTTGTCTTAGTGCTGGGTGTGCAGATATAGAATTGGGGATCTTATTATCTGTTCAACTCTGTCTGTCTCTCATTCTTCTCAGTGGACTATGAGGCCAAGTCAGATGAGTGTTGGGTGGTGAGTTGTTTGTCCAAAACTCCCTTGGCTTCTGAAACACTGAGATTTGGGCTGCCTGTGTTTGAGTTTTTCCAGCTACCTCTCAATTTTCCTGCCAACAACTTTTGCTTAGGCAGGTGTTGTGGACTGTAAATATTTCACTGACACAGAGGAAGCCTGGCCAAGGCACCTGCATGCTTACGTGGTATTGTTGTTGCCTGCCCTTTCTTTCTCTGTTGTAAAAATACATGGATTTCTGTTCAGGAAATCTGATGATAGTCTCACAGTCTAAAAATAGATGATCTGTCTAGTGCTTTGCTATCTTTGCTCATTCAAATCTTTATGTTGTCGAATCTGATTTTGCAATTCAATCCTGTTACTTATGCCATGGATATAACTAAGTGGATGCAGGGAACAGAGGATTCCCTTGGTCTTTAATGCAGCTATTGATGAACATGAAAAGCATTACTATGTCATCCAGCAAAGAAAACTGCCATCTGCTACTGAGTAGTAAAAGATGGTCTTTAAAACCAACCTCACATCCACACTTGTCTTTCTTACAGATCTAAAGCACAAATATCTTATGTGTCTTACAATTGAAAAGCTAAAATAAAAAAAAATTCTCAAGGAAGATTTCCTTCATTGACAAAAGTGGGATTTACTGTATCAATTGCATAACATATCTTCAAGATGAAACAAAGAAGAATTCAGTATTAATTGAATGTTTCATGCTTGTTCCTCCAAATAGATATGGGAGGCAGTGCATACATGGTCTCTTCAGTTGACAGACTTTTCAAATGATTGAGATGCTTTTTTGAGAAGCAAAGAAAATCCTCCCATTTTCATCTCTGCTGAAATTAAGGTGCTTGTGCTCCCTTTTCTTTTGGAACAGGAAGAGTCTTCTCAACTGCAACTTTTTGTCCCCCTCTCAAAATATGAGCAGTCAGTTGTAATTGACTTCACAGTGGTTCCAGTGTAAGGGACAGTATATCTTCCTTGTGAGACACTTTTATGCGGCACCATAGGTGTCAAAGGGTTGTATTTCCCTGTGCCTGCAAGTGAGAAAATTTGTGGAGTATCATGAAGTTCTTCTTCACAGTTAGACAGGAAACCACCTCGGTAGTTTCAGCGTATGGAGACAAGTGTGTCAAGCCTGATTGTATGCACACATCAGCTGTCTGTCTGTATAGGTTTGTGAATGTTGTGATGCTGTCAGTGTGTACAAGCAAGTGGCCTGGTGGTCAGATATATGTTCCAAAGTAGTAGTAAGCCAATGGCTTTTCAAGCCTACTGCTCCTAGTGCTGGCTTTCTGTAATTAAGAGCTATTGTCAAGTGCTTTGCAGTGTTTTGTCAGATGCAACTGATACAGATTTTACAGCTGGTTTTGTGTTTCCTGTGTTAAAACTTTACAAGATAGAAAAAACCCAAACATAATGAAGAGCTGAAAAAAAGAAAATAAATTGTTCCCTTTCCTGCGCATTAAGGTGTTTTTTGTTTCACTATATCAGTGTTATTGGTCATTTTTCTACCTTGAATGTTACAGAAACAGTCTAAGGACACATTTTCTGCTGTTCTGTGTTCTGCAACCTGACTGACATCAGTGTAAATGTATATGTTCTTATCTGAGAATGAATCAGACATAGATAAGGAGTGGAATTCTTCTAATATATTATTTATTCAGATAATTCCCTCTGTGTAGAAGAACCACATGTTCAATTTATCTTTGAAAGACCTGAAAAGCCTGCCAAATCTCTGTATAAATCCCAACAATCTAAAATATTTTCATGATATTTTTTGAAAAAAATAAGGTGTTTCATCTTGTAAATAAGGTATATGGGTTAACTCCTAGGAGCAATGAATATTCCAGAGAAAAGTTGTGGCAAACGGGTTTCATCTATATCCACACAAACCATCTCAATTGTATAGAAGTGCCTTTCTTTGATGGTTGAGAAAGTACTGTGAGCCTCACTAACTTCTAGAAGAAATCTTGGAAATCCTATCACCAGTCATAGTTGAATCAACTGTTAGAAAATATTCAGGAGCAGGGGGTTTAAAGTGCAGGAAGAAGTTGGGTCAAAGAAATCTGGTTCACCAAAAGTGAAAACTGGACAAGGAAATAATATTAAAAGACTAGATCTTTAAAACACATGTGAACTTTTAACCTCAGGTAAGCCAAATACGATTTTACGTCACAAAGATGGTTCCATCAGCATCCAGACCTGAAGGAATTTCAGGAGTGACTCAGAAGACACAGCTGCCTGTATGGGATGACCAACTCACCAGCTGGGTCACCTTGTTCTCTATGAGGCCTCTGAGCCAGACCCTGCCTAGCTTGTGGCACTTTTCAAAATTTGAGTAAGGATTGTGCTGCATTTTGAAAGGTGTGGTTGTTTCTGCTGTTATTGACCCAGTTGTTTTGTGTCCCAAAGGGGCACTGGCTCTGGTCTTAGATCAAGGGGTTTGCACACTACAGTGTGATCATGCACCACTGAATTATCTTCTGTTCAACAGGCTCTTCTAGCACTCAGGATCTTTACCCATGCAGATGCTCTTCTATATATTTCTATGTATACTTTCTCCTTGCAAAGTTGCTCTGTTGTCTATTTTCCACCTCTTGCTTCTTCTCACAGTTACTTATCCCACCAGTGTTTTTATAGCAATTATTTTTACAGTGAGTTACCAGCATCTGTCCCATGCTTCCAGATTTTTTTAATTTTTTTTTTTTAATTTCCCCTATGTATCAGGGTTTCTTGCCTCCTTAAACTTATTTTTCTAGCTATTCCCGCCTGAACTACAAAACCATGGCAAAAAAAGGAAAGAATGCTTACTCTCTGTAGCATGAAATCTTTGCCCTGGCATTATTTGCTTTCCACTAGAAGCAGAAGATTGTTTGGGTTTGTATTTATTTTTATTTACTATGTGTTTAACAAGAAGAGAAAGAGGTCTTTTCAGAGGAAATGCAAGGTGACAGATAACATGCACCGGCTATTCCTGAATTACACAGATATCCTTGGGACTACTTACCATATGCATTCTCTTTCTTACCCTTACCCTGATGCCCAGAATACAGCATAGAATTCAGTTCTACAACATCTCTGGCTAAAATAATATTGGGGAACTGCCCTTATTATGTCGCTTTTCCTCCTTTTTGCCCCAAGAAATTTGAATCTTATTATGCCTCTTTTCCTCCTTGGTGCACCAAGCAATTTGAATCCAGCCTGAGTGACACAAAAAACCCCAAAATAAACCAAACCAAAAAAACTCCCACAAACAAACCAAACCAAACAAAAACTCAACCAAACAAAAAAAAAACCCTGCTCTTTTCCTTGTACTGACTTACACATCCATCGGACCGAGTCCATAAGTAATATCATTATCATGGTGATGATGTTACCTGTGTGTATGTTGCCTTCAGTGAGTTTGGTTGACAGGTTGTCACTGGGCATTTATGACTTAGTAATAGCTGACCAGTAAAGTCAAGCAAAAAATTGGTATGGAGTTTTGTTGCCTAAAGATGCAGTCTTAAGTCAGGAAAACCACTTATGGATTTTTGAAAAATTTGGAAACACTCTCATTTGCAGTCAAAATGACAAGAACAGTGAGGAAATGACTGCGAAGTCTCATACTCTGGAGATATTAAAAATCTGCCTGAATGTGGAACTGGCTCTATGTGAACCTGCTTTAGCAAAGGGTTTGGATAAGATGATCTCTAGTATTTCCTTCCAACCCAAATCCTTCTGTGATTTTTCTAATTTTTTTTTAATACAGAAAGCTCTAGTAAACATAATTTTAAGAAAAGGAAAGCATTCCTAAAGGAAATAAAATGCCATGTTTCAACCCAAACCAAAATATTTTAATTGTTTTATGTCAGTTGAAAGTGAATAATGTTTCTATTGGGTTATCCTGAAACTGATTTCCATGTCCCACACTCTCACATTTCAATTACTGAACAAATAAGTCAATTTGTTTTGCAGATCTAGTGCTGAGTAGCCTGAAATTCACTTGCTTTGATTAATTCAAGGGTTAAACCTGTTCAAACACTCTTGAAAGACTCTTGCATATATTTTCAGCAAGTATTCTTTTTAAAACAACATTAGATTGTTATAAGACTCTGGCTGGATAAATCTGATTATTGACATAGAAAAATGAAGGGAAGCTGCTGTTGATTTGTTTTGAATGACACCAGGCTCAGTGTACACATACAGGCACTGTTGTCAGGTTGATTGGCTAGCAGTATCTATGATTGGCTACATGCTGTTGAGACTACTGAGTTGTGTTCTGGAAGCTCAGTGAATCAGTTCTGCAGTTGGCTTACGGTGCTAAGAGGGCAATGCTGTGTCTAACCCTTAAAGGTATTACAGACTTGGTCATATATCTACCAGATCACAGGTCACCCAGGACAGGAAAACTATTGACTATAATGTCTGGGAGTCCAGGGCTCTGACTGTTGTTTGCATTTGCTGATCTTAATTGCAGGAACACCTTCCTGGAGAGGAAACGAATCAATGCAGCTCCACAGTTTTTAAGTGTATGTTTCTGTGAAACAAAGCATCTTGTCTTGTTTCTGCTGTTGTAATTGATTCTGAAGAGATCATAACTTCTAGTGAGATGATAAAGATAAAATCCCTAGCAGTTAGCTTATTGGACTTTTATTTAATAGCAGAGGGGCGAACAAGAGAGACAGACATGTAATTTTTGCCTTTTTCACATCATTTGCCTCTTTTGAGTGTGTGTCAGGAATCAAGCTGACAAAATTCTGTGTTGCCATTGCAATCTAGAGTGACAGAATGAGGACATGGGTATATTGCTTTCTTAGGAGTATGAGACTGAAGGCATACGAGGTGCCAAATTAAGAAGTAGCTTGTATAGACTTGATCTAAATCTTGCTGATTTGGTACCTAGATACAGACTTGAGAGCTTGCATATTTTAAATTCTCACTGTGGCTTCATCCTTAAATGCTGGTGCTTTAAGTTGTAGCTTTTTGTGCTTAAGCCCTTTGTTAAATAATGATTGTATTAGTTTTAAGTTAAAACAGTTACTCTGAAAGTTGCAATGAGCAAATGAATCTGTTCTCAAATTTCTTTGATGATCCTCATCAGGAATCTTTGTTTCAAAGGATTTGTTTTGCTTACCTGAGGGTGGATTTTTGAATCTATTTGACCTTGAAAATTCTTAAGTGGGTAGAGATGAAAAGTGGAGGCATCTGTAATCTCTGCAGCACCTGTCACTGTTGCTTACCCGGTGTTTCCAGCTGGTGCTGGGCATCTTGCTGTGAAATGCAGGCACCTCCTTGGCCCAACTCAGGCCAGTATTGTCAGTGACTATGTACACATATTTTTGTATATACTTGGAGCCTCTTGATCCTATGGCTGTACAAGGTGCTGGTTCAGACCACTGATGAAAACCTCTATGGGACAAATCTTTGCCAGGAGAAGCAACTTTATGGAATGGGTTTACTTCTTTTTCCCCATTTTCATGGCAAAAGTCACAGCAAAGAACAAACACTCATTTGGAGCTCGCTATTTTCACAATCTGTGGTACACAGATCAATGTTAATTTTTTTTATGCTGGATAGCACTAATATTGATTACAGGAATGAAATATTAATAATTTAAAACTAGATCTAAAACTAATAATAAAACTGGGAAATCTTAACTTTGCATCTAGCAAAGAGAAGGAAGGCAAGGTGAGAAGGGGAAGTGGGAAAACAAGAAGGAAGACCTGCGAAAGAAAATGGCAGAGGGAAGGTTAGGGTGAAAAGAGTTGATGGAACACTGTTGCTGCATCTTGTGGTTCAGTGCATAAAATATTGATATCAGCACATTCTTCTCTTCCTCTGCAATTAGGATTTCTGCATCTGCAAAGGATGACTTTTATAAGTGTGTACACTTGGCTTTTGTACACTGATGGTGGACTGCATAAATAGAGTCCTTCCAATTAGTCTATCTATTCTTCTGAGTTCTGGTGATTATTTAGCTTGAGTTTACATAAAACTTTAGAGCTTAAATTAATTTATTCTTCCTTGTTGCATAGTGTACAATTTTATGTTCTGGACTGATTCCAGTGAGGAGAGTAAGAAGAATAAAATTGATGTTGGTGAGCTCCAGAGGCTTTATTATGGCTCTGGCATCCCATGATGCACTCCACAGTGATCTCTCTTCCTTCTACAGCAGTATGGAGAACAATCACTAAAATGTTTCCCATGTTTCTGGAGTCCTGTGAAGGAAGTTGGTGTAAATACCACAGAAAGATGTTAAGAAACCTACATAAAGTGCCTTTATGAACTTGGGGCTGTCATGTTATAAGGCTGCCTGCATGTTTGTGTGAGGATAACCTGAACCTTTTAGCTCTCTATGGCAATAATGAAAGTGGATGTGACTGCTGCATGATATCCTCGGAGCTGAGGAAATTCTGCTTGGACCAATTAGAGTAGCTTTAGGGCACCTTTGCTCTAAGAATGCTTCTTCTGCACTTACCATGCTTTGTTGTCTCAATGAATAAAGTCAGACTGGGAAAGATCTTCTAGAGCTCTGGGAACGGTGATGGTCCATTGAGTCTTGCATATTCAGCAGCTTTGATCTTCTAAGTAATGACATGGGGTTGGGGTCTGGAACTAGCTTTTGTCATTGGATAAAGCACCGGTTCAAATAAGCTTGAGATCTGCTGGTCTATATGCATTTACTGTTTTTTCGTATAAAATATTTTTTTTGGTAAGTTTTGGATTAAGTTCTGACTTTTCAGCGGTTTCCTTCCTCAGATTGTTCAATGTCATCAGTATTTTTTTTCTGTCTCCTGATTTTAGGCTATCTCTGCTTTTTGTTACTTTTTACTGCATTCATATATTATCTCCTTTAATTTTCTTCTATCTTTTTGAAGCATGCTGAATTGTAATGAGTATGTAAATTAACATTAGCCTTCCCTGTGTACTTGCTGGCCTGCTGCAGTTCTCTTCATGCCCTCTTGACATTTTAAGTTTTACATCCAGATGGTGCTGTCTAGAAAAGGGAATTTCTCTCCCATGCAATTTTCATGGGGAGGAAAATATTTTTCCTAGCTTGTGGGGGAAAGACGTTCGAACAAAGAATAATTTTGGTACCAAACGGAATCAAATGTTTATAAAATAATATTTTTAATGTAGTTTAAGTATTTCTAAGGAGAAACTCAGTGAAATAGTTCAATTTAAACAAAAAGAAGATTTTTTTGTTTAAAGCCATTCCCTAGGCAGCTGCCTTCCTAGGCCATCAGGGTGTTCAAGGTTATGGGCACTGAGAGAATCTGGTTTCCAGCATGGTAGGCCACTGGCAGAATGCAGGTTTTCCCAGAGTTTTAAGTCAACTCTATTTACAGTAAAAGCATGGTAATCTTTTTGCCTGTGTGAAATAGTGATTGCTTGAGGACTCAATGTTCTAAATTGGCATAAATCAGTGTAAGGAATACTGGCACATAAAAGAGTTCTGTCTGGAGACTTATTTATCTGGTAAAATGATGCCAACCCTTAAATTTTCTAGCTAAATTTTTTTTCTCCACTAGACATACCTGGACTTAGCTCTGTCTCTGAGAGAGCTTTGTCCCGCAACAGGGTAGAGACTAGTGTAAGAATTACAGCATCAGTACACAGTCCACAGCACGCCCTGTGAACAAACTTATCGAAAAGTTATAGCAGCAATAGTTGATGATTTTATCCTTATGAAAGGAAAATGTAGAAGGCCCATGACGTTTTTAAATTAAGCAGACAACCTTTTATTGGAGATCCTTCAAATTTCCTGAGATACTGAGTAACCCTATATGCCACCAAAGAAGATCTTTGCCTTTGTATGTAGCAAGCAGCAACACTTTCAAAACTGCTCCATGCCCAGCAGAACTGAAGGCTGGCTCTGAATTGGCTCTTACTGATGCTGCTGGAAGAGTAACTAGAGCAGTACACTGCTCAGTTCGCAGAACAACAAATAATTTGCCCATGTATAGCAAATACCACTGGAGATAACTAAGGGCTGTACAGGGCTCTGTGTGTATGCTAATCTTCCACAGAGTGTATACTGTGTGTCTAAACGTTTTAAGAGGCTCTAATTATGGAGAATTCCCCTTACATCCTTCATTGACCTTGATTAGTCTGAGGAAGATTATATTGACAATGAAAAACATTCAAAAGAGGCATCAAGGACAATCTGACTATTGCAGCACTTGCCTCAAGATGAAAAGCCACAATGTGTGAGGTTTTCTTGGCTTTGTTTTTCCAGAGATCTATCTGTCCTTTTGAACTCTCCATAAGGAACCTTGGCATAGCTTCAATTAGTTCTCTTGATCTCCTTGTTCATTTTCTTGCCATTCTGAAGTAGAGTCTGCCTTTAAATCACTCACCAGCAGAGCATGACAAGCCCTTCCCAGTGGCTGAATTTAGATGTTAATCTCCAAATAATATCTTACTGCATCTTCAAATTCTGTCAGTTTATTATAAAAAATAGATCGCTTTGGAATAATGCAGTCTTTGAAATTCTTAGTTTTTTCTTAAGACTCTGTGCTATTTCTGTTTGTCTTTGTAAATTATTATTTTGTAGTTATTCTCTAAATTTTAAGTAGCTTCTGGTCCTGTTCAAGACATAAGTGAACCTTAATGCATTTTTATTGTTCTACACCTGACTTCAACTTTGTTTACAGAAACCACATGAGGCTGATTGTGTTTTGCTGGGAAACTTTCATGTATTTGTGTTTTGCTGGGAAACTTTCATGTATTACAAGCGCTGGGTTAGCAGTGAGGATGAACTCATACGAAAGTGAATTTTCTAGAGCAATATTTTCTCCATCTGCTTGTATTTATCTGTTATAAAACTGTTCTTCATTTTGGCACTTAAGCAAATGGGTGAGGGGGATGGAACAGATCTTATCTAATAATACAACATTGCACTCAAAGGAGAGTTGCCCTGCTTGGTGAATAGAGGTATATTTCCAACATCTAATTATACTTCTAACTTTGCAAAGAATATGATTAAAAAATATTGCTTTTGCAATGTTTGCTCTATTTAATAGCAGAGGCACAACACAAAGACTATTCTTTTCAAAGGTAGCACTTAAGGCCCACCTGCAAAATGTGTGCATATGGCTGGCTCCAAGCAAGTGTCTAATTTCTCTGGGGATAGTACAGAGCTTTCCATGGAGTACCAGAGTTCACCCTGTGCTTGCCAGCATTTCACCGAAGATATTGAAATATCTGTATAAACTGAAAATCATTGTCGCCTGCCCTGTGACAGATGATCAGCCTGGAAAGCTGATCTCACTGGTCAAGTTATGTTTTCCTCATGCACCCCATGTTGAAAAGGAGAACTGTAATTACTTAAGTGCTGTCTTTCATCATCATCTAGCTTATTTTTTTCCTACTATATACCACACCAGTGTCCCTGTAAAGCCAGGCATAATGCTAGCAAGACTCTTCACAGTGCTTGTAAATCTTCTATTCATGCCCACTTTGCATAGCAGAATCATGGCAGAATCATTGTTGATGCTGAGGCTCAGTAATCACATATTCAGACTCATTTCTGTCTGTCTGTGTGCAGCACTGAGTATATTGATGTGTTGTAAACGGTTTGCAACAACACAGTCTCATGTGAAGTTTAATTTATTTTTTATTATTATTTTAAATTCTCTACTTCAATGTTATTTCATGGGAGGGCTCATTATTGCAATAAATTTCAAAACTATTTAGAGAAATATTTTGTGATACTGGTGAGATGCTCTCAACGTGCAAATGGTTTCTCTATAAATAAGCAATGTGTTTCTGTGTATGCTTTCAAAATGTTGTTTAGCTGGATATATTGTGCACATGGGGTTATGCCAATTCCACATGTGAATTGGGAAATAAAAGTCTTTGAATACTATTCTCATGATATAACCATGTTGGGTGATAGCACAGACAGTTATCTTTAATGAATAAATTAAATGAAAAGTATGTGAAATTCATGCCCGATGGCAGTAGAGCATATAGTATGTGGATTGTTTAGTCATGACTTTGAAGTGCATACTCAGATTTGTAAGCTGACTGGATAATGTACTAGGTAATGCAGCAAAATAAAAAACTCACAAAGAATACTTCCTTCTTCATCCACAGAAAAAGGCAAAAAGGCAGATGAGGAATAAACAATAACACCCTGTGTCTCAAAATCTAAAGAAACGCAAAAAACTGGTGGGTGGCCTGGCACCAGCATGAGATGAGGGACAAAAGAAAATGCTGGAATGATTTGCTTAGACTGAAAAATGCAGAGTAAAAATGTCAGGACTTGTGGAGATATCCAAGTCCCAGAGTCATATGCAACTTTTAGTGAGTTTTAAAATGGATGGTGCTTCTGAAATTGACTTTTTTGACTTTGTCACTTTCTCTAAATCTCCTCACTGCTTTTGTGATGTAGCAGTGCCTCAATAATTAAAGCAGTAGTCAACTCTTCTTTATGAACTGTTTTTCTTTTTTTTTGTCCTTGATATATAGTGCTCAGAAATGGTTCTGCCAGCTTCGGCTGTAAATCTCAAGTTCATGACAAAGGAAGTAATTTTGTGAAACAAATGGCAGTGTGAAAGATAGGATGTTGACGACAAAAAAACCCCCAAATTGTGGTTAGAGTACAGATGTTGCAAATCTTAGTGAATGTAGAAAGAGGGAGTAAACAAAGTCATATGAAATCCATATGTCCTTTTTTTCCCCTGTCTTCTGAGTATGTGCAAAAAATGGTTGTAGGTCTGCAGCCAATATAATCTATTGTGTATTTTCAGTACAGACCTTGTCAATATCAGAAGACCTGAATATTTGAAGGTTTCTTGTTGTTCTTTGATAGCTGGGTATAATTGTATCTGTGACTGGAATCCTAAAGTGTTTCATGCAGAAGTTTCAGTCACAAGGGAGATTGTTCATCAGAAATGATAAAAGGATTTGTTGTCATGGTCATAAAGCTAGCAATGACTTGTGACTTTTCTAGTATGTTTGTCCTCTCTGTCATCCTCATTTACCCTTTAACTTCTGATAGAAGTGTTTCCCTTTACCCTCTTTGCTATCATCTGTGATCTTCTTCCTTGAACTTTACGAGAAAAGCACCATACTTCAATTCTTATTTGCTAATGAGGAGCAGAGGGAAACATGTCCAGTTTGTCTGTTGGAACAGAGCTTGCTCTAGCTGTGTTAAGGAGCTCTGACCTGGGCAGAAGAAAAGAATGGGGGAGGCTCCTGCACTCTGTAGGAGGTTGCAGTAAAGTCATGCATGCCAGTGACTATTTTGTGGTGCTGCAGTGCCTGAGAGGCTGTGGGGAGGTTGGGCAGCATCACAGTGATAATTGTGATCAAGTTAATACAGAACAGGCTTTTGAAACTTGCAATTTTTCTTCCCTGCAAGCAACAGGGGGTGCAGACCAAACACATCTCCATCCAGCCTCAGAGGTGAGGTAATGTCCCTAGGAGATTATAGATTTCCTAGAAAGAATATATTCTTCAGTGGTAAGGGCACAGATCTTTCTAAAACTTTGGTCTTCTCCTAATCTGAACAATACTGATTTGTATCTGAAGCACAGAAGGCATTTGCTTCTTGCCTCTACAGATCTGAGAGGTGTACTGTACTGAGTTTGTGGCTGTGGACAAAGAACCTAGAGATCTTGGCTTGCCTGCTGCAGTTGAAACATTGATTTGGATTTTCCCATTTCCTGTTGCCTTCTTCCTTATAACCTTCCCATTGGAGTTCTGCTTTGCTTACACTCATCTGTTGGATTCATTCTCTGCCTGTAAAATGAGGAAATATTGCTGATAAGCCCTACCCTGTCTGTGTGTCTACCCTGACAATTTTCTAGACCAGAGGAAGCTTGACGCAGTGTTTGTCAGTTGAAACATCTAGCAAATGCATTTTTGTCATCAATATACAACATGTACTGATGTTTCTTTGCAGTCTTTACTGGAAGATGGGTTAAGGTAAATGATAAAAATAAGTTGTATAGAATCTTATTAGAGCATTTCTATATTTCCAGAATTTGTGTATTTGTAAAGCCTTTTCATAATATCAGCTTTCCTTTTCAATAGTCTATTTGACTTTCTTTTAAAATGATAACTAAAAGTTACTCGCCCCTATGCTAGTAATACTTGGTTTCACCTTAACTGTTAATTAGTTGTTCCATTTTAGTCTAGAGATAGATGAATATAGAAAAATTTTTACTAGATCATTGAAGCTGTCTTGGATATTCAGAGAAGATAATAAGATCAGCTTTCTCCTAACTTTAACCAAAGGGAAAATTGATGAGTGACTATGGCACATTTTCCTTGGGTATGGAAAATCAATGAAATATGCAAATAACTATTTCACTAACATAATCTGAAACCATGTGCACAGGAATGTGGGCCTAGAGGACATGCTGAGAAAGTGAAGGGCAAATTGTTTGACCACATATCTTGACAGTTATCTGTGTTACAGCAGATGCAAGAGCATCAGCAATATTATAATTAAAAAAATAAATCAGTGAACAGACAAATACAGATATTGCAAAAGGTTAAATTGTAAATATCACTACAGTTCATCCAGGTTTTGTGCAGAAATAATTGAGGCATTACATTAAAAATGTAGTCATCAAAAATATATGTGTACATACACATACATGAAATAGTTTGGTAGCCAGAAAGAACAGGCTCTTACTGAGACACTTCTAGTTCTTTGTCAGTGCCACAGAATCTGGCTGTGCCTGTGAAACAGCACATAATAGTAGATTATGTATCACAAGCATAAAGATGGTTTTTATGGGAGGAAGGAAGGACAAAAATGTAACAAAAACACAGTAACATATTGTTAGTGCAAAGAAGCCTGAAAAATTTTAGGAACCCTAGAGGAGACTTAAAGTTTGACTGGAAAGAGCTCTGTCCTTCTATCTAAGTCCCTTTGTGTGTCTTGGGCCTGGGGACTTGGGTGCTCTCCTGGAAAGCATTGATGAATCCAGTGAGCCCCTCACACTAGAAATTATGTAAAATATTTGAATGAATAACAATCTCCTAACACTTTACTTCTTAGGTCTGAATTTGCATGTTTCCAAATCACAGAATCACAGAAAATTGAGTTGAAAGGGACCCATGAGGATCATCAAGTCCAACTCCTGGCCCTGCATAGGACCATCCCCAAGAGTCACACCACGTGCCAGAGAGAATCATCCAATTGATGCAATTCTGTCAGGCATGGTGCTATGACCACTTCTCTGGAGAGCCTGTTCCTATGCCCAACCACCCTTTGGGTGAAGAATTTCTTTTCTTATATCAAATATGAAACTTCCCTGACACAGCTTCATGCCGTTTTCTCTAATCTACACAATTTCTTTCCTTGATTGAGGGAAGTATTTGCCCATCTTACCTGTGCCTGTATACCTAATTAGCAATGCCATGTTCCATAATATTGTTTGGGATACATGGTATTTTTCTCCATTCTCTAGTGCTCTTTATAAAAAAAAAATTCTAGGCAGCTCTGAAGATTCCCACCAATTACAAAGAGCTATGCCTAAACTGGCCCAGGTTCTTTTTTGCTAGGCACATAGCATAACCGGTCTCAAGGCTATGAATTTAAATATAGCTATTCAGTGAGCAGCAGTTTATTTGATGTGAGGGTTTGTGTGTGTGTTTTTTCTTCTGTGAGGTGTTTTCTTATCACTTGAGGGAGATATGTCACTCTACTCTCTCCTGTTGCAAGGCAAATCAGATTCTGCTTTTGTTTAGAAATTATGAGATTTTGAGTGGAGTTTATTCAGATGTGGATTGAGGATTTATCACCAGATAGAATTTGATTTAGTTCCATATTTCTGAAAATGTGTTCATTTGGTACAGTTGTATTCTACTTCTTGTCAGTGCTTGCACAGTGGTTAGGAAGCATTGGAGTTCTGTAGGTATCCTTAAAAGAAAAAGGGATAAGTCCTGTCACAGCCTCTTCTTGTTTAGGCAGTGCAGTAGATTTTTATTCCTTGCAGCATTTAGCCTAGGTCAGGCACAGGCTTATCCTGAGGCCAGCACATGGAAGGAAGGTCTCTTAACTGTAGTGAACATGCAGTGACTTAATGTTGGAAGCTGTGAAGGGCTTCCAACAAAATCTGTGTGTTCTGGATTTTTGAGTACGGTAAAACCTCTCCTACAGTATTTTATGGGCTATTCTTTATATGAAGCTGCTTTCTGCAGGACTGGTTCACTTCTCCTATGTCCAAGGTGGTATATGTTCCTAGACACAGTGGTATGGAGGTCAGTTTCTGAGGCAGTCTAATATTGCTGGCAGCTGGAAATCAGATTTTCTGAGCATGTATTTCTTGTATCTATGGATCATCATAATGGTTTTTTCACAGACAGGCCTTCACTCTTCAGACATCCCTTGCAAAGCAAGGAGAATCCCTAATATCTATCATAGGGAGAATCTGCTCAGGAATATTTCCTTTATAAATAGTTTTGAAAATATGACTAAGTTTAAAATGATCAGTACAAAACCCTGGGAAACTTGCAAGCCTTTTGAAAGCTGAACTTTTAAGGAAAGCTGGGATAAAATCTGGATTTCTGATCTCTGTGTCTGTGATTCCTATTCACCATAGGGTTTAACTACCAAAGAGTGGATTTAAGACTTTCCTTTGGTGAGGCAAAAATAGGTACAACAGGTAAGTAGCAAAACAGGTGGATAAGGAGTGGGAGCAGTTGTTTTTAGAAAAAGCTTTGCAGATGAGGCAAGTCTGGCAGGTAGCAAGTCTAAAAGAAGGAAGCAGATTTTTTGAGGTGGGAAGAAGGTCTTTTGGGATCTCCGCTAATGAAGGTGAGTTAGTGCAGAGACAGCTGCAAGAGAGTAATGTAGGGGGAAATGTGGGACATTTTTGCATTTTTTTAAAGATACATCATAAGAGTGTTGATAACACACCTCAAATTTTGTATAAAAGACAACTATTCCCCAAGGTATTAAACTGGGAAGTATAGTGGCCTTATTTCTGAAAGCATTTAAGCAGAATGGTTCCTTAGAGTTAAGGTAATCTGATTATTAGTGTGAAGTGACAACTTCTAATATTTTTCTTTCATTCAAACATCCAGTGGTTCTTGGAAAGGGTGCTTTTGCAGAGGTTTATGTTGCAGTTTCATCTTGCCTTCTCATGTAAGACATTCACACTAGTGAGTTCACTATTTTAATCCTTAATTGATTTTGCAGTGATTTAATGCTGTTAATGAAGCCCATTGTTGTCTGGACATGCAGCTGTGAGAGCACTAGGGGAATCAAGGTATTTTTGTTTTTCTTGTTTGGTGTTTCTTTTGGCATGGCTGTCCTGTCTTCTCATCATTTAACAACTAAAATTTTAGCTTAATTATTCTATTTAGCAAAGTTTATTCATAAGAGTTCTTCCTCTAGAAGCTGTGTTTCTATTCAGCAAATAGCATTTTGTCTGAGAAAACTTGCAAAATGTCTTTTCATGATGCCAGGCTTATGAAACAAAAAACGTAAGTGATTTTCAACTTTTGTTAAGAGTAAGTGAAGCAGAGACAGGGAGCAGTTACCACACTGTAGATTATTTTCTAGACTGCAGAAAGAGCACAGCAGGAATACATGGCCGGAACAGATTCTCATTGTATAGTTCTCTTGCACAATGCAAAGGGGAGAATGAGGATAGTATGTTCTTATATTTATAGCAAGTATTGCCTTCACCCCATGTAGAGATGTCTTTGTCCATTTTAAAAAAAAAGTCTGTATGTAGGTGAATGGGTTCATACAGAAGAGTCCAACTCTGTGTTAATATTTGTCTAAACCTCAGATTATCCTGGTAACAGGAGTGTGGAATGATTAAAATGGAAGCAAGAAAATGCTTTCCTGCCTGGGGGATTTTCACAGAAATTAAGGAACTTGTGCATGCTGTGAACAACAGTGAAAGGTCTAAGTGTTCATCCTTTCATGATGAGTATATTGAGATTGTTCTTGTTTTAACTTTAAGGGCTAGCAATACCTGAGAAACAGGTCTGGTTTTTGAGATTCAGCTGTTATTCCAGAATGCCTGTTGGGAACTACCTGATTAAGATCCATATCAAATCCTTATCTGAACATGCTGTTTAGTTTCATTAAAAAATAATCATCATAATCATGGAGTCGTAGCATAGCAGACTCATAAGGACCTCAAGGATCATTTGGTTCAAACTTTCTTGGCAAAAGTGTGGTCTGGACAAGTTGGCCCTCCATTCTGTCCATCTGAATATTAAAATTGTCTCATGTTGTTCCAATGGCTGATTGTTCTCATTGTGAAAAATTTTCTTCTTGTGTCCAGTTGGAATCTCCCCATGAGTTACTTGTACCCACTATCTCTCATTCTTCCCATACAACTTCTTGTGAAAAAGAAGCCTCCACCTTCTCTGTTGTCACCCTTTAAATACTGGAACATGGTAAGGAGGTGTCCCCCAACCTTCTTTTCTCAAGGCTGAACAAACGTAGTTCTCTCAAACTTTACTCATATGACAGGCTTACCACTCCTTTGATCAGCTTTGTGACCTTCTCTATCTTGTCTACATCTCTTTTGAGAATCTACTATTTAGGGGTAACCAGAACAATCTGCTTGGGATTTAAACAAATACAATAGCATGGTGCCATATCAGGAAGTTCCAGAGCTGAATGAGTTCTTTGTGCTGCTGCTGGTGTGATGCGCCCTTGGAGTGGAGGACTGTTGAAGGACAGTTGGGTGTCCTCCATGAGGCAAGGAGATGGGAGGAAGGCTTGTAACTGAAAGGTAGATTACACATGAGGATGGAACATTTGCAGACTGGCAGCAGCACCTGCCACAAGGTGACTTTGAAATGGTGTCATGGGTAGCACTGGGCAGAAAAGGAGGATGGGAGAGGAAATCTAGGATAGTCTCTCTTGTGTGTCTCATTTTAAAAGCTAACAGCATGTTTCACATGACAAATGAAATAAAGGTGTATTGTTGTGGCAGTTCAGTTTTCTCAATATGACGTATCTCAACAGATTACTTGGTATAGCCATTGTTTCTTGGTTGCCTGGGACTTCAGTCCCACAATATACTCTTATGGATGACAAACTGGCATAAATATTGCCATCTCTCATGGCAGATAGTCTTACTCTTCTGTCTTAAAGTATCCTTTAAGCTTAGAGTGTGGCCATGTTTTGAAACTGGTGGCCATGCTCTGGAAAGTGATCACTTCCCGAAGTAATCTGTCAAAAGTACACAGATGTTTTAAAACCGGATCAGCTCACAACAGAACCACAGAATATTGTCCAAACACAGCTAGTTTAGTTGTGAGAGTGAACAACGAGGGGAAGGTTGGGGAAGGGATTCTGACAATACCTGAATCTGGAATTGTTGTGACAAGCTTTGTAATGCAATATTTCAACTCCTATTATTGGCAAAGAAAGCATTATTTTGCAGAAGGAAAGTGGAAAAAAAAAAGTGTGACTAAGGACTCCTCTGTACTAGATTTTTTTTTCTTGGTGAATAGAACTGTGTGAACACAATTTTGTGTCAACAGACTTACAGTCAGTTTTAATTCAGGAATGGAAGTAAGTTGTACTACAACCATAGGTTCTAGTATAATTGTGTCCATGCTTGTGTGTTCATCAAGGTAACTGGAAAGCCTCCCTGGCTACTCACACCCCTAGCAGCACTGTTTCAAGGGCTCCATCCTCACAGAAAGGGCCCAATCGGCAGGCAGGGAGGAGGCAGGCAGGTGCTGACTCCCACTCTTTGGATTCACAGGCAATCACTAACCATTGAACTATTCTCCTTAACTAATCAAGCAAGTAATTTCCAAAAATAGTAATCAACAGATTTTTAAAAGCAAAACTATTGATTACACATCCTAATCCATTCAAAGGCTGACAGAGTTAAGGTACAGGCTAAATTTAAAGTGCAGTGCCAGATTTCAAATAACTCCTTAGGGAGGAAAGCCTCCTCTGGTTTTTGTACCTTTGAAAAATTCTTCAAATCTCAGTGTTTAAAAAGATAAACAAGCAAGGAAATTATGTATAATTTCTATCAGCAACATAAATATGGTTAAGTTCATTATAATCATAGTTTTGTGATTCAAAGTATCTAATCTAGATAAGTTACAGCTATAAAAATTATGAAGCAACACAAGGTTTAGGCAGGATTATGGTTAAATTAGGCCCAAGTGGAAAACATCCCCCTTGACAAGTAGTCACAGTAATCTGCAACCTTCTAACAGCTTCTGACTGGAAGAAACTGCCAGTATTGAAGGAACATCTGTGTACTATTAAGGCATATAAAATATAAACAAGAAATAACTCTTCTGATTGAGTGGTTATAAAAACAGAACACAAATTAGTGTATACACTCCCTATGTGAGATACTCAGTTTGTTAATAGTAATGATATCATTGGATCAACAAGACAGTAGCCAGAAAACCTGGGGAGGCAGGGTGCTGGTCCTTGAGCAGTTTCCTGGGGCTGCACTGGCCAGCTCTCACACTCAGGGGCTTGATCTCTCTGCTGCATCATGATCTCCACTAGCTCTTACCTACTCAGATTCAGCTCAGCCTCTTCTCTTGAAAAGCAGTGTGTTGAGATCCCTAGCCCAGGCTAAAAATCGCCTTTTAAAAATAGCTGTAACTATCAGTTTCATGTGAAATGAAGCGTCTTTGACATGGATACTTCTTGGTGTTTGGATTACATGGAGTAGGAGGCAAAATAAAATGAGATGCTTACCACACTAACAGCTCAGGACCTTGCCTTTCAGCTTCCCTCTCTTGTATGTCCTGTTTAAAGGCCTGTGAAAACCCAGGGTCTAAATCACGAGGAGCTACAAAAGGTTGTTTTTATTAAGAGCTCTTTAGTTCATGTTTTAAATCTAAGAGTGTTTAAGGCTAGCTAACTTCTAGTTTAAAGGCTTCAATGTATGTTTTTGGCATACTTTATTGCGATTAAAATAGATCTAGTGCAGAAAGGAGGAACATATGATTGCAACCTTATTTTGTTCTATGGAGTCATGTAAAAAAAAACACACAATAGAGGGAAAAATATTTTGAATAGTGTGGGGGCAGATGTCTAAACAACAAATGCTTTGAGTGTGGGTATAGTCTCAACAAAAAATTTAAAGACCCTGTAGGTTTTTTGTGTGGTGGATCTTGTGAGCCATGGTGTTGGAGTAGACGTAATGGCTGAATGAAGGTCGGGATGGAAGAGGTCATAAGGACAGACAGGTCCTTCACCATTAAGGGAACTAACAAGCTTGTAGGACAGCATAAAAGCAGACAATGTAATCAACAGTGTTCCAGTCACTGAGCAGGAATTTTGCTGTGCGCTGCACTGGCTGCTGTGGCAGAGGGGCCTGCTGAGGCTTCTGGCCAAAACAGAATAACATGAAATGAAAATATAAGCTCCTAGTTTCCACTTTAAAAGCAACTCTTTCTACAATACCTGTATCATAAGAGCATTTAAAAACCTTTTGATATATCAAAGCACTGTGACAGTTCCAAAAGTAGTGCTGTTGGTGATCAATAATCTACATTTTAAAAGAATCTATATTTCCTAATTTTTTCTAATGTAGCACAGAAAATAGTGAGAGACAGAACCAGTTGTTAAAAATGGACCTTATGATAGATTGCTGTATGTACTCCCATAACAAGAAGGGTGTGATTTGAGTAGTGCAAGAGGAGATAGTTAAGCTTGGTTTGATGTCTCTTCAGAAGTCTTGCGTGTTCTGTCAGAAGTTACCTTTGCTGTGGTGACCATGGTATCTGTAACATCCCAGAGGAGCTCAGCAACAGTCTGGAAAATGTATGGCATCCTCAGATGAAACATTAAATGGAGTATTGTACTGGAAGAGAGATAAAGCTGATGTGTATGAGGGCAGTTTCTCTAATCTTTGCAATGATATGAAGACCCATTTTCTTTATGGTTCTCTGAATCTCAGCTAGCTGTCTCCGCTATCAAAAGGAAGTTGAAGTTCGTTGTGAATTGTATTGGGTATGGCTGCCAACATAACAAAATGTAGCTACATAATTTTCACTTGTTTTGCATCTAGAAGGTTTTCTTCTAAATGAGAGCTAGAAGGAAGCTGTGTAATTTTAAGTGTAATAGATTTTGTTGCCTTGGTATGAAGAGTGGCTATTTGAACTCTGCAGAAAACTTACAAGGTGTGCTTTTTAAAGAACACAGTTGAGGCATCTCTCACATTATGTATTCCAGATCTGAATTTTGCTCAGTATATGAGCACAAATTCAGAATTTCCCTAAGTTTGTGGCAATTCATCTAGATTTTAGAATTTTTAAAAGGAACAAAACCTTTCTCTTTTTTAGTAGGGTTGTACTTTAAAAGTCTTTGTTCCCTTTTAATGCCCTTTCGAGAAAGAGCAGTAATTTGCAAAATACCATGTGATGTTTCTTTTTCCACTGTCAAGTGCTTAGGAAAAAAGGGTTCTTATTAGTCAGCTAGGTTAGGATATTGAGCTTATCCTGTAATGCTCCTTCAATGGCATATGGTTTTTGTTCCAGGATAAAATTAACCCTATTGCTGTTTCATGAGGGGGGAGGAATAATTACTGTGCTTTGCTCTTTCTCATCAGCATGTTGGCCTGCTGCCCTGGCTTTATAGTACCAGGTGTTCCAGCCAACAGTAACTTTGTTTTGTTTCCTGCTACCTTGTCCTTCAGCCACCAGTATTTGCATGGTCATTTCACCTTGTGTGTTAATGTGTGCCTAGCTATCTTACTTCCACTGTGCTGTGTGATGATACTATACCATTAATCATTTTCACTTCTTCCACTGCTTGCGTATTCATCAAATGTCTTGAAGTTTGCTTTATGTTGCTCATTTCTTTGTGCTATTTTTCCTCTGATTCTTCAAGGACCTTTATACAAATATTAACGGATTGCTATCAAACAGGTTGCAATCAAATGGTGAGATTACGCTTTGACAGAGGGAAGTACTAACGTATTATTTTCTCTTGTAGGACAGCTTAAAACTCTTTTTCTGTTTGCTTGCTTGCTTGTTTTCATTTGTTTTTTATCAAGTGAAATGTTCTCACCTCTGAATAACATTAATGTGGTTTAGGTGCAGTGGTAGTTAATTTCTGTAGATAGCTAACATTCTGTAATGCAGAGGCATAAAATTTAATGGACTGATGCTGTGAAATATTGTTGTAAGACATTTCACTAAATAGAACAGTTCATTCCTTTGACCTCACAAGAAATACCTGGGCAGTCTATGTTTTAGCTGGATCTGGCAAGTTCATACTGGTGGAATCAGTACACAATTTTTTTAAAACGTTTTAGGGATTCAGTGTGTTGTTCATACTCAATGTGAACTGAAAGATGCTAGACTTTTAAAAATTGCTCTATGGGAAACGAGTTGACAGCCTTTCTTATACATCTGTCAGCTGGCTGGAAAGTAGGCGTCAGGATCTTTTCAACTGTCAGCCAGCCAGAGACCCCCTTTCCCTGTGTAGGAGTTGGCACATCTTACTGGGATTGCAGCATCAGTCTTTGAAGGAGAGCTCTGTGGGTGTGAAGCTGATCCCTACTATTCTGGCAAGGCTCTGCTACCCTGGCACAGACAATTAGAAAAGTTTCTTTTTGGTTCACAGTGAGCACAGCAAAACAGTTTTGGTGACCCTGCCCAGACTGAGTTACATCTGGTTGTAAAATGGTGATTTATTGTTTGAGTTTCGGTGCTTTTGGGAAAGGAGTGAAAATTGCAGTAGGATGTGGGCTCTAAAACCACAGTGGAACCCATAGGAAAACAGTGGAGACAGCAGCCCAGTGCTCACTTCCAGGCCACACAGTTCCTATTTGTCTCAAAGTAACCCAAAAAATTCTAGCTGTTCAGATCCATGGATTCTGGCAGGCTGTGCTAGCCCAGAGTTCCTCATCTCATCACTGTGCTTCAGGCTGGTGCTGAGACATGTGTTTCTTTATTTCTCTTGGTTTCTCCAGCTTTCCCGAAACCCCTCAAATAACAATGAGTTTAAAATATTTCAAGCATATAAATATTTTAGCAGATTACTAGGAGGTACTGGGCTGGCATATTGCACTGTAAGACTGCCAAAGTAAATGTTGAGAAAGAGATTTTTTTTTTTTAATCAGGGTCTCAGAATGCTGTTGGTCTTCAATTTTTTTTTTTTGCATGCTTTTAGTAAGCTTTCACCACAAAATCTTGATGTATTTCTTCTGACTTATGGTGTGCTGCAAAAGTATATCAAATGGCTCTGTTCCAGGGAAAAAGATAACCTACCCACATCATAACAGCTAGACATATTTTATGTCTGTAGGCCCTTGATGAAGTATGGACCTGATTCAGGGCCTCCATTCAGCACTGCATCTCACAATGTCCTTTTCCTGAGGTTTAGCCAAACCACTCTTCCTCACACAGACACATAAGTTAGCTGATGATCATGATCTATCATATAGCTGTCTATGAGGGCCAAAATAGAAATTTTGTTGTGACCTATCACCTCAAAGCTGCTATATTTCTTCTTAATGGGTTGTTGTCGGCTGTTCTGCTGAGATGCCTGTCCACAGTCTGGCTCTTAAAATTCATGACCGGCACCATCAACCTGTACTGTCCATGCTGTCATGGTGACTAATTCTGTCTGCCTGTGGCATCTTTATCCTATACAGGACAAGGATAGAAGTCATGCTCACCAAATCAGTAGAGGACCCTGGAGATCATCTGCATCATTATAGTTTATTATTATTAGTCACTGATGTTTTCTGAGCTGAACCACCAGTTCCCTGGTCTGTGCCTGGTTCTCCCCTTAACATGAATCCCTCTGTAGATAGTTTGTACTTCCCAAGTTTGCACATTCCTTTCTGCTTTCTAGTCTCTGTGCCTTATTTGTTTAAGGAAGCAGATAATTAAAAAGCATTTTTTTTTCCTTTCTTTCACGTATTTTGCTCCGGAATGTGATTTGTGGCCTGAAGTTCAATAGCTGGGAGCTTGCTGCTTGTATTTGCTTCTGAGAAGGGAGGGGAAGGACCCAGAGCAGCTTTGTGGGTCCAGCAAGACAAAGGAGATGAAGGGAAGGTAATATTCTCTGTCTTCTGTGAATGTGTGTAAGAGAGAGAGACTGTGTATGTCAGACTGCTACACTTGGTTCAGATACAGTTACACCATCAAGGCTTCTAGGTGTGTACTCCTTCTTACCAAAGAAGGAGTGCTGTCCTGTGTGTGCTCAGAGTAAGCCATTGAAAAACTGAATGTAACACACCCATAACACCAGAACTAACAGGTTTTTGGTTTCTTGTTCTGTGACTATAAACTTTAGCCAGCATGCGTAGGAGCTTCTTCCTGGTGTCTTGAACTGTACAATTTTCCATTGTGCAAGTTTCCTTTGCATGTGGGGCTTATAGGATAGTTCTCTTCTACTCAGGTGATTCTTTTATGAAATCTATAGGAGCCTCAGGGACCTTTACTGTGCTGAAATCACTCTTTTACGTTCTAAAGTTACTGGTGGTAGAGACAAGAGTAAGAGAAGGAGCAAGAAGCTTAGAAGAGATAGATGTAGGCAAAGATTACATCAGCCTCATTTCCATGACAAGACAGGCTAAATAAACAAAAAAATAGCAGATATTGTTTTTTTCCCCTGGGTCTGCATCACTGTCTGAAAGAGATGTTTAAGTGTTTTAATGCATCTGTTGTTTCCACCTTGGAGATTCAATACGGAGCCTCCATGGCTTTGAGGAGGTTGGCAAGAAGCTCTGGAAGGCAGTGATTGAATCAGGAGGTGACCTCCAGTGAGGGACTCCTTTTCTACTTATCAGCAAATAAAAGCACGTGCACTGCAGCTGAGAGAACCTTAAGTAGTGCCTTCAGAGCCATTCATCTCTTAATGCCTGGAGCTGAACCTGAACAGCAAACTGCAACAGTGACAGCAGAGGATGAGGGATGTGGCTCATGCCAGCACTGAAACATTGCTTCAATAGTCACTCACGGCTGAAGTTAGATGCATTGCCAAGAGATCCTGGGGATGAAGTGCCTTACCTAGAAGATACAGTTGATTTATCACTCATTAGCTTTCCTAAGTTTATTTTGTTTCCCATCAAGTCTTTTCTTCTCTGCCTAAAACACATTTTTGCTTTCTTTCCTTGTAATTGAAGGACTGTTGCTGGTAAAGACTCTTAATGAAAGTAGTTAAGTCTCTCCAGATGTCTACATGGAACTCAAACCATGACTGCTCAAATAGTAAGAGGAATCCCTTGATATCTGAAGTTGGTCCATCATGCTTCTGACAGAGTAAAAGGGTTTCTTTAAATTATTCTTTGCAAGTTGAGCATACAAGAAATCTGGAAATAAGTATTTTAAAAAGTCAGTATCTTACAGTACTGAATCAGATAGATCCTACTCAGCTTTTCCCTCTAGAATTTCCTTTTTAAAGAAGTTCATAATTTAGATTCCCAGATTTGTTTCTGCATGGTGAAATTGTAGGGTGGGTGCCTTACTGCACATCAGTAGCAGCTGCTCTCCTGTCTTCTTCTCCAGGACATGCTTTCTTAATGTTCAGAGGAAATTTTAGGAAAGGACAAACTTCATTTAGAGAAGCCACGAGATGGAGGGATGATTAAATTTTCTTCAATAAAACATGACAGCAGTGAGAGAAATTATTGTACATAGTCCTTTTAAAGGAAGAGAAAAACATGGGCCTCTTCCATCCTCTATGGCTCTTCTGTGCTTGGGTAAATGCTGGAGCAAGCCAGGAGAGCAGAGCATGATGATTCCAAATGGGGAACTGCATCTTTGATTTTCTAGATACAGTGGGGCATCTGTTGCCCCTATCACCACTGCATTAACTTCAGTAGACATACGTGGAGCTCAGATTTGCTGCCCATTCTCCTCTTTTAAACAATGCTTTATTGTTTGTTTGTAGTTCTGCCTTTCTGATGGTGGTTGTTGGTCTTGTTTTCAGATGATTTCTACTTGAAGGATTTCTCCATTGCAGTGCAAGATTCAACCAACACTAGCATTTCCCTGACAAGTCTTGTATTAAAATCTTTGAAGAAACACAGATTGCACAGAGTATTCATCATCTTTGCTTGTATTGTTCTGTGACCCACAAAGTGCCAACAGGTGCCATTAAATTTGCTGCTCTCTCTGGCAATGCTTTTTTGATAGCTGCAGAATGATCTCTGCTGCCCTCACAATGCCAAGCCAGCTGTCTGTATGTATCCCAGGACTCTCACTCCACTAGCAACTCTTAATTTAAAATCCAAAATCTGGTGTAAGCTCAGCGAAGGGTAAAGCAGTGAGTATAGTGACTGCTATAAAGAGACAAGGCTGAAGTATGGATTTTTTTTTCCCAGCCAGTTCCTGAAGGCCTGTTTTCCCTTTGCCAATTTGTTGTTGCAGCCTGAGGATGGACATCCTGCTATTCTCACAGATGCACAGAAGAACAGGCTGGGAAGAGATTGGCTTTGTGTGTCAAATATGTCTGCTTGTGGGGATGTCTGCTTATGTCTGCAACCTGGGATCTCTAAATAGTTGTATGCCAGTTATGGTATAAATGAACATGTTATGAAACGTGGAGACAAATGTTTATTCTAATGTGGTACCCAGATTTAATAAATCCTCACAGAGAGCCAAGCTACAGGAAGCTCTGAAACTGTATACCAAAAGACACATGGTTACTGAATTACTTCAGAGAATTTTTTTGATGTGAATCTCTCCTCCACGCACCTCCTTCCTTCTTCAGTGCCCCCACAGGGATAAACTCAAAGGCAAGCAAAACTTAGGAAGCTTTTTAGTTGAGAATTGCATGTGTGAGACACATTCTTACATGGAAGACCTAGAGTATTTCAGTGAAATAAAATACCAAGTTATTAAATATATGAAAAAAATTAATCTGCTGTGGTTGAAAAAGCCATGCTATATTTTTTTAAGTGAACTAGAATCCAGAAAATTAGTTCTGCTTTGGAATAGATCTTCCTGGCCATAATGAAAATTGGGATGGACTTCTAAGATGTTCTGGTTCCTTTTCTAGCTTTTCAACCTCCTATTCTTGTGCAAACCCTGCCACAATTCATGTCCTGGAAGAGCTATATTATTTTTTCTTCAGCCCAAATTGCCACACCCACAGCCTGTTGTGGGGGTAGATTACAGGTCTCTCCAACAACCTCTTTGTTTCTCTTGGTATAAAAACAGTCTTTGGGGAGGGAAGGTTAAGTGATCTGTTTTGTTCACATCAAAGGTTGTTCCACTGCATTTGATCCTGCTGTGAATGGCACCAGAACTGTTTGGATGATGCTGTTATGCTGTGTTTTTCTGGCAGAACTCAGGCTAACTATGAAAAATCAGTCTTCTGGTTGTAGCTTGCACCTGGTGAACTGACACCCATGATTTTTGCTTAGTTTGTGGAAAGGGAGAGATTTTATCTCCCTATGAGTAATCTGTCTTAACTGAACATTAACTTTGATTCTTAATTTTTTTTCTTTGAAATGCTTATTAGTTAAATGTGTTGTCTTGTAGCTTTGGAGGACTCTAAGTTTTGGCAAAATATTAAAGTAGCTGACTTTTTTTGTTGTTGTTCTGATGAGATTGGTCTTCTTGCTGTCATTGCACTTACTTTTCTATAGTAGTAATTAAATATTTGTATGGTTGGAACAAGGTGGATGTTCCTATGCTGTGGAGCATTTTGCAGGTTAATGAGAGTAAGCTGGCTCTGGAGTCAGAAGCCAGTGGTGGTGGGATAGTGCCCAGGTGGATGGTATTCCATCTGATACTTGCCCAGCTTAGGGAGTTGTAGGGTGGTGTCATGTGGATGTATCTTCCTATCCCCACATCTCTCCTAGAGGCTTCACAAGAGGCAGCAGCAAGATATAGGATATCCTGTGTTTTAGGAGTAGAGGTGGTACAGAGTTAGGTTAATTAAAGTAACTATTTGGGGACCTTTGAGACCAGATCTCTGAACACCTTGGCCTGATTGTTGGGAATGAGAAGTCCTATTGGCTTGATCCGTGTTACCATTGCTTCCCTGATGGCTGTGCTACACTGTATTTTAAGTTACGGGTTGCCCCTAAGGGTTGCCTCTCATGTGACGCTGGGAAACATTTACTGTTTCACAGCATGAGTTGCACTCTCTGCTCCGCATTGCTCAGATGCTTTCCAGAAAGTTAATGGGAATAAGTGTTTCCACCTTCTGATGGAGCTGTAAGTACCAAATCCTCAAGTAAGTTTCTTTGTGCCACAACTGTTGGCAGTCACAGAATCACAAAATATTCTGAAGTTGTAAGAGATAGTATTTGTAGCTTGCATGTGGGGATGCACACCCTGATGTTCCTCGGGTTTCAGTGCTGTGACTTCAGTATGAGTCCTGGAGGAACAGTCCCAACCAAGTCATGCTGCAGGTAGAAGACTGAAGTTCAGCTCTTGTTCAAGTGTGGTCCCCATTGTTTCCTGAGATTCATGTCTGGGTTTAAGTGCCTGGATCTCACTGGTAATTAATTTTGCCTCTTAAAATACGACCTTTTAACAAAGTAGTTTAAAGGCATTTTGAGGCAATTACAAGTTCAAAAATTGAACTGCTAGAGGTGAATTTTTTTACGTTATATTAAATACATTTGCCAGTGTTATATCCCAGTCTCTGGTGAATAGCTTTGCTGTTCAGTCGTTTCCCAGAGGAGAAGGTTCCAGCTGAACTTTCCCAGGGGTATAGGGGCCAGGCAGGTCCTGGTGGGCCTCAGCACACCAGATGAGCAGGTTTGTTGCTTCAAGCTTAGATAAACACTACTGTTCTCTTTTCCTAGGCTTTCTGGCATACTGCTTGGGCACAGTGCTCTCTGCTCACTGTCTATAGGTGCAAATTGGTTCACGATACAGCTGCCTTGGTACCCCCCCAGCCCAGTGCAGACAGCAGCGTATCCCACAGCTCCAGAATTCAATACAGCATGGAAAAGGAGACAAAGAGAAGCTTTGGGAAAGTTACCAAACCATACAGTTTGTTTCAGAGCTACTGCAAGAACTGTGCAGTTGTGCATAAAGCAATAAAAAGTGCTGCCTCAGTCTCCCTTTCACTGGAGAATAGTAATTGTCATTAGGCACAAGTTTTGCAGCATTCAGATTCCCTTTTGTGTGGCTTCTTGA
This sequence comes from Campylorhamphus procurvoides, assembly GCA_013396655.1. Classification (NCBI taxonomy): domain Eukaryota; kingdom Metazoa; phylum Chordata; class Aves; order Passeriformes; family Dendrocolaptidae; genus Campylorhamphus; species Campylorhamphus procurvoides. Next base: position 346,423 of record WBMV01005609.1, on the reverse strand, counting down.
GTGAATTGCATGTTTGAATGTGCGCTGACAGCTTTTTTAACCCGATGGTGTAGGCAAACAGCCACCTCTCCATTTTTTCCTGTGCTGCTCAACTTTCCATCCCTTGTTCAAGTATTGGCCTCCCTGCTATCCCTCCACCCACTACCCCCAACTCGTTTAAGCTCTGTGGTCTCCAAGTCTGAAGCCTGAGCCTTTGTTCTGCTTCTGTGGAAATATGATTCTTTCAGCTTCCTCCAAAGAAGTTAGGGAAAAACAACATTATCAAGGATATTACTACTCTTTTGTTCTCCCCAGGTAGCATTGGTTCAGGTACTCATAATCTTTAATAATCAACCTGTTTTGAGACAGATTTTCCTACACACTTTACCCCTTCTCCAAAGTATGTTGACTAACAGACAGAATACAGTAAAAGGTTTAAGAACAGAGATGGTTTATAAAATCAAATTGAAATTCATATATCATACAAAAGTAGATTCCAAAAATTGCCACATTAATTATGGGAAAAAATGAGCATATTTATACACACAGTGTCTCTCCATAAGTAAAAACTTTCCATCATAATGAGCTGTTAATTAAAGTTGGTTAATTAAAATAGGTATTACTATTCTGATAAAGTTAATATTAAAAAAAATCATCTTTTTTTCATTTGACTGATCTCAAGGCAGATTTAAAAGAATACTTTAAATAATTGCATGTAATTGTTTCTGTGAGGTATTCCTTAGAGCTATACAATTATGTCTGGGAAAAAAATATAGTTCCATTGTCAATAGTTAGAAAAAAAAAAGTAAATCCTGTATGCTTATTATATATTTTAGCTCAAGACTAAATCTTACAGAAATAAAATTCCAGGAGAGCTGAATTTGTAATTTGGAATGTTATGCAAATGGAACAACCACAGTTAGAAGTGGAAGAGCACTTCATGCTAAAACAATGAAAACACATTATAAATATGACCAATTGTAATTAAAGTAGAAGTTGCAGAAAAAGAATTAGGTGAAACAAATTAGAACAATGCAAAGAGTAATTAATAACAGTGACTAGGAAGATATTTTGGTAAAAAGTGCTTTCAAAAGCTCAGGGTCCTGAGAAAGGCTAGAGTAGTCTTTCAGGTAATTCAGAGGCAGCTTATGACTGCAATATGCACATAGATTTGTGCTGTTAGCAAAAGTTAAACTACTGATAAAAGAAAGGGTATATTTTGTGTCCCTGCTCTGGGTGTATTTCCGTCAGAGGGCAGAAAGGGCAGCCAGCTGAGGAGACATGCCCTGCCAGGCACATGTTGGGTTTAGTTCATTATGTTCTGCACATAACCCAAAATGTATTTGGGAGAGAGATTAGTACCCTGAGCCAGATATTCCTCCACGAAAGGAAGAGTTCACTTTGTTAGATGAAGAACAGAGCAGAATGGGAAACCTCCTCTTGCAGTTCTTCAAGATATGCAGGTACTAATGTGAGATTTATGAGCAATTCATCAATCTGGAGTCAAAAAGTAATGGCATTGCCAGCAGTGGATCTACTGAATGAAAAAAAAAAGTAGAACTATTGTCTCTGTTTGCATACTAGAGCTAGATTCAGATCGAAAACTGATGGTAATAGCACAGGGAGCAGTCATGACTGTGGAGGAAGACTGAAGAAGAAAACTGGACCCAAAGTACCTTTCATTTTTCTAGAATCTGTACTTTTTCAGACAAAGTGACCAAGTAGGTAAAAATGGCCACAGAGACCTAGACAGCAATGGAAAATTGATTACTGAGGGAGTAGAAAAAATCAGTAATACAGGTTTTTCTGCTTGAAGTACTGATCTTGATGGCAACCTCTTGGATTAGTATGCTACTACCATCATATGTTTCTGGTACTAATCTAAAACAAGAGTGTGGTCTGTGTTAGATAGTGTTTGCTGACTAAGGCTGAAGCTGGAATCACTGGGGATAAGTACATTTTTAAGGAATCCTCTGAAAATTAGAAGAGTATCTTTGCAAATTGTCCTCACCCTTCTGTGCACATGTCTGTGTCAATCACTGAATATAAATATTGATATTTCTCTTCCTCTCCTCAGCACCCTCAGGCTCACCATTCATGTCATGCTGTTTAGGTCTTTCACTGCTCTGGACCTAGGGAGCTTTCCTGGCTTTCCCCTGGAGCCTCAGTGCTCCTTTCTTCATTCTGGTAGCTGGAATAGCTGTCCTGCAGAAACCCACGGGGATTATTTCTCTCCTTTGTGCTGCTTCGAGATCCTCTGTAGTACTTCAGGCCCCTTAAGCCTGGGAAAATTAGGATGGTAATGATAAGGACTTTTTTTTTTTAAATACAGCTCTCCAAAATGCTAATAGCAGGTCATATGTTTTCATTGCAACTTACTCTTCATAAAACTCAGCCAAAAATGTTTAAATTCTAAAGCTTTGTTTACTCTGGGGGCATAGTGAAGGAGTAAATTTCTAGTCAGTTTGGCATGTGCAGCTATGGGTTTACACCTTGTAGATAGGGTGAATTAGTCTTCCATCATTTTTTGTGTGCTTTAAAATAGGCAGTGAGAAAAAAAATCCTAGCAGGTGGTTGTTGTGCTTCTGAAGAGGTTTTCTGTTGCTTTGTGCTGAAGTTTGGTTTCAATATTGCACATAAAGAGAGATGACTTAGCATAGTGGACTTCATTCATCATGTCACATCATAATTGAGAAGCATATTTTTGGGGGTATTTTTATAAAGTGTGTTACATATTCCCTGTAGGTTACAAAAACTAGTTTGGTCTGATTTTGGACTTGTTTTCTTTGGGGTTTGATCACACATGTCTACATAGACATCAGTGTGTTTATATCAGGCTTAAATTATTATAAGGTGGAGAATAAGAAGACTTTTACAGAAAGCTGCTGTGAATGCCAGCCTTTTGTTTGAGAGAACCTCATGTGACATGTTGTGCACATTTCACACCTTTTTAAGAAGGCAGTAAGTACTCAAATGTTATTTCTGTAAATAAGCCTGACCTTCAAATCTGGGAGTTTCAGTGGCTCCATGAGACCACCTGGGCTGGCTGCCTCTAAGCCTGAATTCCCTGATCACTTCAAAATTGTCCCAGCTGCAGCTCTCTGATACGGATCAGTCTCTATTTTTTCACTCATTCATCTGTGTTTTCCTCCACGGCTTTGACCTTCCTTATCCGAAAGGAATTGGCATTACTGCAGTGGCTCACTCAGTGTGGGGGGTGGCCTTTGCCTATGGCAGCAAAATAGGTGAAACCTCGCTTCTCCCTTACCTCTTCCTTCCTCACTAATTATGTTGTCTGTTAAGGACAAACGTAGAACTTGCTGGCATATGTACACATTCCAGTGTTTTGAGTAAGGCTGTGGTAGTGAGTAAGAGAATTAACTAAGATTTTGAGGAAAAAAAAAATCAGTGGAAATTTCAGGGGAAATCAGTATCTCTGAGTATGCCAGCTCATGTTTATTCTATCAAAATTAACCAGTGAGAGAAATCAGCTTCAGTCATCGTGTTTTCTTTCCAAATTCCTTGTTTCACAGAAGGCTGTTTCTGCAATGGAGAAGTGATGAAAAATTGGGGGTTAGAGTAGAAGTTCCTTCCCAGCATTAACTTATTGCCACTGCTGCACAGTGGGGTGTCAGCCTGCTTCAGATCTCAGTGTTTCCCTTCTTTTAGGGACTGTCCTCAGCCAGTCACCAGACACCACACAGCTGCTTGCTCACTCCCCCACCTGTAGGATCACAGAGAGAATCAGGAGGGCAAAAGAAAGGAAGTTAGTGACTTGATATAAAGACAGTCTAAGCAAAGGCTGCACAAACAAGCAAAGAAAACCAAAGAATTAATTGACTGCTTCTCATGGGCAGGCAGGTGTTCAGCCACCTCCAGGCGAGCAGGGCCCTATCACAGGTAATAGTGACTTGGGAAGACAAATACCAGTCCCCCCCTTCTTCCCCCCACCTCTATATACTGAGCATGATGTCACATGGTCTGGAATATCCCTTTGGTCAGTTGGGGTAACCTGTAACAGCTGTGTCTCCCCCAGTCTCCTGTGTATTACCACATTCCTCACCAGTGTAGCAGTATGAGAAGCAGAAAAGGCCTTGGGTCTGTGTAAGCCCTGCTCAGCAATAACAAAAATATCTCTCTTTTATCATCCCTGTGTTCAGCATAAATCCAAAACACAATCCCATACCAGCCACTTTGAAGAAAGTTAACTCTGCCCCAACCAAAATCAGCACAGGGACCAAAGAGAAATCACGTGAATCCCAGATATCTCTTCACTAGAGAGACATGGAAGTTGTCACCTTTAGGAATCAAGACAAACTTATTCTGAGTCTGTTCACTTCTGTAGTGACATTTTGTAGTAGTGATGTCATCAAATGTATTGCTAGGCAATAGCTTTTTATTTGACAAGTTTTTCAATTTGGTGGGGCTCTGATCTCGTTAAGTGATTCAGAAGGAACAAAGGATAAAGGAAGTGGGTTTCTCATGCAGGAATTCAGGAAAACTGGTGTGGGCCTAGGACTTGCTAATGGACTGCCTAGTGTATGTTTCTAATTTTTTTTATTATTACTTTTATATAATACTTGTTTTAAAGAAAATTACCTTAGCCACTTGTCAGTAGCACCAGCCACATGCAACTTCTAAAGACAACAATAGGCAGTCAGACCTACTTTGATGTTTTTGTTTTTATCACCTCCAGCAGACATCTGCTCTTCAAAATTGTTTCCTTTGCCAGTGTCTGCAGACCTGATCTGAAAGCAGACACACAAATGATTCTGTGTGTCCATGACTGTTTGTGCACATGCGTGCACACCCCCACACCTTTTGTGCTCAGGATTTTATGCACATAGGTATACAGCACAGGGAATTTATGAGTCTGCAATCACTGTGAATACGTTTAGATAGATATCTGCTTTTGAAAACTTAGCTCTTTAAGCTTTGGAAATTTACAGAAATATGAAATAATGATTAATGACAGTCCTAGTTTCTGGTGTTCCACCTTATTTCTTAAACTACTTTAACTTGTGTCACTTATTGCAAAATGTAATATTTATTTTTCTTTCACAGTTTAATATGCTGTGTTTTCTCCACTTTTGGTAGCAAAAAAGTACCTGTGATTTTCTAGTTTCTCTATAGTTATCCTCTGTTTTTCTTCTTCTTTTTCTCCTGTGGCTGCCTTTCTACACTGGTTTTACCTGGTAGGAAAACAAAGTTATTTAGCCTCTGTTGCCTCAACAATTAAATAACATTAGGTCATGCTCCAGTTTTAGTCCCCTTGGGTCTTCTCTGCAGTTTTACTTAGTTGTTTCCAAATATAATGGATAATCATCCTATGTTAAGAGAGATGGATTCATTGTGACAGCCTTGTGCTTACTTCTTAAAAATGAGTGGATTTTAAATAATATATGGACAAAAATGTGCTCCTGTGAAATTTCTGGCTGTACCTGTCTCCTTGATGTCTTAATGAAATTTTGATTAGTTGTGGACATGTTAAATGTAAGCCAGGAAATGTCAGAATCAAAAATCAGGAGGGAGAAAGGGAACAATATGGCATCACTGAATAAGCCATTAAACTGCCCTAGTTCTCCCAATGTTTGCAGAAGGCAAAAGTAGTACTTCCTCTGATCAGACCCTTATTTGGGGTGTACATGTAGGGTAAGACAACTCCTTCCTGAATGTTTTGCACCAACTTTCTGTACCGTGCACCTATCTGTAGTGGCAGAAGCAGCAGAATCAAGTTTCATAGGTTGCTGTGCTCCATCTGAAAGTCATGGATCTGAATCCTGTTGCTCCTGCCTGAAAATTCAGATTCATACATATGCAGATTTTTTTAATTTTTTTTTCAAAATTTGCTTCTAAAATGTTCTGTGGGATGAGTTTTCCCTGGTATATAAAACTCCTCTAGCAGTAAATTAAATTAAAGTTCGTTATACAATCTCCCTGTTGTGAGAAAGTCCCAGGATTGCCTTTATCAGCTCTGCATGATTATACAAGACTGAAAATACCATTAGTTTAAGGCATCCACTGTGCTTTTGGTGATTGCCTGACAACCTCTGAGGTTTTATGTGAGTAGATTACTGGTTGCTTTTTGTGTTGAGCATTTTGCCTTTTTATTGCACTTTCCTGGGATAGAGAATCTGATCTGATTATAGGGATGTCCTAATGGGACCTGCTGGTGAAATTATGAAATGGAGAATGATTTTTTTTCTAGAGATGGCATCATCAAACAATGAAAGTTATGTATTATGTAGATAATTTGCCCTGAGAGTGCACAAAGAAAATTGTCACAAACTTGTATGCAAATGTCCATCTATGTCCAAAAACAAGAGATCAGCCATAACATCAAGAGAAATGCCCTTCTCAGAAAATCTGTTATGTCTTGTCAGTCACCATCAGGCAGCGATATGATGAACCAGCCTGATCCTGACAAGTTTCAGGGCTACTCTGTGGTGCTAAAGAAATGGAATTCTGATATTTCAGAACTTGTGGGTTTTTTTGATCTGAGTCAGTCCAAAGTGATTACTTTTCAGAAATTCACTTTTCAAAACTTTTCTTTTGGTAACACCAGCAAATATTCAACTGTCTGATGGTATCTGGGGGCTTGAGAAGCCAGCTGCCAGAATGTAAGGCAGGAAGCTGCTACCAGTATCAGTTCTCTGTGAGAAAAGGTACCCAAGAGCTCTGTGGTTGTCACAAGATTTCTGTGTAGAAGGTAGGCTAAAAGGTCTGGTTTGGGCTATGACCTTGGAGCATTCTTGATTCTATCTTTGGTACCAGGACTCTCAGAGAAGAAAACTAGTTGTGAATGATGAAGGTACTGAAACTTTACAGAATACACAGTGTTGGGAGCCCCCAGGCATTACCTGAGCAAGGGAAAATGAGTTGTTAGTGTAATCAAAAGTATTTTGAAATGCTGGTTTCTCTTTCAGGGCCTCTTACCATTAATTGGATTTTTCTTTATGACTCTTCCTTTTTTTTTTTTTTAATGAAAAAAGTACTTGTCCATTTAGATATGATTTCTTGTACTCTTATGGGGAAGTTAACACTCAAAACATTATAGATATTTTACTTTCTTGTCTGGATGTGGTCAGTCAAAAATTCTTGCAATGTGTGGGTACTTTGCAGGGAGATAGAGCAGCTGACAGGCAGAAGCTTTACAGTTTACTCTAGATCTTCTCAAATTCCTCATGGAGGCACAGGTAATTTCAAGTTGTCCCTGTAGCTAAATAAGTCACTTGAAGGTTTTACTTCATTCTCCTTATAGTGTCATTGCTGAATCATGTCAGCGAATCATGCCATGAGCCCTACTGTGCAGCACAGTTCATGCAGTACTCTGATTTTTTACTTTTTTTCCTTTTCACCTCTAGTTAGTCCTGTGACAGATAAGGGTGCTGATGTTTCCATAAATACTTGTTGTTGGTGATGACCTGCACAAGCTGATTACTTAAATGAGAGTCTTGGTATTCTTAGAGAAGAGGGAAGTGAGCTGCCTTTTCTTTAGTTCAGCTTCATGTGAAATATTTGCAGTGAAAAGCTTAGATCTGGCTCAGGCAGATGGAGAGATACAAATTTAATGTGTGTTAAGTAAATAAGCTGAGAGTAAGAACCAATATGAGTACTTTCTCTTGTTTAAATGTTAGCCAGCTCAACTCAAAGGTCTCGTCTTCCCTGCATTTTTGCTTATCAAGTTGTTAGAAATACCCTTGAAATGGAAAGTAATGACTCTTTTCTCATTATGCAGTTCTAGTCTATACTGCCCTCAGAGATCTCAGGCTTGCTTTGTCTTGTTTTCCAGCTGTAAAATGCAGTATAGTAATTACAAAGGTGTGTGGAGAAGCTGCTCACGCTCAAGTAAGGAGTCTTGGGCATTAAGCCTGTGGAGTTTTTGGGAGAAGAAGCAGCAATAAGCTGCTCTCTGAGAATGTCTTTCAGTAGTGTCATAATTACCTCAAAATGCATTGCATATTAAAGTCATGCTCTGTGCCACAGGAGTTAGGCAGAGAGTTCAGTATCTTTCCTTTAGCTATTGTCTGGTACTCCTCTCCTAACTTCTCACCTTCAGACTGCTCTCTCCAGGGCTTATGTTTGTCAGAGTGTGCCACAATTTACAGCCAGATGTAGATATTCCCTTTACACATCGAGACCCAAAAGTTTGTGCCAGAAGCAGAACTTATTTTTCTGTTTTGGATAGCTCTGCCATTTGGTATTGAAATGCAACAGTTCTTTGAAACAGCTTGCTTAGGTGTTTGGTTTTTTTTCCCAGAAACTCTGTGATGTCAAATACTCTGTATTTGCTCATGCAAGGATCACAGTTTCACAGCTGACTAAGGTTCTCTTGACCTCAAATGCAAGGTAAAGAAGCCTATAATCTCTCATAGGCTTAGGCTGACTCAAGACATTATGTGAAGTGTGTGTCTTGTCACTTTTAAATGCAATATGGATCAGTTCCAGTCAACTAAATAGGATTCTAATGAATGTATCTGGTCAATTAATTGGAATATGGAGTCTTGAGATATTTCTGTAAAGGCAAGGTACTGGCTACCTTACTGTCAGCTATTTCTGGTGGAGAGCTGCAGTGTATTTCTATGACACAGATACTCCACTGCTTTTTGCAGACTTCTACTCAGCCATTGTGTTTGAGAGAGGGCTGCACTGCATCTTGACAGAGTATTTTTCCCAGGGCAGGCGAAGGGTTAAAGAATTCACAAGATATTCACAATAATATAAAACCTAAGGGATGCTGTCTTTATTTATAAAAATGCCCATTCTCATTTACTTTGTAGAAGCAAGGGAATGGGATGTGTGCTGGAGTACCCCAAACTATTATGAACTTAGAGCTTAAAAAGTGTGTCCTTAAGTCTGTCTTGTAAATGTCTGCCATGTAGACTTGCACAGCAAGTAACTATTTTACTACTACAGAAACCAGAAATAAGAGACTGTTTTTTCTTTCAAACAGCATCCTTGAACTAACATTTATTTGCTTCAAAGGCAGCAGTATAACATGGAGAGGCAAGAAGATCCTTTTGACATTTTGCGAATATTACAGCAGTGTAATAGCAAAGTGAGGTTTGCAACGTTTCAAAGCCTTATTTGTTCTTCAGTATCTATTTGTCTCATGCCTTTGCACAAAGAGGCAATGTCAAGGGAAAAAGTAAGCCTTTAAATATTTTAAAGTGCCCATTTAGGATTCATTTCCCAGAGAACAGAATCCTAAATGTCAGACAGTGTTTGATAGTTCTCTGTAAAATCATCATTAAGAATTAGCCTCATTTGATATTTTTAAGCACTTAGACCTATCCAAAGAAACAAGTGAAGAATTATGTATATTTCATATTTTTTATCTCTATCTGTAAAGAATGTCATTATGCCATTCTTGAACGTTCTTATGCAGGCTGTACTGAGTATTAGTATATCCGAAGCATACACAAGCTTCTCCTTGACTGCCTTTTATATTTTTTTTAAATGTTTTAGGAAGCTTCCCATTATTATACCATATCACTAAAACTCTTCTGTTGGTTTCATTAGTGACCAAACCAGTTTCTGATGACTTAGACTGCTGTGTTGTACTGTTTGGAACCACAGTGACAGTATGTCCCTAGCATGCTATAAGGTGCAGAGCAGAGAACCCCTTAGGTAGAATTTCTGTCTCTGATGGGTTCTCACATCATGGCTGGCTTTTAGAGAGGTGCATTTTGGAAAGTCATCTCCAGCAGTGCCTGTGTGTACAGCAGTGAGACTCAGTTCTCCCTCGCTGTGCTGTCCTTGCAGGTGTCTATAGCCGGACACAAAGAATTTAAACAGGAACTTCCAGAGATTAAAAATGAAGGGTTAATACTCCCTCCCAAACCTTAATCCAACCACTTCTGCCAACTTTCTGCAGCTAAAATAAGGAGCCTACATATAGTACGTGACATTTTCTCTGCCCTGGGAATTGGGTAAAGAAGTGAATTAATAATACTCTCCTCTAGGTGGGCTGGGCTGTGTTCGTCAGGTCTACAGACAATGGACGCAGTACAAAGAAGTTAACAAAGTCAGTGGCTTAGTCCAGCCGTATGCTCAAGGAACTGTTAGAAAGAGGAGATTATTTAAAAAATCTTTTTTTTTCTCTTTTTCTTTCTCATTTTAAGGCTGTTTATTATATTCAATAGGAATCTTGAGGTGTCAGTTTCTTACTGCAGTGATTAAGAGAAGTAAAAAGATCTGGCAACCTGTCACTGTTCTCTTTTCTAGCAGTATCTTTTTTTCCTTGAAGGAAGTGATTTGCAAATAATATCCATTGTAAATGTAGCAGAGAAGGTCCCTTGGTTCCAGCTCAGTCTGATTTTTCCAAATCCTCCATATGAAAAACTTGTGTTGCTCTGACTGACAGGGCAATTTCAGAGAGTAATAAGTAAAGATGGATGTCCCTGAGCAGTTAATCAAATTTCTTTTCTTTTTGGCAATTCTCTCTGTCAATATTCGAGGCTGTCATTTTAATTATTTCAGATTCCAGGTGAAGGAGGATGATAGTCATGGACTCCCCTTGCTCTAGATTATGTAAAACTTGGTGATAGTAATAGATGCCTACACAAGAAGTGGACAACTGTAAGTCCATTCTCTTAGTGGATATCAATGTACTTCCAGCTTCATCAGAAGGATATTTGCAAATGTCTTCTGCTGGTACAGAGTTGGTTGTCGCCCAGGTACAATTGCTAGCTGCAGCTGAAAAAAATGCATCTAAATGTAACCAAAGGATAAAAGCCTCACTGGTTGTGCTCTTCATTTCAGAACCTCTTGTTCTGAAATGTCTCTTCAATTCTTCTGTCTTTCCACTCCGTATTCCTCCTTATTTATGCAATAGTCCTGCTTTGTGGTGTGATTGGAGGGGAGATAGCTCAAACTTCTGCCTGGCTCTGAACATTCTTTTCAAAGTGGACAGCTGACCTTGGAGGGAGTAACAGGGATCTAATGCAGCCAGTTCTATCAGCAGCTTCCTTCATTACAAAACCTGACAAATCTTACTGCCAGGATTCAGGATTAGTCTCTGAAAACTCCTACCTGGTGACAGTGCATGAGAGGCACAGCCTTTGCTTTGCATCAAAGCAAGACTGCAAGCAGACAGAACAGTTAGTGCTCCTCATTTTTCCTACATGCTGCAATACCTTGCTGTTTAATTCTATATGCACACGTGTATGTATGCATATGCTCAGAAAGGAATCACAGAATGAAAAAATCTCTAGGAGGTGGAGTGAAGAGCATGACATAGTGAGAATGCCAGATATAATCTTTGCTACGTGCTCTTTTAAAACATAACTTATACTGTACAGCTTTATATACTTCTTGTGTTTATATATGCATTTGTGTGGACATGCATAGGTATAGTTTTTTCTCTATATATGTTGCTTCACTTACTACAACTTGATATGTGATGTTCAAAATTTTGTGGCTGAAAATAGCAGAGGAAATGGAAGCATCAAGAAGAAAAAGATAACAGATGCACAAGCTATAGGAAGCTCTTATGAGACACGGAAAGGTACAAACAGCCTTCTTTCACTACTCAGCACCTGATCTGGCCTAGCATCCCAGTGCCTATCTTAGCATAGCTTGTTTGCAATAATCTAGAAATCTGTCTGAGACACTAGGAAAACAGAGTTCATGTATTTGTGCTCATCTATGCCCCACAGTCCTGTTAAAATCAATTTGAAGATGGAAGTTAGCCCTAAGAAAGAACTGGCAAGACTCAAATCTGACTAGGTGGTTTGTTGTGAGATAAAGCACAATCATGCAATTAAACTTTTCTTGCTGGCATTCACAGGCACAAGGGCAGGAATTGATTTTTCATGAATGTAGTTACCATCCTGTTTATAAGAAGATTTTACCATGTGTGTTCCAAGTGTACGTGTCTGTGATGAGTCATGTTGACTACATTGTGTTGGGACTGCAGCCTGAAAGGGGAATGGGGTATGTTTAAAGTCAGTGTATTGTTACATTCAGTTTTCATTGTCTCCAGATGAATAACTGCTCTCACAAACCATGCAAGAGTTCATTTTAAGGCTTTCATCTTCTCAAGAAAGTGAATTTCAGTGTGTGAGCAGAAAAGCAAACCCAAACATTCAGTCTTTTCCAAGATATAAACCTTAACATCCTCTTTTCTTGCAGATGGAATGTTTTTCTGCTGTCACACTTCTTTGGTTCTTTCTTGCTCTTTACATCTAACAGCTGAGCCCTCAGCTTAAGGTTGTGGTATCACAGTAAAAATGTTTAACTTCATACACTGAAAGCTTTATGCACTTTATGGCCAACTGAAACCAAAAGAATAAGTCAGAGAGTGTAAAGTGAGCAGCTCCTAGCAGATTCAGAGGGCACGCCACATGTTTTATCAGTCATTTAATCACATAACTTTGATTTCACTCATGAAGGATTTTAGATGAGAACCTTGTTTCTTTAACTGACCCTTTCTGAACTGAAGCCAGCATGACAGTCTCTGCCCTTTGGATCATAGTATGGCTTTGAGCTTGAGGCTGTGCTGGGTGATATGTTCCTCCTTCAGTTTGGTATGGTGGTATCTCACTGGGCATGGACTGCCTAGGTCTAGTGTAGAGAGAACTGCAAATAAACCGAGATACTGAGCAGTGAACAAAGGCCACTATGGCACAAGTGTGTGTGATAGATACCAGAGAAGTGAGACTCTAGCTCGTGCTAATCGCTGCACATAAGTGATCAGCGTTTTGTGTGACTTCCTGAGACATGAGAAATGGTGAAGTGCTTCTGCAATGAAGCACCATCCCTCTAACGTTTGTTCAGGAGAGGGAAATAAATGTTTTTCAGCTGAACATCCCTTTGAAATGCAAACCACCATCTTTGCAAACTTCAATTATCTTCTTTATGAATCTGTTTCTATAATAATTCTTCTGAAGCAATGTACCATACACAGTGGGTGAGCTCTAGATCTAAAAGGCAAATCACAATTCCTTAAAAAAAGGCAAAAAATAAAGCCAATCTAAGAAAAAGAACAAAGAATGACAATATCAGTGGAATTAATATAGTATCAATAAGGGAAAGCAATCTCCTGAAAGCTGAGATCTGGATAGATATATGTGGTAAAATAACTATAATGAGCTGGATATGTTGCTGCTGTTAAATGACTGAAAATATTTCAAAGTTCCTCAGACAAAATGTTCTTCAAAGTCAGTGGCTCTAAAGGCAGGGAAGAAGCCTCCAAAGTTTGAGAAGAAGTGTAAAAGAAAAATTTTTCCCCCAGTTTGGAATGTAGTTGAAAAGGAATGAACCTTATCACCAAAGGATAAGGAGCAAGTTAAAAAACACCTTCAATCCTTGCCTGCTGCAGATGACCCTGATTGACTTTGAGACAGTAACAAAAACTTAATCTTGTTTGCAGTGTATTGAGAGATGGCTGGGAGAGATTGATTGTGAAAGGGTAGTCGCTGAGCTGAGCTAGGAAGGAAACATGAAAGGTAAATCATTTAAAAAGTTCCAAATACCATTACATTTTCCCTTGTAACTTTGCTTAAACCTTTTAAATTCTTGTCTGCCCCACAAGGTGCAAAGCAATTGCAATCGCTTTTGCAACTCAAGGAAAATTCCAGGGGTTTCACCGGGTAGAGGTATGTGGGTGGGGAAAGGAGTGAAGATTGTAGCCAGTCAGAGAAAGGATTCTGTCACTGATATAATGAAAAATTATTAAAAACTAGAAATGCCTTCAGACAACAGGTACTTGCTTTCATTAACAAGTCACATCTTAATTGCTAACCAGCAGAGCATCCAAGCTTATTCCTAGAAGACATATTCCTAGGGAAAGAAAAAAAAAAGTTAAGAGATTTGGACAAATTCTGTCAGCCCTAGGAGAGCAGAGAGTGAGGTTTCCTCACACAAGCTGTTGGAAGCTGGTGCCAGTTGTCCTTCTGCGGGGGAAAAAGGAAAACTCCCTGTGGTACCTTTGCGGTGTTACTGCTTAGGGTAGGTTTTGTGTCCTCCTAAGTAACTAAAATATATGCTTAGTGAAAAAGAAAAAGTGATTCTTCTTTCTTTACTGACTTTGAATTCCAGTCTTGCAGCTAGGAAGGTAGAAACAGCATGGAGTTAAATAAGCCTGGCCCAAATCTGACTTGTGCTTGTGTTAGCCTGTGGTAAAATAAAGTTCTTAGCCAAGTTTTGTTAGCTATTTTACAGCAGGGTTGTGGAGGTTGTGTTCTTGACCAACCAAGTGAGGACAGACTTTCATGTGTGGAGAGGTGAGTGGGGGAAGAATTGGGGCAGTGAATGCCCAATAGGCCTTCCTCTGTCTGATCTGGGTCATTGAGTATATGGCAGATTTACAGGTAGCCTAACAATCTCCATACTGAGCTGCAGGGTGCAGGAAAATCTCCTTTTCTACCTTAGGATCTTTCCATCTGCACTCAGTGTCTTTTGTACCTTTGTACCTTCTGTCTTTGGAGGGAGTCAGATCTGATCATACTAATCAGTTTCTGCTTTTAGAGTTCCCATTAACATACCTTGCAGTAAGGCATAATTATTTCCCTTTAAACTTTTCTTGCAACTTTCCTCTCTTTTCTCTTCAGAGGTGTTTTCTTTATCAGAGCATGAATTTATACATCTAAGATCAGAGTACTTCATGCTTTACTTTGACACAGATCTTTAGCAATTAGAAACTATATGAAAGGCAAATATAATTGAATTCTTGTTCTGACAGTTTACTAGCTTTGTGGTTCACCCTTTGATTCAGAGGTCCTGTATTTTATCTATTTTTTTCACAGCTTTTTAATTTTTCCTTCCAAATTTGTTACTACTCTTGAAAAGGCAATACATCTACCTGATGCTGCTTCTCCCACAAACATACCTACTTTCTTTTCTTTTTCCTATGCTAGTACCAGGTTAAGGCAGGGGTACTTTAAATCTTTCATGCCAAATAACCAAAATTCAGTTTTGGCTATCAACAGAATAGTTTTTTCAAGCACTTTCATTCAAGAACTTTCATTAAGCCCTTCAAGGCAGTTCTCTCATTCCCATAGCAGGCAATGATGTTCCCACTCTCTGCTCATCCAGCCCTGCTATGTGCTCCCCTCTGCCTTTGCACCCCAGCAGCACTGGGTGTTGGGACATCATGATAATGTTGCAGAAGGTGAGGGACTGCATGACCTCATTTCCTTCCCATTTGCAGCAGGGAGGAAAAGGAAAGATAAGACCAAAGGTGGAGCCAAACACATGGTTGGACAAGCTGGGGTCACTGATCATCTGAATCCCTTGGGAATTGCTGTGAGATCTAGGGAGTGTGTGTGCTTGCATAGACCTGGGTCTCTCCTTTTCACACCTAGAAGTATACACAGACTATCATTGTTCATCTTGCTAGAACTTTTCTGTCACAAAGCCCAACTTGGAGCTCACTGACATCACTGGAAAAAGTAACCTCCACTAACGTGAATTAGATACTTTACCACAGTAGCTCACACAAGTACTGGGTTTTGTTTTTGCTTTCGATTGCAGAACATCCATGCTGTCACTCTGGGTCATCAGCTACATCCATCTCTGGATAGCATTTCAGCATGATTTTTGTTTGTATAATGTTGCAGCTTTTACTTCTTTTCAAGGCAAAGAGAAGAGAATTAATACTATCAGTCTCTAGAAAACTTCAGAGAAACTCTAACAATATTTTATATTGCTTTCCATTTTTAAATAGTACTTTTAGGTGAGAGCAGGAGTACTTATTGTGTTGATTTAGACACAGTAAGCAATGTGCCTATTGTTTCTTACATTTAATGCTTATTAAAGAAGGAGTCATATCTGAGCTAGTTCCCTGATGCGGTTATCTAATACATTCACTTCTCCAGAAACAACAAAACCCTCCAGGAATTACATGTTCTGGTTTTGGACAGTGGTTAGGTATGGCTAGATTTAAAACACTGTAGAAAGCCAGTCAGTGGTTACAAAGATCTGTTGATATATCAGGGGTTTTCTATTCTCTTTGTAGAGTTTTCTTTCCTTTGATTTTCAGGACTAAAATAATGATTGTGTTAATACAGTCCACAGAAATTTGAAATATATAAACTGCATAAACTGTGAGTATGATCAGGGAAACACTCTATTTCAGGTAAGGAATTTCTTCCTTTCCCCCTCATCTTTTTCCTTGTGGTGTGATGACCTTACTCTCCCCAAATTCCTGTAGGCAGCATACACTCTCATTGCGGCTTCCATGTCTTCCAGTAAGGAGTGGAACCTTTAGACAGCTGGGAAAAATTTGCTTCAACAAATTCTTCCTTCATATCTCAACACATTCATGCACACACTTCATACTTTGGGCATGCTGCCACCACCATGCAAGCACACACTTCTCATTTTGGGGAGTCCTACTTACCCAAGAAACACTGGAGTAGCACGAGACAGAGTGCAGAGTGGTGAGGTTTGCTGAGGAAAGGAAAGATGTCTTAAGCATGAAGTGGCCTCTGCTCACTATTCCTTTCTTTCAGAACATGAACTTTGGGGATTGTCATGACTCCTGCTATTCTCTTAGAAAGATTCAAATTCTTGGTCACTTGACGGTGGTTTTAACAACTGAACTTCTAGAAGATGTCACTCTGAATTTTCAGTTTGTAACCCAAACTCCAATCTTAAACATGAGGATTTTTTTAGTATTCCAAAGTTTTGTGGGGCATTTCTGTACAATAAGACCTTGTTTTGTAGGAATGTATGATTTAGAGATGTCTTATGTGTTAACTAGAATTAAATAATTTATTTTTTTTAACAGCAGCACCTACAAATTTAGGTTACTGCAGGGGAAAAACAAGTTGAAATTACCAAAGGAGAAAGGAAATTGCTAGGCCATCATGCTACTGTAGTCTGTAATTTTTATTTTTTCTTTATCCAAAAGGCTTCAATTTTTTAGGTGTTTGCTAACGTGAATGGTCCATCAAAGGACCAGCATCTCAGTAATAAGCTTGTTAAACCTAAATGGAATGGCATGTCCTTTCCATTTCATATTCAGTTAAGTTTGAGATCATCAGAAACTTTTCTAGGAAACCCTCCAGGCAGCTGACTAAATTAAAGAAGGGAATTACTCACAGGCTTAGAAGACAAGTAGGGACATCAGCAATGAAGGATAAGTGTAAGGCTGCCTCTCTCTGCATAATAATTTTATTGCCTGGCTTGATGTATCATAATGTTTCAGATATATTACCCAAAGTAAGTAATACACTGGACCATTAAGCACATTATGGTGTAAATAATTAAGATGCATAATGTTAAGACTTTGGGTTGAATGTAATTACTGTACTCCATGGAAAATCAATGGCTACTCCAGCAATGTAAGTAAACATTTAAAACCAGCATTTCACAAACACACAGAGCTGGCAACTGTTTTATGAATATATTTCAGAGGCTGTTTTTTGCAGTGGTCTGATGAGATTGAGTGGCTCACATGAAGAAATTAATTGTCCAAAATTATCTGCCTTGAAGATTTGCTCTTTGTTTGAGTAGTAGGGGATGCTTCCTACTTTAGACAGCAGCAGCAGAATGTGGAGATCTGTGCCTGAGTCCAATGTTTGGTGCTTGACAGGACTGAGAATCCTTCACAGCTTGCACCCCACTGCACCCCACAGCCTCTTGCTAGTTTAAAGCATAAGGTAGGCTTATTCCTGCACTTCAAAAATAGATATATCATGCACTTAGACTGATGGTAAAGTATGACCACGGGTGAGGAATGAATTCCTTATGATTTTTGTTCTGCTCTGGAGAACTGGGAGCTCAAGAAATTAAATCTGCAGAAAGCTGTCAAGATCATTCAGCTAAACCAAACAAGGTGATAGAATTGAAATATGAATTTGATATGTAGTTCTAGCCAAATCTTCAGGCAGAGTTATGCTAGGAATTTGACTGCATTACATATTAGGCCCTGTCTATGAGTATTTATAAAAGGCACCTTTGCACACATACATAAAACAGATACTCAAAAATTGAATTCTGGCTTTCCAATTGTTTTTGATAAGAGAAATTTTTCCAATTTTATATAGTGAATCTGTTAGGTTTGTCATTCAAAGAGCTTTGAAACAGATAAGGCAAGCAAAGCCAACATACTGACCCGTACATAAACTTAGAATTTTGCTTTTGTGCCCTTGTTGAGTTCCAGGGAAGTGTTCAGAGGAAGCAGAAGATGTTGCAGATAGCTCATCCATGAAGACTCTTGGTTCCTATTTGAAGGAAGCTTTCTGGGCACAGCTCACAAGCTTGTGGCTGAGGGTGAAGAATTCCTTTAGAGTACATAATCATGAATGGTCCTCCAATATATTGAGAATTTGAGTAATTCCACATGCCACATTCCATGGCATTCAGGAGAGTTATCCTAGATCCCATGCTGATGTGAAATCAGAACCATTCCCTTTGTTGACTTGCTGCAGGATGTCTTCTTTTCAAGGATTCATACTTGAGAAATTGCATTGCCTGAGCAACCCACCAGTGACTGGGTAACAGAGATTTTCAGGACACACCAGAATGTTCTCCTCATCTGCTTGCTATCTGATTCAGTTGTTTTACTTTGTTTTTAATTGCAGAGTTTTTCTTCCAACGTTGTTTTGAGATTTACACTACTGTGTCTAATAGAGCCATGGCAACAGGTGTTGTAGAGATTAATCAGATAAAAGATACATTTAGTGTTCATTCTTATGTGCAATTCCATTAAAATGAATAACTCTAATAAGCACCTGGCAGGCATGTTTCAGTATTTGGATAATATGCCAGAAGTACAGTGTTGTGCTAGAGGATAGTGTATTTCAAGCCCAGGTGATTAATTCCCTTTTTTTTTACTCTTTGAAAGAATTAACTGTTGCTCTGCCATTTGTCTTTTAGAAGGCTCTCAAAAAGGGACTAAATGCAGTTTTACAGAAGTTCTTCTGCAGGTTTTCCCCCAGTAGTTTGAGTACTTTGCAGTTGTCCATCAAAAAGATGTATCTCATCTATCATGGGAGATTCAACCCTCTTGTATTCCATTCACTTCAGGAGAAGGAAGTGCACAGTGAGGATTTTGCCTGGGTTTATATAAGTGATTGAGGTTTTTTTGATTGGATGGTATTTTCACAGAAATGTCCATTTGTGTTGCCAAGACACAGTGGAAGTAGTATTTTGCCCTCTGATTTTCAGGGGTTGTGTTTACGGTCAGGTGATTGCATCCGCTGGCTTCTTTGCATGGTCTCGTTGCCAGTTTGGATTTGCAAATGCACATGAACACTTTTACTTTTGAGGCTTCAGTATTAAGTCCTCTATTTTTTCTACTGTTTGTGAATAGGTGATTAATATAGAGCTCTAAAATACTTTATGGAAGAAAGAACACCTATCACCAACATTTCCATAATAAAAAAATATTCCTGCAGCCTCTCTTCTATTTTTTTATGCATGAGTGGTTTCCTCCTCCTCCAGTTGATACTAATTTTATTTCAATTGGCTGAGAAAATGAAGATTGACATTTATGTTTCTTCATGCAATTATTCTGTGATTACTGAGACTCTGAAGGAGGGATGGAAGCTCCTGTCAATGCACTTTATAGCTTTATTTCCCAGCATATAATACTATAACCTTGATGTTAATATTCAGCTTATGCTTTGTAGATTCAACCTTTCAAGTTTCTCACAGCAGAATTGCTTTGATTTCATTTAATAAAGACAAACATATCTTTCATTAGGCTTTGAGGTATATGCACTTGTTGACTGTTTTTCTTAAATCACTGGATTTTGTGACTTTCTTGTCCTTTCATCTTTCCTTTTTTAATTTTATTGGTATGAAGTTTGAGTATGTTTTAAAAAGTTGCATCTTGTGAACCCTACACTTACTCTAGAGCAAGGAAAAAACAGTTCTTTTAACATTAGACATTCTGAGGACATTTGGGAGACATTTGATTCTGAATATGTATGTGCATGCACGAACACTCAGTTTTAACTGAGTTATTAACTGAAATCATCAATAGATCCTGAACTTAGAGATAGGCTTTTGACAAGGTACAGTTCTTGCTCTAATGCAGCATTGTATTTGGGCATAGAAAAGGTATTTGTTATATGCTAGATTCTTGGTAGTAATCTGAAGTTCTAAACCTACAGAGGAAAACATGATCAGATTTTAAACAAAAAACACCAAATAAAAAACCCTCTATATTTCTCAGGGATGTGAACATTATCATGTCAATATTCTTTTGGTGCAATTAATGTTAATTAGATGTTTCATACAGGCCAGATGATGGGCTCTTGCTTTGTTTCCTTCTAAAGGCATAATGGCCAATATGGTTTCTGGGGAGAGAAAGGCAATGGTATGTTCATTTATGGAAAAAAATACTCTTAAATGGGCATCTTCATGTGTCTTGCCACCTCTTGCCTGCTTTCGCTGTTAAGATGGTGACTCTGAAAATGAGTTTGCTGCCTTTCATATGCATGGATGTCACCTTGCACAGCCGGAGGCTCTTTCCTTATAGCTCCCAGGCACTGATGGGGGATCTTGATGCAGCAAACTTCACTGTTTGACAAAAAAGGGAAGATATCAAAAGAGACTGTTCAATTCAGTGTTCACATCAGGCCAGTGTCTGAAACCACCAAAAAAATAAAATAAAAAAAAATGTTTCAGATGCTCACGTTGTTCTTTGATGTGGTTAAAGAGTTAATTTTTTGGCAGGGAGGGTAACTAGGCGTTGACATGAATTGTCATGGGAAATGAAGTTATTTAAGTCAAGGCTTTATATCTGAATAGAAGATATTTCCGTTTTCAGACATTGACTAGGATACTGGTTTGGAAATTTGGGAAGAATAAATACGTTGTGGATTGAAGTGGCAAGTTGCACATGGACACTCCTAGTACAACTATCAGTACACATCGCTAAAGCTGGTGGTTGTAGAAGGGGCTTATTAGAGTTTTCCACAGCTTTCACTTCCCAACACACTTTGGTCTTGAATCACAAACTGTCCCATTAACTCAGAAGTCCCAGGAGATGAGTAACAGCCTTTTAAGAAAACAATATATGTTTTAGTTATTTGTGCAGGTGCAACCTGTAGTGCAGTACTTTGTTATGAGTAGATCTCAAGGAAATGCTCCTTTCTGTAATACTGTGTGCATTTGAGACAGGTTTGGGATTGCTTTTGTTTCATTTTGTTGTTAGAGTTAGCAGGGGAGAATCCTGTTTCTGTAGGTCTCTGAAGTCAAGAACATTATGCAAAATACAGGGAGTTAATAATATTTATGTTTAATGAATCTGTCTCTGTGAGGTCACTGAATATATAAAACTTTGTTTTTCAGCCCAATTTGGCAACTTAACCTTTAATACACAGAGACAAAGACCTACAAGTCAGCCTAACTGAGAGGGGAGTTGCATATTTCTGCCCATATTTCAGATGCTTTTATTCATACAAGCTGGGGTGACTTTCACTGTGTTTCAATTGCATAACTGGAAATGTGTGCAAATAGATATGCTGTTGGAGTGATCAGCTAATGAGGCAAAAACAAATTCTGACCAAATTTTCATGTATTCATTTATTTTCTGCAGCTAAGTGCTCTACATCTATTCCTTATTATTTATAAAACCTACTATCCATGGCTTAAGCAGCTCAATGGAGAATAAAGTGCCGTAGAGGCCCAGGCTATGAAATTGATAATATAAATTGGCAGTAGATATGTCATATCATGACATGTTTGTTATGGGATATGAGGTTTGACTTAATTCACGTAAAAGTCATGAATATCCATGCTTTTGCAGAAGGCTAGGATTAGGGACTGCAATGTGCCTTAGACCTGTGGGGGTCTGAGAGTTTTTTCAGATGGTGTTAATAAACTGTGTCACTTGGGGGACAGTGAATGCAGTGAAACACTGTCCTTAATGGTGGCAGTTTTGAGCCTCACAAGATATGGAAAGCCTCATGTCTCTTAAGTAAAATGTAAAAGTCATTCTTGTTAAAATCCTACCTTATTGCTAAGCATAATGTACTGTGGAAATGGAAATCTGTATGTGGATTAGGCAGATGATTGGTACAATGCAATGAATCCATTGGAGAATTTAGAGAGGATTTCATGCTGCTCAAAGAATATGAAGGGTACTTGATGGAATTTAGCTCTGGTTTCTATAGTTTGCACAATTATTGGTATGTTAAGCACAGTGCTCTTTCTCTAGTGCAATATAATCTGGTTTTTAAACATTTGACTGCATATACTTGCATCTTTTACATATAATTTCCTCTCCTTTCTTGCTTAGCAAAATTAATTTAATTGAAATAGAACAAATATACTGTAGATTCTTCTAATATAAGATTCATGTTATTTTAAAGGGAAACGTAGTTTCCCTCCACCCTTACAAGAATACTTCAAAAGAAAGTTCATAAAAAAAGATAGAAATCACCTCCAAGCCAAGCATTGATTCATTTAGCTGCAGCCAGCCTCTGCAAGGTATAGGGGTACTATTGATGCCACTTCCAAACTATATCAGAAGTGAGCTTTGTAGCCTGTCTTCCTATAATAGGTTTTAATTTTATTTTTTTTTTTTTTGCAAAGCCTTTCTTCCTACCAGATTCTATTTAGGCTAAACTCAAGAGCAGACTTTCTGCTTAGATGCCACCATGTCCTATACTGTTGGTGGCATACCCTTTGTAATAGATGTTTGCCAACACTGAGTACATTAATATGATGCAGAGCCCTGATCTGTGGCAGTGAGTACGCCTCTGAGAAACCAGTTTTCACTTAACTGGCAAACACAGAATAAGTGTATTTTGGGAAGAAGAGAGAATTAGTTTTTGGTCTAAATCTGCAGTTAGCAATATGGATTATAGCGAAACCCTAGTCAGAGGTGTACTGCTGGTTTGAGAGAGTGTTAAAACTCAAAAATATGCACATTTTCAAATGACAGTTCCCTTCACCCACAGATATTAGGAATCTGGGAGGTAAGAAGATAAAGAAGATGATTTACATTTATTTTTCTGTCAAAATTTGCTAGAAGTTTTCCCTTTATTCTTACAGATCAGGAAAGATTTAGGAGGAGATTTGATAAGAAAACTGCAAGTATCAGCTTCCAGCCCGGCAGCAATTATCTATATCTTCATTACAGTTACTTTATTTGAGATTTTTTTTGCTGTTTCCATAATGCCTCAGTCACTCAATTTTAGATGCAGTAACTGACTAAAAGCCAGAGCCATGAATTCTCAGTATCTCGTGAGCTAGAGACTTTCAGGGATTTTACACTGAAACAACCTTGTAGCTACAGCTAAATTGATTAGATCAGAATGGACTTACGGGCAATAGAGCTGAAAAAAACTACATGCTGAGTCACCCTGTGGTCCCCTTAAAAAGATGTGGAAAGTATGCTCTAAATGCTAATAAAAATTGCAGTAAAACCATTCCAAGCACAGAATGAATGACTTTATAAACAGGTTTATAGCATAACTGGAATTTCCAGACCATAAAATCAACACTTAACAAACCTTTTTTAAACTTGTTAGGTGCAATTCCATGGCACAAAATTATATTTTCTTCTGAAGTTGCTCATCCTACAAATCCTTTTAGTACCCAAATGAGCAGTCTCCACCAATCTTAATATTCTTTTTCACAGAATAGTTTACTTTCACTATTCATTCTTCATTTACAAGTCCCCAGAGTTGCTCAGTGCCTCTGGCGTGCCTGATGCTAATGAGGAGCACCACAAGGGATAAAGTAGAAATGAGTTCATGAACACTGAATTGAAGGAAATTGTCATGTGCAGTGTGGAACAATGCAGGTTAACTTGGCAGTATGATGGCCTTTTTTGTGTCTTATAAGAGAATCTTGCATGCCATCAGCCAGTGCTGTAACTTGTTCTGTCTCCCTGGTTGATGGAACTAGCTAGAGATGACGAAAAGGTGGTCAATATTTGATTTGTTGATTTTGAGGAGTTTATAATTTCTAGGTCAGTGAAGGCATTTGGAGTGAAGCAGAACATGTGAAGAAGACTATAGCTAGCAATATTTTGATAACTAGCACTATTAGATATGTGGCAAGATATTGATGGTTGTTAGAGTGCTTGGCTAACGAAATAAAAGAATGGGATTTATTGACATCATACATCAAGAAATGAAAAGAGCTGGAGCAAGGGGAGCACAAGTAAGGAACCTGAGGAAGGAGAGTCATGCAGTAACTGCACAAAAGGATGGCTTTTTGGCGCAAGTGGTAAATAGAGATGGTGAGAAGTTGTTTTTGAGCTTGAGCTGGTTTGAGAGATTGGTGGGTATGTAGATAGGAAGGAAAAGGTGAAATGTGAAGCTGTGGGCTGTAATTTCAGAGGTAGGTTTAGCTCTGAGAGAGGTACAACATTTACAAGTAGAGCAAGGGAGAGAAAGCAGATGGTTTGGGAGAAGGGTGATGATAACTGGAAAAGGGCATGGAAAAGTAGCTGCTGAAGGAAATTATGTATTGGTGTTTTTCCTGGCTTTGAGATGATTTGGCTGGGAAATAGTACAACTACTGCCAACCACATTTTTCAGTGTTTCCTCTCTATAGGAAACACAATTAAAAGTTGGTGATTGGCCTGTGTATTTTGTATCATTAGTTGAAGGTCAGTAACTAAATAACAAACAAATAAAATCAAAACCCACCCAAGCTTTTATGTAAAAAACAGTGTCTGCCTTTTTAAGACAAAGAAGTAAAACCTTTTAGTAGTGGTCTCTTGGAAGAAAAATACTTCTTATAAACAAAGAGACTTAATGTGTCTTGAGGGCTGAGCTTTGGTGATTGAGGGATTCTGTTTTGTTTAAAGCTTGCTGATCCATAAATGGACAGGTCTGAGCATATAGTTCAACAGAATCATGAGAACAAAATTTCACTCAGTGAGTGCTTTGTTATAGACTCATCTAACATTTTTAAAACCCTTTTTCATTGTTCCTTGCTTCCCACAAGTAAGAGCAGGGCCACATAGGGAAGGAATATTTAGTACCTACTAAATGAAGGACATTTTTTTCATATTTGTAAATCTCTGAGACACTTGAAATGCTTTGATTTGGTTAGGCGGCAGTCACAGAATTTTCTATGATTCATCTGTTTTATGTGGTCCTCCAAGTTATTAATAACAACTATTTATTTATCTTCACTTGTTTCTAATGCAGTCACACCACCCTGATGGAGAAATGTTCTACTTGTGCAAAACCAGAATGTTTCATTTGCTTCTAGTTCTTTTATAACTACAATGCATGCAGACAATCAGAGAATCATCAAGCCTGGAAAAGACCTTTAAGGCCATCAAGTCCAATCGTCAACCCAGCACTGCCACTGTGACCCCTAAAATACTAAACCACATCACTCAGCACCAGATCCAGACAACTCTTAAACACCTCCAGCAGTGGTGACTTCACCATGTCCCTGAGCAACCTGTTCCAATGCCTGACTGCCATAACAATGACTTTTTTTTTCTTTTTTTTTATAATACCTAAACTGAATCTGCTCTGTCTCAGCTTAGGACCATTTCCTCTTGTCCTCTCACTGCAGGTCCAGTAGAAGAGACCAGCCCCCACCTCACTTCAAACTCCTTTCTGGTAGTTGTAGAGAGCAATGAGGTTCCCCCTGAGCCTTCTTATCTCAAGACTAAACAAATACAGCTATCTCAGCCGTTCCTCACAAGAGATGTTCTTTAGTCCTTTTGTAAGGCTTGCTGCTCTTCAGTGGACACACTCCAGCATCTCAATGTCCTTTTTTACCGTGAGGGGCCCAGACCTGAACACAGTATTCAGTGTGGTCTATCCTGAGTACAGGGGAACAATCCTTTCCCTGGTCCTGCTGGCTACACTATTCTTGATACAGCCAAGATACCCTCGGCCTTCTTGGCCACCTGGGCACACTGCTGGCTCATATTGAGCTGCTGTCAACCAGCATCCCCAAGTCCATTTCTGTTAAACAGCTCTTGAGTCACTCCTCCCTAAGCCTTTATCACTGCATCGTGTTGTTGCAATTCAGGTGCCAGACCCAACACTTCACCTTCTTGAAACTCATGCATTAGTCCTTAGCCTATCAATCAAGTCTATCCAGGTCTCTCTGTAGAACCTTCATATCCTTGAGCAGATCAACTTTACTGAGGGTGTACTTAATTTCCACATCCAGATTGTCATTAAAGATGTTAAGTAGGACCAATCCCAAAACTGAGCCCTGGGAAACACCACTAACTACCAGATGCTGATTGCATTTAGCTCCATTCAGCACAACTCTCTGGGCCCAGCCATACAGCCAGTTTTTTACCCACCAAAGAGTCCACCTACCTAAGCCGCAAGCAGACAATTTTTCTAGGAGGATGCTGTGGGAGATGGAGTCAAAGGCTTTATTGAAATCCAGATAGACCACATCCACAGCCTTCCTCTCACCAAGTGGGTCATCTTGTTATAGAAGGAGATCAGGTTGGTCTAACAGGACCTGCTTTTCATAAATCCTGTTGGCTGGGCTTGATCCCCTGGTTTTCCTCCATGGGCCAGGTAATAGCATTCAGGATGCTATTAACCTTGCCCATTAACCCTTCATAACCTTAGCCAGAACCAAGGTAAGGCTGACAGGCTTACAGTTCCACAGGTCATCCTTTTGACACTTCTTGTAGGTGGGCATTACATTTGCCAATTTTCAGTCAGCTGGAACTTCATCAATTAACCAGGATTGCTGGCAGGTAACTGGAGTGGTTTGGCAAGTTCATATGCCAGTTCCCTCAGTTCTCTATGTTGTGATGCTATTTTCATAGCTTTCAGATGAATTCGTTCTCAAATTCCTGGTGTCATGAATATAAAAGTGCTTGCAGTAAACAGTAGTGAATTAGTAGATTTGGCTAGCCACTTTATCATTTACCGTGGATCATGGTAATGTTGCTACATGTTAGGTCTATCACATAATTGCTTCAGTAATTCTTTGTCAGAGGATCAAATGCTTTAGACATCAATAGCAGTGTCTAATCAGTTATTTGACTTCAGTTACCGGAGACAAGTGGTCTCCAAATCTTAGTGGTTTGAAAAAAACTTGATTGCTTGATTAAAGCTTTGGTTACTATTTGGGCCTCCTTTATTCATCTGCAGAATCTCTTTCTAATCCCCAGTTTAAGGCATTAGCAATTCAATAATTTTAAAAATAAATTTAAATTGTTTTGATAAAGTATACTTAACAAATAAGGATCCTCTAATTGTTTTGAATATCTTGTTTCTAAATCCCTAATTGTGATAGGAATGTGCTTAGGTAAAGCAAATTCAAACATCACTGCAAATGTTTTGTTAGTATTTTGTGCTTAGTGTGAATCAGTGAAATAAGATCATAATTGTTGCATTTCCTATATTTGTTCCTGGCTTCCAAATAGAGAGATCTAAAAGTATTCCTAAGAGGTCCTGGCAAGTTACCATTCATGGAGACAGTATTGTGTAGTGTAGTACATAGAATATTGAAGCCAAATTATTTTTACTTTAACCTGAGTTAATGCTGATCACTGTAGCGTGAGCTAATTCAATTAAATTCTATCAGACTGATAAAGAAATGCCAGTGTTTTACCAAATTAAGCATACATTATTGCTAGGGCTTCCACTATATCAACTAAGCTTTTTTATGTAGTGTTTAGGAAAACCCTCTGGTAGAAATGCTGCCCATCAGGATATTGCTAGGAAGATTAATTACCCCACAGTGCAGTTATGTTAACTGCAGGCATTAATTATTAATAGAGAAAATATTAACTGTTTTGCTATTTAAAACTTAAAATAGACATCCCAACTTCCTGTGTTTTGAGGCTTTTTTTTAGTATGATAATGAATGCCACCATCACCACGTGATAAATAGGCACTAAATAAATATTTCTGCTTTTAAAGTCCCATTTGCAGATATATTCCTTCCTAACATCATCAGAGAAGGTCAATTAACAGTAACCGATGCTCTTTTGTGAAGACTCACTAAAAGGAACTCTTGAAAAATAAAGATATGCTCACACAGTTCATAATAAAACTAATCCTAAGTGTATATCTACAAATCAATTACTCAATGTAATGCTGCTGTCCCTTTGGCTTCAATACTCAACTGGTGCATGGGGCTTCTGAAAAATGTTTTTTGTTCTCTTAATGAGTACCATTTCATTTTTCTTTTCTTTTTCCCCTGCCAGGTCACAGAAGGGAAGAGTTGCAGGCAGTTTGCAATATCCAGATATCTTACATTTCCACAGTGAGTCTCAATTTTGCTTCAGCATCATGACGGTTCTTCATGGCTCCCTGGTAAGTTAGTCTCTGACACACATGCAAGCTATAAGAACCTTTCACATCTTGCAGCTGAGTTCCTTATATCTCACCTGGATCTACAATGGGGTACACTGGGGAATGAGAGCCTGAAGAGCAGTGCTGTAGAAAGGGACCTGGAGTTCCTGGCTGGTGGCAAGTTGAATGAGTCAGCAGTACCCTGACAGCCAGGAGGGCCAACCATATCCTGGGGGCATCAGGCAAAGCATCACCAGCCAGTCAAGGGAGGGGATTGTCCCGCTCTGCTCTGCAATGGGGCAGCCTCACCTTGAATATTGTGGCAGTTTTGGGCACCACAACATAAGAAAGATATTAAGCTCTTAGAGAGGGTCCAAAGGAGGGCAGTGAAGATGGTGAAGGCCCTGGAGGGGAAGCCATATGAGGAGTGGCTGAAGTTACTTGGTCTATTCAGCCTGGAGAATAGACTTTGGATATTAGGAAAAGGTTCTTCACCCAGAGAGTGGCTGGGCACTGGAACAGACTCCCCAGGGAAGTGGTCACAGCACCAAGACTGACAGAATTCAAGAACCATTTGGACTATCCTCCCAGGCACATGATGTGATTCTTGGGTGGTCCTGTGCAAAACCAGGAGCGGAATTTTGATGATCCTGATGGATCCCTTCTAACTCAGGATATCTGTGATCCCACTGTGGAGTGGAAATGGCAACCCCTTTTCATAAAGTCCCAAAAATGTTTGCATTTTGACAAATTTTTGTTCTTTCTTACTATAGCATCTGAGGATAAGGATCCTGTCATCTAATTACACCTGAGTTGTCACTTGGAGTACCTTTTTAAAATCTATGGAGAGAAGGGTCTGCTTCTCTCCACTGACCTCAAAGAGAGGTTATATAGTAGCTGCCCACCATGAAGAACTCTAAAACAGCTGATATAACCTCATTCCTACAGAACTTATGATGGTCTGTGCTACCTTAGTCTTAGAGTCACTAGGTGGCAGGCATGGCAGGCATTGCCATCTTCCAACACAACTGTGAGCACTAAAATCACCCTGTTCCTCACTCCTTTTCCTCACTGCTCAGCCTCTTTCCTTATTGCTTTTCAGTAGTGACAGTTGTGAGATTTCAGCACCATCCCTATCCCCGTGATCTCTCTGCCTCTAGCAGTGGGTCAAGCTTCACACCGGCCGGCTTCAGTCTTTCCTGATACTGGATGCCAGGAGTGTCTGAATGCTTCAGCTTCTTGCCTCTCTAAGTGTTTAGTAACATCATTCCTTGTCTTTCTGTAGTTCATTGTGATACCAGGAGAAGGACATGCTAGTGACACTCCAACTTTGTCATGGTCAACTGGAATATCAGTCATGTTGTCCTGCCAATGTTAAATAGGACTCTGTAGCATTTCTTTCTTTTCCTTCTCTGATTGGTAGCTCACTGATACCTGAACCAAACACTGCCACCTGCTTGTCTCTTCACTGTTCTCAACATCTTGGCCACTTAACCAACATATTTAGATCCATGTGTATTAGAGGCATTTCTCCCTGAATGCTTTTTAAGCTTTGGGCTAATGGAGGAGGTTGCTTGCTACACTTTATGTTTCGGAGTAATCCTTATTCTTTCACACTATTTTTTTTGCCAGTGTTGTCTGAGTTTTAAATCAGTGTGTTTAGGTCAAAACAATCAGAAGACCCAAATGACACTAATTTCTAGATATGGATCCCAGCTGCTAAGGTAAAGTTAAGACATGCAGATTCGGTTCATCTATCTAACTGTCTGTTATTCAGTGTGAGAACAAAGCTTTCTTCATATTAGTTTCTTCAACTATGACTGTCACCCAGTTTCATAGTTGTCTTCACATTGCTGCACCTCTTCTGTACCTTATCCTTTGTGCACTTTTTCATGTTCACCATGTCCTTCAGTTCTATTATTTCAGCACAGTACTCATTAGAGAAGTTTTTTAGCACATTCATTTAACATTGTACTGTTTCAGTAGGATTTCTGCTTTGCATCTTGCTGAATCACCATGGTATTTGACAGGGTTGGCTACTGAAAATGTCATTCATCACAAGTCACTGGAGTGGAGCTGATGAAAGGCAGGGTGCCATTTTTTCTGACAAAGTCTAGGCCTTCTCTGGAGATTGAAATACTGCCACAATAATCATTTTGACTTGTAGGCAATACTGATGATCTCAGAAATTTCTGTATCTTTTGAGCAACATTTCTCAAAGAGACAAAAATGTTCAATGCATACACATTTTTTCCTACCTAGTATTTTCCTGTAACATTTTAGTGCTCTGAAAATAGCAAACACTTTGTGTTGCCAGCAGCTGAGAGTTATGATTAGACTTTTAGCATATAAATGCAACATATACTTCAAGGTCTGTTTTCTTTTGGGGTGTGAGTGAGCAAACTGCATGGAGTTGCAGTTTTATTCTGGTGTGGGCAGGGATCACACAACAACCACAGCAGCAAAATACAGAAATTTGTTTGCAATATTAAGCTGACTGTCTCCTTGGCAGTGTATTTTCATTAACACTTCCTAATCTTTAGTCCATATAAGAAAAAATGTTAGACTGGCAAAAACTGCAGCCATACCACCCTCTAAGGTAACCACAAACACTTATTTGAAGGCCTGCTCAGTTATTCACTGTATTCACATAAGAATTTTATATTTGTGCTTACTGGTGCTGACAACTAGAAAAGGCATCACATTTTTTACATAATTGACTTTTGTTGGGTTTTTGGGTTTTGTTTTTTGGGGGGTTTTTTGTTTTGTTTTTTTTTTAAAGGGGAATTGATATGGACATGACTGGAAGGGGGTAGATCGAAGTATACTATTTAGTATTTTAGTTTGTTCTGGTAAATACTTTGCAAAGGGGAAGTTTAAGGTTATTATCACATCAAGCAAGTGGCTGAATACGTCTTCTCTGTAACACTTCAGAATTGTACTGCCAGAGCTGCTGTTTTTGTTTTATTTCTGGGGGAAGAGAAGGAGTGATTGGAGGTGTCCTACTCTTCCTGTACTTTGCGGATGGCATTGCTGCTGCTTCCTAGTGTCTTACGGGAGAAAGGGATTCCAAAACTACTGGTTTGTTGCCAGTAACCTGACTGATGCACCCTATACTTTCCACCACTTCCCTAATTTATAGCCTGATGGAATGACTAAGCAAAAAGTAGGGATTTTTTTATTTTATTTTTCTTCCTTGAATACTGTAATTTCAGGAGGGCTAATGCATTTCTGTGTCAGAAGTGGTGGCAGATCTCAAGTCTCAAGAGGAATAGTATTTCATGATTTGTGTGGTTTGCAAAACAGTTGCCAATAAAAGCATTATTGTTTGTATGTGACCTGCACATGTAACAAGAAACTCTGTCACACAACATCTTCAGCCCAAGCAGACAAAGGACAGTAGAATAAAGAGGCACAAAATATATTATGTGACCAAAATCTCCCAGAGTCTGGAAGAGACAGACAGTCTAGGTTCCAGATTATTAACCTGTCTGTAAAATGGTCCTTTAATTGCAGAGAAATCCTTAGAGAAAATAAAGGAAAAATTTCTATGCAAGACACAACCACAACTTGCTTGATAATTGCAGCTCTTGTTCTGCTACAGAAAGGATAGGCTGGTTCAGAAAGAGATTTGTTGGCAGTGCCCTTTGTGGATTAGCCTTAGATGGATATGCTGTTTTTGATAACAAGTGGGGGTTCTGTGAGTGAAGAAGTGATGTCTGTTTTGTATATTGCTTTGTAAAACCCTTTGTGACATAGCAAAGGTAAAACAGAAAAGTGATAGGCAAGGTAAGGTGCCACCAGTTAAATATAATGCTTCTCTAGCACAATAAAAACCATAAAGGAAAGGTGTTAAAATTAGGTGGAATCTCCTGAGGTTATTTCATCCTTATCTCTGAAGCAATCTTCACTATATCATTTCCCTAATTGCTTCTTTTGGCAGAAGGCTATAGCCTCTGTGTATTCTAGTTCAAGGAGATTCTTCTGTCCTCAGGATGGGTTTAGGTTTTATTTCTTTCAAACTGAGCAGATAGTCCTAAAGGAAAATGAAATTGGACATATTTTTTGCTCTCAGCCCTTTGTTACTGGCAAAGTAAAGGAATAGTATGTTCCAGTAACATTTTGTTTGGCTGAAGAGTGGAAAAGTGAGTAGCATTTCTGTAGCAGAAACAATAATTCCCTTTGCCTTGTGTGTTTATGCCAGCAGTAACTGCTGAGTCCACAAACATCCATTCTTCATTGTCAAATATAATATAATTACCAAAATGAGCAAGAATTAGGTGATCTGGACCTTATTTCAGCAAATGATTTTGCAATTTATTTTGTCCCTTATTTAGGAATTGATGCTTTTCAAAAATTTAGCACAATTTTCTGCAGTTAAGATTCCTTCCAGAGCAGAAAGCTACTGTGTTTGAGAGGACAACATCCTTAAGATTATTTCCAGCAACTAACCTAAAGGAAGCAACAATGATCTCTCATGAAGGTAGCAGGTGACCCTAAATTTCGGAACAGCTGAAGTGATTGACGATAGGCCTGCCATTCAGAAGATCTTAGACAGCTTGGAAGAATGGGCTGGTGTGGTCCTCAAAAATTCAACAAGAACAGGTTCAAAGTCCTACTCCTGGAAAGGAAGAACTTGTTGCAACAGCACAGGCTGGAATCTCTGGTGTAAAGGATTTGGAGTAGTAGGTAGACAGGAAGCTGAATGAGAGTCAGCAGAGTGCCCTGGTAGATGAGAAGGACGACAGCACCTGGACCTTCAGCCAGAAGACTGAAGAAATGGATTAGTCCCCCTTTCCTAAGCTCTTGTTAGTTCACATCTACAGCATCAGAATTCATTTTTGGGTCATTTAGCACAAGCAAGACTCAAACTGAAATAAGTTTAGCAGAGGATCATCAGATAGTCAAAGGGCTGGAGGACATGCCCTTTCAGGAAAGGCTCAGTGAACCTGTGGAAGAGTTCTTTTTCTGAACAAGAAGTTGTTGGAGGGACCTAATAGTAACCTTCCTCTATATGTATGAGATCACTGAGAAGATGAATCCTGGTTCTTTATAGTGATGCTTGGTTGGAAGTTGAGAGGGAAGAGAAATAAATAGAAGCATGAGAGAGTCCAGATGGATAGAAGGAAATGTTCTTTCAACGTGACGATGACAGTGGGCCAGACTGCCCAGTGAGTTTGTGAAGTCTCTACCCTCTGAGATTGCTGAGACTGAACAGAGCTCTAAGCAGCCTTGCCTGATCCAATAGCTGGACCTGCTTTGAGCAGCAGGTTGAACTGAATGACCTCCTTAGGGGCCTTCCCACCTAGATGATTTTGTGATTCCATTATGTATTTCAGCATTGACCATATTGGAAGAAGCTGTCTATGTACTTGAAACAACCTCAACAGGACATGGAGTCAGGGTCTCTAGCACTGATGAATGGGGTATGACTTGGAAAAAAGGAATCCGCAGTAATTTCTGTGGTTAGTTTTCTGAATGTTATTCATCTTGGTGTAAGCTTTTCACTCAAACCAGATCCAAAAGGGGTGAAATACTGCTTGGCATTTTTCCTTATTAGGCCTGCCAGGTTTTGAAAACCTAGCTGAAATAAAAAAAAAAAAAACAACTCAATAATAAATTATCAGATCACCATCTCTAAATTTAAGAAATCAGAAGCTTTAGAGACAGTGAATACAAGACCACAGAAATAATTGCTAAAATAATTTCCATTCATCATAAAATGAGGTGGGTAATGATAGTAGAACTCCATCGAGTCTGAGAGATAATAGAATGTAACAGAGAAGGTCTAAGTTGATTACATTAGATGAAAAGGCTTGATCTGGAACTGTGTGCTGACACCAGCAGGCATGCCTAGAGCACATGACAAACTTTCGTGCAGCTGGAAGTGGAAAAATGAAAGCAACACAAAAAACATTGCTTCTACCAAATGGACCTTAGATTTCATGGTGTGCAAATGTTTCCTCCATTATGAAAAAAATCTTTCCCAAGATTTGCATTGCACAGCTGATTGTCTTTGAGGAGAGACAACTGTACTTGGAAGAAACACACTTGTGTCTTTTAATTTTGGATCTGAATTTGGTCATGAAAAGAATTTTGTGGATTTCGGGCGGAAGGTCAGGAAGGAGGAAGAATGAACAGAGGCATGTACAACCCTGTGAAAGATGCAGCACCTCTTATAATTACCTCAATGAAATATTTGCAATTTTTGCATCTTCAAGAATTAGTATCTTAATTTAAGCAATTATAAACAATGGCCATTTTTAGTCCTAACCAGTCCTTAGCTGGAGGGAAGTACATTTCAAAACATATTAGCTAGCTTTTTTGTTATAAGATCAGAACATCATCTTTTTTTAGCAAGGAGTTATATGGCCATTGGGCAAATACCTCTTTAAAATTCATTTGTGCAATTTCAGAACCATTAGCCTTACTTTACTTGCATTGAAAGTAGAAAAAAATATTTCTTGGAATCCAGGAAGACATAGGGAAGCTACTGCTGCATTTTAATCCTTAAGTACTAAATTTCAAATCTTTCCTGCATGTGTTCAGCTTAGAATGGTTTGACTTTCTCTTGATGCAGTCAACTGATATTTAAATAGCATCACATGGCAAAAGAGCTTTCCCCAATGTGCTTCCTTCGAAGATAAATAAGAATATTTTGATAAATGATAGCATGGATCACATTTCTGTGCAGTTTTAGATTTTTCTTA
Organism: Campylorhamphus procurvoides; assembly: GCA_013396655.1. NCBI lineage: Eukaryota > Metazoa > Chordata > Aves > Passeriformes > Dendrocolaptidae > Campylorhamphus > Campylorhamphus procurvoides. The sequence goes on along the minus strand of WBMV01005609.1, from coordinate 311,574 downwards.
TCAGTGGGTTCTTGCTCTTATCAGCGAGAAAAATAGGAAGATATGGCACAGCTTTTACACATTTTAAGTTTTCCTCTGAAGCCTGTTGATGGCATTGATTGACTTTGTGGTAATGTAAATACCAGTATATCAGACCAATATTTGTGTTTCTCAGAAAGAGGTGCCATAATCTAAGGTAGTTGCATGAAATGGAGATGTTTGTTGTGTTGAGAAGTTTAATCAATATTTTGGTCTCTAAGCCAAGAGCAAAGAGTATTGAAAAGGCAGAAGTTTTACCCACAAGAAACTTTGAATGAAAAAACTGATTTCTTGATTTCCCAAGGAAAGCATTGCAAATGTTCTGATAGAAACAGTTAATGTCACTTTGAACTGTGAGTTCAAAACTGAGGAGTAAATAAAATTTAGAAAGAAGAAGAAATAAGGAAAGTGAAGTATAAGTGTTACTGTAACAGTGTTTTCAGATGGGAAGACTGTTTTTGCAGAAAATGTGGATGGCTTCTAACTGACTGGCAAACAAGCACTTCTGATTTGCTATATTTTGTTACTTAAGAACTAATTAATTAAATAAAAGAAAATACTGATGGTTTAAAATATTTTGTCACCTATTATGGAGCTCCCTGTTTGCCTGTAGGTCTGCAGTTTGCTGCTGCTGTCCCAACTAGGACAGTCCTTAGCAGGCTGCGTTCCAGCAGAGGTGTGCTATGGGCTGAAACTCAGAGTAGATTAAGAGATTGAAAGGCTGGCCTATCTCCGGCAGGCTGTGAACCTGAGCCAAATCTGCACTTTTGTCTTTGGAGTCAGCTCATGTCCAGAGCAATACTTGTACAGATACTGGTGTATTCACTCACACTCACATCACCTGACACCTTTTAAGCACTGCAGTGCTGAGAACAGGGGTACCAGTGAAACAAGGGCTAATGCACTAACTTATGAGACTTGACATAAAGAGAGTGAGAGATTGGAGAACTTTATAACTTTCAGCTCTGCCTGTCAATAAAACAGCTGTACACAAAGGCCAGCTGCCATGGAAGAGCCCAATTTACACTGATAAACTGTCTGCTAATATGGACGTTCATCTTTTTAGGCACTGCTTACTTACAGCATTTTGTCTGTGATCCTAGTCTATCCTTTCAGTGTGACTGTTGATTGAGCTGAATGCTGATGACAAATCCTCTGTCATTTTCAGCTCCTATTCATCTGGTTTTAATTAGGGTAACTCCAGGATTTATTATCTTATAGTGGCAGTAGTTTGCAGGGAAAATTGTTGTGTTGTGTTACTGTGACACAATGCCATTCAAATGGAGTTGACTTTTATTCAATTCCACTTCCCTGTTTCCTCCAACAGTAATGAATTTAAGGATGGCAGGGATCCCTCTAGAAGCTTTGTTAGGATTTATAATTTGCAGAGGAAAAATAGAAAGGGACAAAATGAGTCTTCCATAACTGATAATTTTCCTGTGGCTTCCCTGTTTGTTCCTTTTACTATATTGTTGCCATTTTTTCCTCCTTTTTTTTTTTCTTTTTTTGTTTGTTTGGGTTTTTTTAGCATATGAGTTGCTTAATCTAATCAAGTTAAATTCTCTTCACATTGGATTTGGAATAATTTAAAGTTATTGCAATCTTTTTTCCCAAAAAGTACTAATGATCTGGGAGTCTTCTGTCTGTGAACACTGACAGAGTTTTTTAATAGCTAAGTGATTCTTCAGATGCAAGGATTTTTTCTGATGTGATTCTGCAAGTGAGAAATCACCTTGAAAATACAGGTAGCATAGTAAACTAAGAGATGTGGTTCAAAACATGCTGATAGTCTGTTATAAATATTTATGCGTATTGAAAATTTAACCACAAATCTAACTTCTGAGGTAAACAGCAAGGGTGGAATTTTGTACAGGGTCACTAACATGAGTTCCTGTTTGCTTACATGTCCAGTATTAGATCACTTCGGCATAAATACATAGTAACTCCAAGACAGCTGAAAGAGGGGAGAGCATTCCAGCTATAACAATGTTGTTTGGAACAGAATTAGGGGTTTCAGGGTATCATTTGTAGCGATACAGATCTGGGTGTACTGAGAATTTGCTTGCATAGGTCTAAACAGTCTGAAGCCCCTCCGTGGCCATTGTAGCTGTGGAAGAGAAAATCCCTGATGTACTCCTTTCTCCTAAATGATCATCTTTATCTACATCTTGCCTGCATTCTGGGCTTCAAGGTCATGTGAAGTGCAAAGTGGCATGATCCTGAGGATATACCTATAGAAATGTGAACTACAGCACCAAGGAGTTTGAGCACTGGCGCATGCATCAGAAAGAGGCTGAGAATCAGGTTCGCTGGCTACTCTGATGGTGGGAAGCTCACTTGTAGGATTAAGTACAAATTAAATTTTTTGTAATTTTTGCCCTGGGTAACAGGGATGCCTTTGTTTACTTCTCCAGCTGCAGCTTCAGGAAGAGCCGGGTCTTCACCTGGCTAGACATGATGGGAGTTACAGCTTGGACCTCAAGCAGCATAGGGAAATTTCTGAGTTTTTGTTTTCCGAGTGCATAATTTTCCCTCCAGCCCTCATAGATTGGCTCAAATTGCTTTTTACTTCACAGGTCTCACAAATGTGATCCTGGGAGAACAAGTTGCTTGTCAGATGGAGACAAATAGCCAGTAGGTTGTGCTGTTAGATGATTTTAGCATATAACCATGCCAGGTATAATAAAAAAATAAAATAATAACATTGTAAAGGAGTCTAGTGCTCTAGGTGTGATGTCTTCCCCAGGGAAATCTTCCTTTCTGAGTCTGTTTTCCTCCATCAACCTGGATTAGATGGATGTAGAACAGCACAGCTGCCCTCAGTCAACTTCAACTGTAAAAATTCTGGGTTAGAAAAAAGGGAACAGAACTCTTAATCATGCTGAATGGTGTTAGGCCTGTTTGCTTCTGTGTCAAGTGGCACTGAAGTCCCCTCACTTCCTATTGGGGATGAAAAGATAACATTAAGTGGAGGTGGAATCCTCTGTGGAGTGAAGTGGGAGACCACCTGAGGGTGAGCACAGCAGGGGTGGATGTGCTATCTCCCATAGAAACTGCAAAGGCTTTTACAGGATTAATTCTGAAGAGTGTGGGATGGAGACTGTCTCATGTAACATTTGTCAGCTACCCAGTGTTGAGACCTAGTCTCAAAAGCAGCACATATACCCATAGAATTCAGAACTGGCTTGACATCTATTTCCGAGACGATACTGATCACACTTGGTATGTTTAAACCAAGAACCCTTCCCAAGTGCTGCTGCTAGCCCTGAAAATTCATGACTGCTGAGTTGAGCTGTGCACATAGCATTTTCTGATGTGCCTGGGTTTTTTGTTTGGTTTAGTTTGGGGTTTCTTTTGGGGGGAGGGAGTGCGATGGGAGGGGGTTTGTTAGGGCTTTTGATATGGACATGTAGAGGATCAAAACTGTTGGACACATTGCAAGACCCCAGCTCTTATATATGGCTGCATTAGCTATCTGTGCCTCTGCAAAAGGGATGGTGCCCCCCTACTTCAGAGCACCATTATAAAAATAAACGTATTACAAATTTCTAAGGATCAATATTCTTTGTTAATAGGAACAGTGAATTCTGTCGAGTTACACACAATTGCTAGGTCTCCCACAATGCGAATAACTAACCATATCACCAAAATCACAACATGGTTCTTCACAAAAGGATGGGGAAGCAGATTCCACAGAGGAATGGGACGGGAAAAGGGAAAAGTTCTGTCTTTAAATGAGAGACTACAGGTATGGGGATGAGCGAATATTGTTTCTGGAGAAGGAAAATAGGTTCTGAGGTCCTTGTCACAGAAAGGCTGGGAATGTGTCGATCACCATGTGAGATGCAGAGAATCTCCAGCTCTGTTATGTACTTCAGTGGGATGCTCTCCAAGAGGCATTTTCTTAGATTATTTAATCAAATTTGAGAAACATTAATAAACTGGATGAGAGGAGACAGCCTGCTCTGACAGGGAGATATACTGTCAGGTCTTACCAACACTTTCTAAATTGAGTCATTCTGCTTAGATGCCTGAAGTTTAGACCATCCCACCAGGGAAGCTGGAGAGGTCTGTATATAGTTCAGTGAAGCCCTCTGTACTGTTAACTGATAACTCATTTTCCTGTAAGTGAATCATGATAGGTACATTTGCCATCTTCTGGATGTTCCTCTTTACTCCTCGCAGATATCCTTTAGGTCTTAGTCCCCAGTGGAGCACCCAGGAAAGTAAGCCCAAAATGCATGGAGAACTGAAGAGGAACTGAAAATGGACCAGCTGGCTGCAATGGCAAAAGACAGAGGCAGGAGAAATAGTGCCTCTGAAGGAAGGTGGTGAAACCAAGACTGGGAGTCAGAGATGATGTGGAATGAAGTGGGTGTTGGAGTGTTGTTACTGTGAGGATTTAAAGCTTTGAGCTGATGACAAGTTGTTCACATGGTTTTTTTCCTGTTGCTTTGTCAGTTGTGATTACAAGCCAAAACAGGCAGACCTGTTCTGAATTTGGTTTCCTTGGCCAGAAAGTCTAAATTTATCACTAAGACACCTAAGTTAGATGTGTGAACATAAACAGTGTGATTTTTCCCTGTGGACAGCAGTAACTGTATAAAGGTGTAAATAGCAACACATGTAAGAAGTTATATTAGTTGTCTCATCACTCCACCCCTCCATTTCCCCCACTTGGAGAGCTTTGGCTGAACACTTCCATATGGGAGGTGGATATTGCACAAATCCAGCAAAGCTGTTTCCTATGACCTTGTAAGTGTGAATCATTGTCTTCAGACTGTGTCCTAGCTATGAAATCTAGCCTTCCTTGGTTAGCTGTGGGACTGTCAATGTCTCTGCTACATAGACAAAGAAACCTAATAGTGGGCCACATCACAGCCTCTGTGGCATTAATTTCTCTTAGTGAAAATCAGGAATGACCTACACGACAGTGTGCATGGCAATAGAAGACAAGAAAGCTGCCCAATCTCCCATGCATCTCCGTTCTTTCACATGCCTAGCATACAACTCATATTTTCCCTGCGAAGGATAGATATTGAAAGGGAAACCACAAGCCTCCTGCAACATCTGTTCTGCCATGCTAATGATTATTCTTCATCACCACTCTATCACCACCTCCAATGAGCTGCAAGGCCACTAGTATCACTTCCCTTTCTCTTGCTCTCAGATATGTGACATGGTACTGACAACCAAATGCAACACATTCATTTTGGGCTGCTTACAATTTCTGGCATTTAGGCCTCTTACTTCTGCAGTGGCAACTACCTTGTCACCAGGAGAAAAATCTTCCAAGTTTTTGTGGGTTTTCTAAATTATTTTTGGTTGGTTTTTGTTTGTTTGACTACTGAGCAATTTGAGCATGCTCCTGAGAGAAAATTCAGATTATAAACCCTAAAATTTATGCTATTACCTTACATGTGTAGGACTATTATCCATTTACTTGAAAAATTGTTTGTTTGCATCAAATGGCCTTGCTAAACAATAACTAGCATATGGAAAATAGATGGCATTTTACCAGGTTAGAACTGTGCAGGAGAGTCAAATCTACTCTTGCAAAATATCTGTTACTAGTGTTTAAAGAGAAAACAAGCTAAACTGGGATGAGGTGAAACCCTTGGTTCTTAGGTGTTCTTATTCTGAAGGCTAATACATTTAAATGAGCAGGATATTTTCAAAGCAGGTAAGGCATCCTTTTCGTAGATGATTATGTTGAATTTTGTCCAGATGCAATGAATTGTGTGTTTCGAACAACTGTGCAGCAACTGAATTGCTGATTACATCAGTATTCAGCAGTCTCTGGTCTGAATTCCTGGCTCTGATCACTAAATGACTTAATTTACTGATTTGTTAGTGTGACAGTTTCACAGTTGCAGAGAGTAATTTATAAATACCATGTGCTGAACAAGTTTTTTGTTTGCTGCACATAGTATTAATTAGCTAATGATTTTGCCAGAAAATGCATTCAGGATAGCAAGCATTCATCATGACATTCACATCTTCTGACAAACAACAATGACAAATTCAGCCATCAATGGGCTGCGGGTGGGAAATATTCCTCAGGATGGCTTGGCCACCCTGGCTGTGACTGAAGGAAGTTAAGGTGTCTTAGATGTTGAACTCTTCAGAAAAGGTTAAGTAAAAGGGAAGAGGTGGCAGAACCTCACAGGGATCCATTTCCAGTGGCTCCAGTGGATGGGAAAGATTGCAAGCAAGGGTAAGCCCAACTAAGCCTCTGGGCAATACAGATAAAAGCAGCTCTTCTGTAGATTCAAAACTTCTCATGCTCTGTTGGTTCTTATTGTTATGCTAATACAATATGTTTTATGTAGGACAATTCACATCAAGACATAGGATGGTATGTTATGAAAGGCTAGGCTGCCCTAATAGCCCTTAGTCACTAAAAGAGATGGACCTGATACCAGCTCTTTCCAGCTCTTGGCTCCAGGCCTCCCTGCCAGTTGGCAGCAAACTTTCTGACTTTTTGGCAGTTTTGAATTTGTCCATTGAGCTCTTTTAACCGCAGAGTGAAATGATTCATTGCAGACCTTGTCCCATGTAAGAGGTGGGGACAAATGACTGGGAATGGGACTGCTCCTTTCCATACTAGCAAGATCCTGTCAGCCATCCCATGAAATCTATTCTGATTCCCAGTGCCTATTCCTTGGGATGTGTGGTGAACAGCAGCTGGGTACCACATGGATTTGCTGATGAGCTGCAACCGGAGGATCATGTTTGAGCACAGTCAACATCAGGCTGGCTGATTTTACTTATACATGAGCACAAATCAGTCCTGTGAGACCTTCTGTTGGCTAAGCAGTCATGGTAGGAATCGGTTGCAGTTGAAAAGGATGGATGGAACATGTTTTCAGTCATCACAACTCTCTGACTTCACTAGTGGTGCAACCTTTTAGCTTCAGGATGGATTTTAAAATTTTGTGGGGGAATAATGAAAATCACAGAATGAGTAAGGTTGGAAGGGATGACAGTGGGTCATCTTGTCCCACCTCCCTGCTCAGGCAGGGTCATCCCAGAGCACATGGCACAAAATTGTGTCCTGACAGTTCCTGAGTATCTCCAGTGAGGGAGACTCCACAACATCTCTGGGCAATCTGTTCCAGTGCACGGTCCCCCTCACAGTAACAAGTCCTTGTTTTATATTGTTTAGCTTTTCTATGAAAGAGCAACAAAAATGTATTATTGTAATTTTAACAACTAAATGGATGCCTATTAGTGGAGCCATTTACTTGTGTTCTTATAATGATCATGTTGGTCTTCATCTATATTTTCCAATCAAAGTTTTAACTCCCAGTGGAATGGATGGAGTAGCATTTGCTTTGTGGAGTTTGTAATTGGCACGGTTTTTCATATTGCACTGGAAATATATATGAATGAATGACTCCTTCTAATTCGGTTTGCATTTTTTATTATGTTGGCTCCTATCTGCTGGCTGCTTGCTCACTTTCACTCTAGCATTCTTATTTTCTGTACTTTCTAGTGAGAGGTGTGCAAACAAATTCAGATGGTCTTCTCATGACAAGGAGATATGAAAGGACTTTGACCTGTGTATGTTGCTGAACAACCCATCTAATTTCCTGAGTCGATGTTAATGACATGGCTACTCCTGGAACTGGAGGGCCCAGAAAGGGCAAAATGCAGAGATAAAAACATCTGTGCCCTGTTGATGTCCCTAGAACTGATCTTTTCTATTGGTTTGAGAAGGAGTCACTCTGTTTTCCTTTGTTTCAGTTTAACTTCTGTTATGGAGAGAATACCCTTAGGAAGCTGAAACTGAATCTCTGTGTACATTGTCAAGACTGATAAGCAATGTTTTTGCAAGGCACTGAAGAATACAATTGAATTTCTTTGGGAATGAGGGGATTTTGTCCTGAGCAAGAGTTAGCAGACAGATCTGCTCTACAGCTTTTCAAAAGCTTAGACGAAATTCTAGGAAACAGTCTCAATTTTGAATGCTCTGAAGAATACACAGCTTAGGCACAAAACTTGACTGCACCCCATGGCACTGCTGGCCTTTTGCCTGGTTGTGAATCTAGGCTGGTGCTAGTCAATAATAAATCAATTTATTTTTTTCTTGTTACCGTCCACAATAATTTTAAATGAAAAATAATCATGTAATTTTGGTATGTAATCAAGAACTATTATACAGTCTGGAATTTCCCCCCTCCTTTTCCTGGTATGGCCAAACTCTCCACAAAATTAAGATACAAAAGAGCATTGTTTTATTTTTGAATGAAAGGTACCACTCCCACTTGATTCTGCTTTCTAGAAGCTCGGGTTCAAAACAAACTGCTCAAGATCTGACATGAATAACGTTAGATAAAACTCTGCTGCCTATTAATACACAGGTGAATCTGCTTTTTGGTGTTCTTACAGTGGTGTATGCTAGAGAAAGCTTTAAAAGAGGCAATTCTGCTGTATCTATGGAGAAAATGGAATAAAAGAGCAAACTTGAAGGAATAGAAACATTACAAAACTTCCTGTGGGACTTCTAAAAATCAGTAAAGACTTTCCAAATGCTTGATTGATGCAGACACTGGTCAGAATAGGCAAGTGATACTTGGACACAAACTTACTATGTAGCTCAGTTTAGTTCAGTCATGGCTTTTCTTTAGTGATGAGACTAAAGTTTTCATAGTGAGATTTATTTTTTCCTTTTCATTTTTTCCCTTTTAGTGTGAATGGAATATTTTGTGTGAAAATTTTGAAAGTCTCTTTATTCCTTCTCTTTATTCCATTTGGGTACATGAATCTGAATTTCTTTCTAGAAGGAAATAATTTGTACCTGGTTCTTTTAGTCTTGCTCTTGGATAAAAGCCTATCCAAAAAGCAGCCATCATTTTATTTGCTGGCAGTGGGTAGCTACTGAAGTTGTTATGTAGTGCAGGATTGCCTGGCCATTTAAGGAAGTTCATTCCCTTTTGTTAGCCTTCCTCCCCCTGTTCTCCAGCTCCTGGTTTTGGCTGTGCTGCTGAAATGGTCTTTACAAACACATAGGAAGGAGTCTGATAGGTTTATTGAGAGAAAGGAAGATATTAGTCATAGAATCACCTAGGTTGGAAAATACCCCTGAGATGAAGTTCAACCATTAACCAAACATGGCCAAGTCCACCACTAACCCATGCCCCTCAGCTCCACACCTACACATCTTTTAAATACTTCAGGGACTGGTGACTCAAACACTTCCTTGGGCAGCCTCTTCCAGTTCTTGACAACCCTTACAGCGAAGAAATTGTTCCTAATATCCAATCTAGACCTTACCTTGTGCAACTTGAGGTCATTTCCTCTCATCCTATCACTTGTTAGTTTGGAAAAGCGGCTGTCCCCTGCCTGGCTACAGCCTCCTTTCTGGCAGTTGTAGAGAGCCATAAGGTCTCTTTTGAAGATTCTCTTCATAAGGCTAAGCAACCCCCAACTCCCTCAGCCCCTTCTCATGGGACTTGTTCTCTGGACCCTTCACAAGCCTTTTCTTTTTTCCACGGCCGTGATAACTATTGAGAAACCTAGGAAACAAGAAACTGAGGCAACAGCAAAATCTCATGTTAAATAACATAAAACATTTTTGTGTAGAATGTACCTAACTATGAATTGATGCGCTTTTATTTGAGACCTTGTGATAAATTGTTCTGGTCCTCCATTATAATCAGTGGGTTTGGAAGGAATTGCCACAGAAAGAGTGAATGAATATCCCCAGCCAATCTTTTTTGTTGAAATTACATTAATCCATGTTGTTTAATCAGAAAAGCCTCCACCTGAAGTGCAGGCATCACCCATTTTAAAAATTTGGGGTTTTGGAGGTGAATGATATAAGTACTTTTGGATTTTACCAGCAGTCTGAATGCGAGTGTTTTGGATTACAAGTAGCAGGGTGACTGAAATGAGAGCACCTTAAACATTTCTGTGTAAGCTGTATCTATCTGTCTCCTTTATAGAGGCTTTTGTAGGTGACATATGGAAGAACTGTGAGAAACAAACTGACATATGTACTTTGCTTCAGCTAAAGTCCTAGAAATAAAAGACGGATATGAGTTGGTTTATGCGATACATGGAAGGCTAGGAATAGAAATTGCCAGCTTTGCTGTTACTGTTATCTTCCAAATAACTTTTTTCCATAGTTCACAGTGAAAAACTAAAATAGCTTAAAATTAATTACGTTTCTTCTTCCTCATTTCTCCTTTTCTGTTTTGTTTTTTGTTTTTAAATTTTTGTGTGAGGAGATTGACACTGTTGGGAGTGAGGAAATCTTAGTGTTCCAAAGATTAAAGACCACCATCTGAAAATTACTGAAGTAACCTCATAGAAAAATCTAGTATATAGATTAAATTAGTTTAAGTCATTATAGTCAAAGTTCATCTGTTTTTTAGAGAAAAAAGGATATAAGTATTCTAAAGGGACTAGCATTCAAATTATACCCTATATTTATGAGACAAATGAATTGTGGTGGTAGAGTGAAGAAAGGAAACTTGTTTTGTGCTTTTGACTATTTTAGATTGTGTAGGTGGTGTCAAGTTTTCCTTAAAAGTCTGAACAGCAAAAATATATTGAAGACTGCTGTACTAAGTCATATTACTATGGTAAAAAGCCCTCTATGGATACTCCGAAAGCCTGAATGGATTGCATTGTTTTGTAATGTCTTTCTCTTGAAACTGGTGAATAGTACTCCTTCCACATCTCAGTTTCGGAGAGATCAAGCTGCCATTTTTACATACCTTGTATTATGAAAAATTATTTTTAGGCTTTGTCTGAGGAATAGTTACTTGTGGAAAAAAAGGAGAATGGAGTTGTACATTTGAATCCTATTTCCAAGGTTAGAGCTCTGGTAGGATGGCAGTGCTTTATGCCTTACCTCTCCTGTGAACTCAATCTCAAAAAAGCTGTAATGTGGTAGGACATAGGTGTTGTTGAGGAATACCCAGTGAGCTCTCAGTTTTGGGACAAGAGTGAGCACTCAAGGATTAAGGCAAAAGAATGTGTCATTTCTCATTTGTGCTGACATATGAACAATTTTTTCTATATTTTTGGGTGTGCAGAAATAAGCCTCATGTATCTAAATATTGTCAAGACTTGCAGAGTTCTTACATATCTATAGTTCCAAGTGTCAGCTGAGCAAGGGATTTTAGAATCCTCATTTACTGACTTGGGACTCAGTCTAAGTAGAACTGTGGTGGTGACCAGTGTTGCAGTAAGCTTCTGTACCATTCCTTTCACATGAGAGTCTTCACTACAACATTATGTATGTATAGCATTATCAACTGCACAAGCAGCAAAAAAACCCTCACCAGTCCTATTTTATGTTGTTTTCTCAAAAATAAGTCTTCAAGGACAGAAATAAAAAATTCTCCCTTACAGGCCCATATATATTCCTTTCCTGCCACTTTTTATTTCTAGATAATTTCTCTAAAGTAAAACTGTGGTTAAATTAGTGTAAAACCTTCATAAGGCAGGTGAGTTAAATATGAAGGTTAGAACACATTCTTTTAGCATTGTGAGTGTACCTCTTTTTGCTTTTTCTTTTGTTGGCTGTGAATCTTTTCCCCTTGGAGATATAATCAGATCTTGGATCTACTCTGAAGATACATGCTGCTTTTCAGTAAGGGATTCTAAATTGTTGTTTTCTTTTTTATTTTTTCTCCTCGAGAGTGAGGGGTTTTCCTGAAGTTCTGAGATAGATAAATGGGTCAACCAGCATTGGAAAACATGGGTTTGGACAAGGAGCCTTTTATGTGCCTGTTAAGTCAGTGTAGAAGCAAACTATAAGCTGTCCAAGTTGTACCACAAGCCCAAAATAATTTTTGTGTACCTGCCTCTTTTAGGCACACAAATATTAGTAATTTTAGTATTTGGAGTTGCATGTTTTTGCTTGGGTTGGGTTTCTTGTTTGTTTGGTTGGGGTTTTTTTTGTTTGCTTTTAAACACTCTTGTTGTTGTGTGGAAATATGTGTTATTGAGAGGGAAACCTTGAAATCCAATAGTATGTTATTCCCAAAACTAAGCTGGTTACTTAACCAACTTCAGGAAAGCTGTGCCCTGCAAAATGTTGAGGCAGTACTGTTGAACAATTCCAGAAACGGTACTGTTGCAGAATGTGTGACCAGGGAATAAAAATTTAACCACATCTGTCTTGCAGTATATTTTAGTATTTTGAAAGGAAAAGGGCAGCAAAGCAACAGATGTGGAATTAATAGTGATTTTTCTAAAAGAAGATGGATCTTGAAAATTTTCTAGTTGCAAGAACCTTTCAGTATCTTACTAAAAATCTGTCTCATCTGAGCCCAAAAGCAAATTGTTCCTGTTGTTAATCCCAGCTAGATCTATGTTCTGCTATTCACATGTATGTAAATGCAAGGCTGAAAAAGTGTTATGCACATGATGACTATATTGTTTTAAAGTAAAAGGAGTATAGTTAGAAAAAACAGTCCAGCTTTGAAATGTTCTTGATCATTAACATTCAGGAAGCGTATAGTAAAGCTGAGACTGTGGTTTCTACCATACCAAATAGAGTAGGGATGCAAGCTAGGGGGAAATCAAGCTCTATTTGTTCTTGACACAAGCCATTTCTTGTTTTGAACACCAAAACTAGTAATAGTGAAGTGCATGTGGGAGTTAAAAAGAATTATTTTCAACACAGTATTGGGTGAGGAAAACAATTTCACATCTAGAAGATCAATATAGGAATAGTTATTTAAGATAGTGGTTCTGTAGGGCATGTCTTGCTCTGTTTGCAGTCTGGTCAGAAGTAATGGAGGACTTTGAATTAAATTCCTATATTGTGCGTTTCAGAAAACACATTTCTGTAATGAAAGGGACAACAAAATTTCATCACAAGCTGGTAGAACTGCTGTGGGAATGGCTAGGGGTTAGTGTTAGCAAAAGTATTCTGCAAATATTCTGAAGTGGAAGGAATTAAGATGTAACTGTTGTGATGCTACTGCAGTTTTAAAGGACTTGAAGGGGAGCGAAGAGTTACCTGCTGCAGCCCAGGAGATTAAATTCTCTCTCCTTCTTTGAAAGGAAATGTGTTTGACCAAGTCAGAAGCGAGGCAAAATGCCAGTAGCATGTATAAGCCAGTGAGAGTCATTGAGAGGAGCAAACCAGATCAATAAACTATGAAATAATGCTTTCCCTCAACTCCCAAGAGTAAGGTGTGTTCTCGAGCCTCCCAGCTCCCAAGCCTACTAGCAGTTTCTGTGGTATAAAGCATTGCCTACAGAAGGTTAGACTGAGAGTGGGTAAGCCAAACGCACATGCACAAAGCCAAGTGATGAAAGGGAGCTGCATTCCAGGTTGTTGATGCAGTTGGTGGAAGTCACTGTGAGGACTGCTGGCTGTCACATTAAAGGTCATAACAATGAAGAAAAGTTCATAAGCACTACAAAAAGGCAGGCATTGGGCCCATCTTCAAGACAGGCAGATATGAGGATCCCAGAAGCAACTAACTCATCACCTTCCCTTCAGTCTCTGGGAAGCCTAGGGATAATATCTGCCAGAAGATGGCTTGGATGCATATGAAGGACAAGGTGACAGCAGCAACCAGACAGTACAACTTCATCAAGGACAAGTTGTGCTGGAAACAACATTAGCCTTGCTTTGAGGAGGTGACTGTCCCAGTGGGACAAGGGGAGAGCAGTGACTGCCATTTACTCTGACTTCAGCAAGGCTTGTGGAAACATCCTTCAGTAACCAATGTGGTTGGGCAGGAGAAGAAGACTGCTGTACGAGGGGAGGAGCACTGCAGGAGTGTGCTCAGCCCGACAAATTCCAGCTGTGGGGATGCTGCTAGTGGTGGTGTGATTGGGGCTGTGGTGGGCTGATACTGGTGATGGTCTGGAGTAAGAGCTTGAGTGGTGGTGGGACAGGTCACCTTCTGCAGCATTGTGGGTGTCCCATCTGGGGAAGGCAGGACAGCTCATCAAGGTGTCCCTTGCTGCCTGGGGAAGGCTGCAGCTTGATGGAAGGCAGGCTCTTTCCTCCCCAGTCCCTCAGGCCTCAGTGCTGAAGAGATGGTACCTCTTCAGGGTGGTGAAGGGTGGGAAAGAAGGGTCCATGCGATCCTTGCTAGTCAGCAAAAGAACTGTTTGTTGGTGGGAGATACAGCAGTAAGCCTGCAAGAAGTTCATGGTTTGTGTTTTCCTGGCTAATGTTGGGTGCCTAGGCAGTGTTGCTGGTAAAGACCCAATCAGTCACTCCTGTGATGCCATTGGTTTGACCTCGCAGATGGAGCCAGGGTGCACTGGTGTAGCACCAGGTCATCCCTATGGTAGGTATACCCACTTCCATTGGTTCTTCACTGACTTGAAGTGCCAAGCCTTACCAGCAGAAAACCAGACACTCTTTCAGTGCTTTTTATTATTTCTGTGCATGCTTGAGGTTTTTTTACATGTTGTAGCTATGCATTTTCCCATAGGCTGATTTTGGTCTGCATGCCTTGCTTCTCTAGGCAAGTACTTAAGACACGTTTGATCTCTGTCTGGGGTTCTCAAGGTGAGCACTTCAGGTGGAGGGACACAGATGTTTGCGTACGTCTGCCCTGGTGGCTAATTCCCATGTACCTCATGCAGTATGAAAGCCATTCAGAGGATAACATCAGCTAAAGAGTAAAGTGAGGATCTTCTCTTGCTTCTGTGAAGTGATAGAACTACAATCCTGACACCCCTTTACCCTGTGCTGCTCCATAGCTCCAATCCTTGCCCTCATGATCCATGCCGAAATGTAAGATAATACCCCTTAAGCTGTCTGCTGGACTAATAAGGAAAAGCGTCATCTTTCAGCTATTTAATAGTTTATTTTCTCCCTGTGGCTTGTGCTTCTCTCTCAAGATTGTTGTACAGACCACGTCCTAAGAGGACTGATTGTCATTTTTTTCAGTTATATTCTGACTAGCTTTTAGGTGACAGAGAGAGAGGTGGTGCAGGTTAGGAGAAGACGCTGACAAGCAGAGTTGATTTCATGTCATAATAAAGCATTCTGGATGTTGGAAATCTCAGGGCATATTTTCCATATTCATATTGTCATGATGCCATGTGATCAGAAATAAAACATAAGCTAGGTTCAGCCTGCAATGGTCAGAGGGCAGATTGTCTCTAGAACATTTTCTTGGCATGGTTTAATAGGCAGGTTATCTTTCTGTGAAGGTTTCCTCCTATGAATATATTTGTGAGGCTGCCCTAAGTGTGAGTTTCTCAAGAGCGTGTGGTGGGGCTGTCAGCACACTTGTTGCATATCTAGAATGAGATTGCCCACTGACAGGAGGATGTTCTGTACAAAGGTAAGAGGTGCTGTGTCGTTTGCCTCTGGTGCTTTCAGAGTGAGCAGTTAGAAAGACTGTATACTACTTTTTGTTTAATAGAACTGTTGAAATTACAGAAAAAGCAAGTTATTTAGTTTTGCTCAGAGTTGTGTTGCAGAGTTCTGGAGAAAAAATAAAATATTTTTGAAACTTCTTTCCAACTGAAATTAAGGTCAAGTAGAGTGTTGCTGCTCTGGCTAGCAGGGCTGTTATGACTGATTTCATTCATTGTTTTATGGTATTAGAAGTCCTGACTGTGATCCAAAGACAAAATGAAAAAAAATAATAAAATAATAATAATAAAAAAAGATAACAAAAAAGATGCAGCGCCAGAAGGGAGATAACTTCAATGTGAGGGAGAAAGTAATCAACCGTCAATTTTGTTGCCTATTCCAAGAAAGACATTTTACTGCCTGAGAGACAAGGATTTGTCATGGCCCTGCTTTCTAAAATGAGAAGGACACAGCCACTGGAACTGTAGGTCTAATATGTTCTATATATCTTATGCAGATAGGTAGGTATCGAGGATTGTTGCACTAGATACCAGGCCTTATAACCAGATAGTTGTTAGAGAGCTGGAATTAAAGGGTTTGAGGCTAGAAATTTTCAAAAGTGCCTTGCCGTTGGCTTATAGAGCTGAGCAGAAGAGAAAGGTAGCCATTTGACGGCACCATGCTAGCTTTGAAAGAGCATAGAAGGATTACAGACACAGGCTGTACAGACACAAGCTGGGACAGCAAGTCCACTACGGGCATAGCTGTAGCTGTAGAAATATGTTCCTAGGAAAATTATTTGCCAAGTGTTTGGTATATCAATAACACAGCTAGAGGGATTTGTGGCACAAAGAGCAGAAAATGCAAAGCTACAGAAAGGGATCTTTAATTTACAGCATGAGCAGTCCTGTGGTTAATCTAAGTAGCACAATCCATTCCAGGCTGATCTAGCACTAGAGGAAAAAATAACACTGCAGAGGGCAGGCAGCCCTGAGTTTTGGCAGCAGCAAGTGCTAGAGAATTCATTAGTCTCTGAGTTATAGCAGGATTTGGGTTTGCCAGTTTTCTTGGACTAGGCAGGAGCTAACAGATGCTTGGCTCCAAGGCCCTGTCAAGCATGCTAGTCCTGGGAGGAAGAACCCACCGGAGGCTGAAATGCTATTTTGTCTTCATCTTTGTGATTTCTGACTGCTGTTTCCTCCACACCCTCCCCCTCATGTCAACAAGGCTGCTCTATGCAGTGGGCTGAGCAGGGATTTGGAGTGAGCCCGTTTCAGGCCATGCCCTCACGGATGGGGTGCTGTCCCCTGGGGTCTGAGCTAGGTTGGCAGGTGACAGGCTTCAGTGACAGTTCTGACATGGCCAGGAATGAGTCAGATCTGTGATCTGGCCAGGGTCCATCTGGGAGCAGCAGGAGAGGGGACTGGAGGCAGGGCTGGACTTGGACCTTCCAGCACTGTGTCCAAGGTTCGTTGAGGCCCCAAAGACAGGCTGGAGAGAAACTGCCTGCAGTGAATGTGACATAGGGCTGGGTTGGAGGGTGCCCTCTGATCTGAGCTGGAGCCTCCTGCCCCACAGCAAGGGTGGGTGGAAGTCCTCATCCAAGTTGCCCAGGGCCCTTAAGTCCCTGCAGGACCTGACCCTGAGGGAGGTTGGGACACATTTGAGCAGAGCAGTTACACAAACTCTGGGCCTCCCACACCATGATTGTACAGCCTGTGGAAGTGATGAAGCATTGAGTCAAAGCTTCCACGTCCTGAGGGAGAATGAAACTGATGCTTCCTGCTAACAGGGGGAATAGAGAGGAGGCAATAGAAGTGAGAGTAACAGGAGGTGGGGGTAAGACACTGTTCTTGGGTCCCTAATCTTCACTGATGTTTCATTCTGGTGCTGCACTGCTGTGGCGGTGCCAAGTGGGTGGTTAGCTAGCCCATAGGCATTGCAATTTCTTCTGTATGTCCAGATGTAGCTCTGGGAGTGTCTGCACCTCTTTCTCTTGATGAGTAGTAAGAAGGGGAGCATGGAAGAAGAGGCCATGGGAGCACTGAACATGTTTTGCACTTGTGCAGAAGTGGTTAGTTTGTTTTACTTGGCAAAGTTAGTTTTTTGACAATTCTTGCAGGTGCAACTATCTGGAATACATTTTTAGTTATTACATTCTTGTAGATTCAAATCCGGTTGTGTTACATTAATAGAGGTGCTGGAGAGTATCAGGGGGAAAAATATTTTGACAGACTAGTCTGTCCTTGTATGATGAAGGTCCCCTTATATGATGAAGGCTTGGAAACAGTACACTGGAAAGAAAATGTCAAACACTTCCAATTTCTGAGACAAAGTAGCAGCTGGGTTATGTGATACTGAGAACAAAAAGTATAAGTTTTTATAGATGAAGTAGGAGATGTGTTGTGAAAACAAAATGGGTCATCAGTATGAGCCAGAATGGTATATGCACTGCTTTCATATGCTCAGGGCTTATATCAGAGACATAGGCAAAAAGTCACAATAAATATTGCACTGTGATTGTTGGGTAGTGTTGAAAAAAATCACCATTAGCCCCAAGAAAGAGGTGAATAACTTTTCAAGAACTGAAACAGTCATAGTAGTGGAAAAATAATGACTGTGGCTAGGATGGGAGAGGTATTGTTAATACTTCTACCTGAAAAGTGACATTAACAACAACAGAGGGAAACTGTTAAATGCATATTGTATCAGCAGAAACTCAATTTCCTTCTTCTTGTTATGTAGTGGCCCAGATGTATGTGGAAAAGTTTTGGTTTCCATTTAGTACAAGGACTTGGGGCTGATGTCTGGTTTGGGTAAGGTCACATTTAATGAAAGGCTTTTTCTTTCTCCGCCCCCATCAGGGAGATCTCTTAAAGATCATAAAATCATTAAGGTTGGAAAAGACCTCTAAGATCATTGAATCCTACCACTAAAGATCTTGGATTCTTATCTCTGGGTTCACTCTTTGCTGGATGTTAGTGACCTTGTGGAAGTTACTCAAACTTTCTTTTCTTGGTTTCCTTCTGTGGAGTCTCTGACAGTACCAAGGATTTGCTGGTGATTCAGAATCTGACAATCTGTATCTTTGTTTTCCTGTAAGGAAACTAGAAGTGTAATGACGGGATAGTTCAGGCTAGTTCTGACTGATCACTAGTCTTTACAGTGACCTTTCAAGTGCCTTACTCTAACAAACTGCTACTATCCTAGTTGTGTTGAGGGGCTGATAGTTCCCTGGTTCAATGATAGATCCAGCAGTAGCTGGCCCAAAGGACTGTTGTGGCTTTGTAGGCATAGCTTTGCAACCCTGACATTTTTCTGAGAGAAGAGGGAGCAATGTGTAACTGGAAGACATAGTTTTAATATAATAGTAGTGTAGCTGCACTGAGGGATGTGATTTAGATATCAGATTGTGAGTGCAGAGCACGTTTAACCAAAAACTGCAGAAAGTGAGAGGTGGAGAGGAAGAGGTGAGTGGGATATTGAATATTTCCTAAGATATGCACAGAGAACCAGAGATAAAATGGAACACAGAGGGTGTGCTCTCAACTGCAGATCCATCACAGTGTTGGCACTTTTATTTTTATGGAACAACCGTTGCCTCATCATGGATGAAAATTGCACAGACCTCATCTTTTCAACACTGCTAGAGTTATGACTCTAACAGTCATATGGTCTATGAAAAAAATCACAACTTTAGTCAGACCGAAGGAGTATTTGATACTGTATAACAGAGAGCTCTATATCACTTGCATTTTCTTTAAGCCTAGATCCAGGAGACCATCAGATTCTACAGTGGTGCTCATTTATTTATTTACTGAGAATTTGTTCTCTGAAAAGGAGAAAACTGAGCAAGGAGTTCTACTGGGGGATACTGACATCCCAGAAGAAAAACAAGGGGTGTTGTCGAGGAAGGTTTTTTGGGTTTTAGAACATGCAAGGTATCCTATGTCTCTTGACCCATTTCTGGCATGTTAGAAATCTACTATATGATGATGGATTTCCAGAAATCGGGGGGAGGGAGTGCGACACCTGGTGTTTGATGTTTTAGTTTTGGGTGTTTTTTGGGGGGGTGGGGATTTATATATACTTTTTCTGAGCATTCTGAAAGAAAGAAAACTTTTATCTTTTGCTGAGGACTACATGTGGCTATCAGTATGGGAATTGCTAATTGTGTATCACTAAACCCACAATGCTGTATTTGGAAAGTCAGCCCGGTAATGGAAGCAGCAGCACTGCCAGTCTGATGTTTTCTATTGTATATGTTGAAATGGAGTAATGCTGAGAGAAATGTACCTGGAGCTTCTTCCCTCTCTCTGGGGATCTAATCCTTTTGACTACAGGAACTGAATGAGAATGAGCAGGGCAAGGCACAATAGGTGTCACACAGAGGGAAAGGAAACAATTTTTAGGATCCTCTATTACAAGGGAACAGGAGATGGGAAACAAGAATTTGCAATTGAATTGTCTTTTTCACTGCAACTTTTGAGTGTGTTTTAAACAATAATAGGTCAGCATGCTACTCAAATTCCAGTCTAAACTCTGGACTTGTAGAGGATTTAAGAGAAATTCCATGGCTGTGGAAACAAAGAGTGAGTGAGGGAGGAGCATCTACCCATTCTATGGTTCTCTGATCTATGAATTACTGTTGTCATGCTATTGACATGAGCCGTCATACATACAGGCCTATTTAGAGTAAATATAGCTAACAGCCTACTGCATTATAGCAAAACAATGCAGCATATATACATGTGGTTGCCAAGCAGATAACAGTAGAAGTGATTAGTTTCACCCTCTGAAAATATACATGAAAATGAGCACAGACTATCTGCTCAGTAGAAACAAAATGGGACACAAACTGACATGTCAAATACAGCAAGGTAACCAACAGTGAGGTAACCATGCTAACCCCAAGCACAGTATGTTAGCACGACCACTATTTTATCACACTTTTGTCTTCCTGGACCTGTCAGGAGTCAGTGAAAGACAGGTATAGATGATTGTGGATTGGGGGATTGGAGTGGAAAGGAGAAGGGGGAAATGTCAAAAAGCTTTAACTCTTCATCTTATTTTCTTTAGTTTCATAAATAAACTACTTTATACATAGGTTTTAAAAATTGCCTGGTCATTTATCTCCATGGCCTATTTAGGGAACCTTATTCTGCTTGTAAATTCACTTGCATCCCTGTGACCCTGGTGCTGTTACCTGAGCTATTGCACGATGCTTCTACATGATACTGTCTGATCCCCATGCTTGATACCAAGCTGTGCACACATTCTGATCTTTCAACCTAGTTCTTTGCATGTCTTTGTTGCCCAATAGACACAAAACAAGTGCCACCTTCTGTGCTAAAAAGAGAGAGCTGAATGTATTAAGTAGCACACAACTCATTTAGGTCACCTAACCAACTACTTAAATTATTGGTTCCTCCAAGGATCAGAAAGTCTAATATTCAGACTTTCTTCTGCATTTGTTGTTTGAGTGAATTCCTCGTTCAAGACTGCTCAACAGCATAAACTGGAAAACAGATCTGGGTATCTCAGTTCACCTGGTCAGCAATGCGAAGGAAGTTCAGAGATCAAATGGGTAGAAAAAGATAAGAAGCTAGCCAAAGACAGCAGCTAATGCTGGATATATTAACTTTTCCTAGACATAGTGACTCCTGGAGCTGTGATCCATTATCTTTTTTACAGCAGATGATAATAAGCAGCTGATGTACTGAAGTACTGCTATTACTGTACATGGAAAGACGAAATCAGCTGCAATGTCTAACTGGCTTGAGAGAGAATTAAATAAGAAGCCAAATGACATACCAGAAGTTGAATGGTTTTGTTTTTTTTTGAAACATTGAAAAATTAGTATATGAACTCTTTAAATGATAAATGTTCTTTGGGATTGTCATGGTTTAACCTCAATCAGACACCAAGCAACATGGAGGAGCTTGTTCAGTCCCCCAGCAGAAGGACTGGGGAGAGAATTGGAAGGGTTAAAGGAAGAAAATCCATGGGTTGAGATAAAAATGGTTTAAAAGGTAAAGCAAAAGCTGTGCACACAAGCAAAACAAAACAAAGAATAAATTGCCTGCTTTCTATGGGCAGGCAGATCTTCAGCCATCTCCAGGAGAACAGGGCCCCATCACACATAACCGTGACTTGAGAAGACAAGCACTATCACTCCAAATGTCTCCCCCTTCCTCCTTCTTCCCCTCACTTTATATACTGAACATGATGTCACACAGTATGGAATATTCCTTTGGTCAGTTTAGGTCACCTGTCCTGGCTGTGTCTCCTCCCAACATCCCACACATCCCCAACTTCCTCACCACTGTGGCAGTACAAAAAGCACAAAAAGCCTGGGCTCTGTGCAAGCCCTGCTCAAGAATAACAAAAGCATCTTTATGTTATCCACCCTGTGTCCAGCACAAATATAAAACATAGCCCTGTACTAGCCACATTGAAGCAAACTAACTCTACCCAAACCAAAACCAGCAGGGGATCCCAGAAGCTTTTGACTAAGTTTCTTTGACAGTTTCAGTGCTGCTTTCTCTAAAACTCAGGGGTAGCATAGGACTTATAGAGCTGTGATGGCAACAGTGAGACTAGAAATTATCCTGAATTCAGATAGATGCTACTGTCTGGGTTCTCAAAACCATTTTTCTTTGGAAAAAAAAAACCACCACCTTCTGTATTTACTAAAGGGAATTACTATTGTCATGATCTTTGAGAGAATTGTGCCTGGATTTTAGGGGTTTTTTTTGGAATTTGCCTCTTCACACACTTTGGTGACAATTTGATTTTTATTTTCATTTATGATTACATTTGGATTGTAGAATGGTTAATGAAAGCTTTGCTTTCACTGAAGGATAATGCAAGCATGCTGGTTTCTGTAAGTAACAAAGTGCAAACAACAATGCTCTGGAGAGGCCATGCAAACCATTTTTGGAACTGTAGCTGTTCCTGAAGACTCCTTTGTTTGAGCGCAAGTAGAGGGAGCACTGTATTTACAAACACATTTAGTTCATGTGCAATGAGAAGTGGTTTTACTTGATTCGTACTCCAGTGAGGACAGCTGGTACTGTCTGGTTTAACTCCCAGGCTGCTCTACCTTGTGTTGGTAAGTGGACAGTGAACTGAGGAGTATAACCCTGACATTCCAGATTTTTAGGGAGCCAAAGTACATTATCTAAGTAGAGTAAGGTAATAGAAGAAATATTACAAGATACTTTTAAGAGAAAGGGCTATATGGGTGACAGCTTATCAAATATGAATAATAATTGTAGACAGCTTAAGGCCACTGAGTGAGGTAACTTTGTATTAGGGGTAATTGAAAAATTTTAAAAAATATCTCATTTCTGTAGTAGTGCACTTCTGTTTTTACAGTTGTCCCCATCTGCAGATGTCCTAAACACTTCTTCAGTTTTAAACTAACAGTTTAAAGTAACAGTTTGAAACTAAAGAACTTTCAGTCTGAATTTAGGAAGATTTCTTTTTCCTTGGCTACCTGCTAGTATCCTTCAAATAGATATATTTGTTTAAAAATAGGAATTTATTTTCTGCAATGCTTTTTCCCCCTCACCTTAAAATCAGAAATTTGTGCATTCGTTGTTCCTGTAATACATGAATGTCTTGCATCCCAATTATTTTTTGCGTATTTTTAGTCACATACTCTATGTTAAAATTTTAATTAACATTCTCTTCCCTCTGTAGTGAGAGGCTTGTTTCTCTGGGGCTGATTCCATGAACACTCTATTCATGCCCCTCTTGGATCCGGCAGGAAAAAGGATTCATAATTAATAGCATGACCAGATTCATGCTCTCCTGCTCAGAGTAATTGCACAGAACTTGCCCTTTACTTCTTAATTTTCTACACATCTTGTGACAATGCATCTTTCCAGATGCAGTTAGTTACAGTCATTATGGCCTGTAAATGGACTAGGAAGAGAAATGTCCACTCTTATTATGCAGCAAGGACCTGGTGAGATTATTTTCTTGCCATCTGGGTTTATTTTAGTATCCCAGTAAAGTACTGGAAGTTTGATGGTAAAGTTTGTTATGCAGTGACCTCAGCAGTATTGCTTAAGTTGTATGACGTAATCTGCCACCAGCAGGTGTTATTTAATAGGATGAGAGTGTCTTTCAGACCACACTTTGCTGAGCTCCTTTGTTATATACTCAGATGAAGAGGTCTGTGTCTGCATGGCTACTTCCTCCCTGGTTAGAAAAGTGGAAGTAAGCAGAAAGGGCCACCTGGACAACTCCACTGGTGAGCCTTGACATGGAGACTCCTCTTTGTCTGGGTCAGGCTGTATAATTCCACAGCAGACCCCTTTGGGTAGCTGCACTTTCCTGCTGTTGCCTCTGCCTTTTTTAAAACCTTTTAATTCTAGTTACTTGGGCAACAAGTCCTGAACTCCTGTGGGAAAGTGTCCACAATTCACAGTAAGTACTCCTCATATGCTACTGTACTGCAAAATAACCAGGTGTTGTAATTCCCTACTTTTCCCAAGCATTTCAGATGTTCCTGAACATTTTGCTGAGTGGACAGCTCTGTATGTCTCTGCATTTTCCTTTCCCCAGACTCCACCAACCAAACCCCCTTCAAGACTGCAGTTTTCTGTGGCTCTATTGCAATATGGGTGCCCTTCACCATTCACTGTAGTCACAGTCATACTCTGCTCATACCAAAGCATGAGACCTAGGTACACATCACCCTCTTGCATGGCCATACTTATTTTTGAAGCAAATAGAGCAGGTGGTTACCCAGACCATTGGCAAAGCAGGCCTGTGAGGTGCACCCCAGAGCTTAGCTGCTTTCAGAGTGGATATGTCCTTCTTTGTGTTCTCTTTCATGCATTGTGAGAGAAAGCCACCTCTGCTGGATGATGTTCCCATGACTTGCATGGGAAAGATGCTACAGGACGCATTGTGGAGCATAATATACAAAGGAAGTTAATTTGACCTTGGATGAACTTAATTCTAGCCAAAAGGTGGCAGAGTTCTGCTCCTGTTCTCTACTGTTTCCATTTTCCAATGACTCCTCTTACTGTGCTGGCTTCATTGAGTCACTGTATGTGTCTGCTTTTCATAACCCAATGCAGACATACCTGGGCTAGCTCAGTGTGCACCTAAGGGGAATCCAGCACAGCTTGTTAGCTCTCCACCACATTGTGTGGAAGGTGCTGTACTGTTCCTCACCAGAGCTGGTTCCAAGAGCAGTGTGAGTGTGTGTAGTCCTGGCCAACTGAACAGCAGATATTGGGGAGCTGGTCTGAGTGCCACCATGAGTTTTTGATGCTTGCCAGGGGATGTTAGAGACAGTATTGGCAGGATTGCTCTAGCTTGTTGCTGATGTGATTAACACTGCTGTATTTCTAGCCAAATTCAAAGCCTCTGTGCTCACACCTTTTAGTTTTCTGACTAATTTTACTTTCTGTTGTAAGGTCCTGACATAAAAGGTCTCCTGCCATATTACAACTGATCAAAGTTATCATTAAAAGGCTTGTAGTGTCCCAGAAAGAGAACTGTAGTCTGCAAGTGTTGGCCTTTGGGGCTCCCAAGCACATCCTCTTTCACTCCTGTACTGTGGCTTCTGGGACACACGTAGTATGTGGATCTCTCTGATCAGGAGGAGGAAGTTGACGAGGCTTTCTGTGGACTACTGGAAGTACCTGACAGTCACAAGCCCTGGTTCTCCCAAAAACTTCAACTACCCTGGTATTTGTTGGAGGGACAACACAGTTCAGCACAGACAGTCCAGGAAGTTCCTACAGATCATTGATGATAACTTTTTGTTGCAAGTGGTGGAGGAGCTAACGAGGAAAGGTGTGTTGCTAGACCCTATACTAACAAATCAGGAGGGACAGGTTCAAGATGTCAGGGTCGGGGACAGCTTTGGCTGTAGTGACCCTGAAACAGTGGAAGTCAGGATTCTGTGTGGAGGAAGCAAAGCACTAGGCAGGACTAGGATCCTGGACTTCTGGAGAGCTAACTTTGACCTCTTCAAAGATCTATGTAGAGGAATCCCATGAGCTAAGGCTCTAGAAAATAAGCATGTCCAAAAGAGCTGGTCAGTATTCAAACATCACTTTCTCCAAGTTCAAGAGCAATGTATTCCCATGATCAAGAAATCAAGCAAAGGGAGCAGGATACTTGCATGGACGAGTAAGGAGCTTCTATCATATCTCAAATGGAAGAAAGAAATTTAAGGGATGTGGAAAAAGGGACAGACCATATGGGAAGACTATAGGAACATTGTCAGAGTATGCAGGAATGTAATGAGGAAGTCAAAGGCCCACTTGGAATTGAGTTTGCCAAGGGATACCAGGGACAAGAAGGGCTTCTACAAATACATCATCAGCAAAAGGAAGATTAGGGAAAATGAGGAGCTGCTGCTGAATCAGATGGGTGTCCTAGTGACAGAAAACACAGAGAAGGAGGAATTACTGAATATCTTCTTTGCCTCAGTCTTTACTGCTGAGGTCAGCCTTCAGGAATCCCAGACCTTGGAGGTAAGAAAAGAAGGAAGTATTCCTCTTGGTCATAGAGGGTTGGGTTAGAGATTGGCTAGACAGACTTAACACCCATAAATCCATGGCCCCTGATGGGATGTACCCACAAATATTGAGGGAGCTGGACAATGTTAGTGCTAAGCCACTGTCCATCATCAAATCATGGAGAACAGGAGACATGCCCAGTGACTGCAGGAAAGCCAATGTTACTCCCATCTTCAAAAGGGGCAACAGGGAGAACCCAGGAAACTACCAGCCAGTCAGGTTGACCTCCATCTGTTGAACAGATCATTCTGTAGGTCATCACCAAGCATGTAAAAGAAGATCATTAGGAGTAGTCAGCATGGATTCACCAAAGGGAAATTATGCTTGACCAATCTGATAGCCTCCTATGATTGCATTACAGGGAGGGTTGACATCTACCTCAACTTCAGCAAGGTCTTTGACACTGTCTTCCATAACATCCTCATAGATAAGCTCAGGAAATGTCGGTTAGAAGAATGGACAGTGAGGTGGATGAAGAACTGGCTGAATGGCAAAGCTCAGAGAGTTATGATCAGTGGAGTGGAATCCAGTTGAAGGCCTGTAGTCAGTGGTGTTCCCCAGGGATCAATACTGGGTCCATCTTTATTCAACTTGTTTATCAAAGACCGGGACAAAGATATAGAATGTACCCTCAGCAAGCTTACTGATAATACAAAACTGGGGGGAGTGGCTGATACACCTGAAGGCTGTGCTGCCATTCAACGGGATCTTGGTAGGCTGGAGTGTTTGATGGAGAGAAACCTAATGAAGTTCAACAAGGGCAAGTGCAGGGTTCTGTCCCTGGGGAGGAATAACCCAAATATCAGTACAGGTTGGGGGCTGACATACCAGGGAGTAGCTCTGCGGAGAAGGACCTGGGAGTCTTGGTGGATGACAAGTTGACAATGAGCTGGCAGTGTGCCCTTGGGGCCAGGAGGGCCATTGGTATCCTGGGGTGCCCTGGGAAGAGTCTGGTCATCAGGTTTGGAGGTGATCCTTCCCCTCTACTCAGCCCTAGTGAGGCCACATCTGGAATATTGTGTACAGTTTTGGGCTCCTCAGTAGAAGACAAGGAGCTACTGGAGAGGGTCCGGGGGAGGGCCACAAAGATGAATAAGGGTCTGGAGCATCTCTTTTAGGAGAGACTGCAGGAGCTGGACATGTTCAGTCTAGAGAAAACTGAGAGGGGATCTCATCAATGTATATAAATATCTCAAAGGCAGGTGCCAAGAGAATGGTGCCAAACTCTTTTCAGTGGTGCCCAGTGACTAGACAAGGAGCAATGACTTTAAACTAAAAAATTACCATAAAATAAAAAGTTCTATCTCAACATGAGGAAGAACTTCCTTACACTGAGCGTGGCAGAGCACTGGAAGAGGCTGCCCAGGGAGGTTGTGAAGTCTCCTTCTCTGGAGACATTCCAAGTACACCTGGACACATCCTTGTGTAACCTGGCCTAGGTGACCCTGGCTTGGCAGGAGGTTTGGACTTAGATGATCTCCAGTGATCCTGTTCAACCGTAACTATTCTGTAAATTAAAAAAAAACATGCCATCTCATTTCAACTTTGGGTCTCTGAACTCAGGGAACTGAGGCTCCTGCTTTAATATTCATATTCCAGTCTCAGCCAATGTCCCATAAAATGGTGAAGCATTAAACACAGTGAAACATAATGGCAGTGGTTGATTGCAAGAGGGCCGAGCTGAGAGGCCATGTGACTGATGTGACTGGTCTTGTTTTCATTTCCTTGTTGGCACACATCATTTAAAAGAAACACGACAGACTGGATTTGGGAAGAGTGTCCTTTGTATGTAGGATCACAGAACCACAGAATAAATTAGGTTAGAAAAGACCTCTGAGACCGCTGAGTCCAACCTCTGACCTAACATCACCATGTCAACTAGACCATAGCACTAAGTGCCACTTCAATGGTGGAGAAGAAGACAGAATGAATGGGCATCAAAGTTGAAAATGTTACTGATGTAAAGAGAGAACAAGAAATGAGGTCAAGAAGGTTTTGTGTAGAGTTTTAAAGTTGAGACATGAGTCATATCTGATTCATATGCACTGGAGAATGCTAATAAGGGTCAGAATACTGAAGAAGGGAATCCAAGGATGTGCTTTGCTCTGTTGGAGCAGGATCACACCCAAGGAATACTTCAGAAAAAGAGTAGTATTGAAAGTGGAAAAGAGTAATGTTTCAAACTGACCTTCACAGTCTTATTCACTGCTTCTTAGCACATGACTGCATTTTAGGATATCACTGATAAAAGATTCAGCCATCTCCAGTTTAAAAGTTGCT
>WBMV01005609.1:145088-282722 GCA_013396655.1 Campylorhamphus procurvoides | reverse complement strand
GAGAAACCTAATGAAGTTCAACAAGGGCAAGTGCAGGGTTCTGTCCCTGGGGAGGAATAACCCAAATATCAGTACAGGTTGGGGGCTGACATACCAGGGAGTAGCTCTGCGGAGAAGGACCTGGGAGTCTTGGTGGATGACAAGTTGACAATGAGCTGGCAGTGTGCCCTTGGGGCCAGGAGGGCCATTGGTATCCTGGGGTGCCCTGGGAAGAGTCTGGTCATCAGGTTTGGAGGTGATCCTTCCCCTCTACTCAGCCCTAGTGAGGCCACATCTGGAATATTGTGTACAGTTTTGGGCTCCTCAGTAGAAGACAAGGAGCTACTGGAGAGGGTCCGGGGGAGGGCCACAAAGATGAATAAGGGTCTGGAGCATCTCTTTTAGGAGAGACTGCAGGAGCTGGACATGTTCAGTCTAGAGAAAACTGAGAGGGGATCTCATCAATGTATATAAATATCTCAAAGGCAGGTGCCAAGAGAATGGTGCCAAACTCTTTTCAGTGGTGCCCAGTGACTAGACAAGGAGCAATGACTTTAAACTAAAAAATTACCATAAAATAAAAAGTTCTATCTCAACATGAGGAAGAACTTCCTTACACTGAGCGTGGCAGAGCACTGGAAGAGGCTGCCCAGGGAGGTTGTGAAGTCTCCTTCTCTGGAGACATTCCAAGTACACCTGGACACATCCTTGTGTAACCTGGCCTAGGTGACCCTGGCTTGGCAGGAGGTTTGGACTTAGATGATCTCCAGTGATCCTGTTCAACCGTAACTATTCTGTAAATTAAAAAAAAACATGCCATCTCATTTCAACTTTGGGTCTCTGAACTCAGGGAACTGAGGCTCCTGCTTTAATATTCATATTCCAGTCTCAGCCAATGTCCCATAAAATGGTGAAGCATTAAACACAGTGAAACATAATGGCAGTGGTTGATTGCAAGAGGGCCGAGCTGAGAGGCCATGTGACTGATGTGACTGGTCTTGTTTTCATTTCCTTGTTGGCACACATCATTTAAAAGAAACACGACAGACTGGATTTGGGAAGAGTGTCCTTTGTATGTAGGATCACAGAACCACAGAATAAATTAGGTTAGAAAAGACCTCTGAGACAGCTGAGTCCAACCTCTGACCTAACATCACCATGTCAACTAGACCATAGCACTAAGTGCCACTTCAATGGTGGAGAAGAAGACAGAATGAATGGGCATCAAAGTTGAAAATGTTACTGATGTAAAGAGAGAACAAGAAATGAGGTCAAGAAGGTTTTGTGTAGAGTTTTAAAGTTGAGACATGAGTCATATCTGATTCATATGCACTGGAGAATGCTAATAAGGGTCAGAATACTGAAGAAGGGAATCCAAGGATGTGCTTTGCTCTGTTGGAGCAGGATCACACCCAAGGAATACTTCAGAAAAAGAGTAGTATTGAAAGTGGAAAAGAGTAATGTTTCAAACTGACCTTCACAGTCTTATTCACTGCTTCTTAGCACATGACTGCATTTTAGGATATCACTGATAAAAGATTCAGCCATCTCCAGTTTAAAAGTTGCTGTGACATACCTAGCAATAAGGCTCTGCTTTGAATACCACAGAAAACGGCACAATGCCATTATTGAATATGCTTTAACTGTTCTTTAAGCCCTTTTTTTGGTTTAATTATATATTTTCTGTTCCTTTTCAGTCTTAGAAACACACCTGAGAAAGCTGTGTCTCTTCATTGCATTTCAGATAATGGTCAGTGATGCTCAAAGAAATATATGCCAGAGAAAGCAAGGGGTGAGGAGACAGGTCCATTAAGAATGTTTATTTATACACAAAGAATCTTTTCATTAATTAGTCAAAACAAAAAGCAAAGCAAGGATGTTGACTACTTTAAACAGTGTTATCTGCTCCACTTTGAAAGAAGTTATGATTTCTAGTGATAGAGTCTGTCCTTCCATTCCCTGCTAAGATATTGGCATGTTCTCTTTCATAATCTGTTTTATCCCTGTATGGGACTGAACTGATTCAGGATCATTTCTAACATATAATAAAGCCTGAATCCCAGAGATTTCTGTTTTAAGATTGTTGCATTACCTTGAGCAGTGGCAGCTTAGGAGAGAGTCACAGAAGGAAATTTTACAAGTTTTTAATCTTAACATATTTTTGGGAGAGAAAACCATGTCTAGGCCAAGCTATCCATACAGCTGGTTAGCTGCTGAGGAGTTATTTATTCTGAGGAGGCATATTGTCCTATTGTTAACTGTTAGTCTGGGTTCATATTGTTGCATTGTGGATCACCTTGGGTTCAATCAGAGAGAGACAGTTTTAAAGTTATTGTACAACAAGGATTCCATCTGTGGGCCCCCAGTGAGAGTTTTGAATGCCATAACCTGAGATAATTGTGGTATTTATGGCCTTCAGCTGTCTTGACTACCCTACAGCAGTTTCTGCTTGCACAGAATGGCTTCTATAGTTCTATACAATTCCTGATCCTCTGTAGTTCAGGAGTCTATGAAAATGAACTGAATCCCAAGAAAGGATATGCAAATATGCCCAGCTGTAAATTGTTGCTCAGTAACAACACAAGTAGCTTGAGCTATTCTTTAGTGGGGAAGGGAAAACTAAGAGATAGGTAAAATAGGAAGAGGATATGATTTCTTGCAGCCACCCAATTGTAATTCCAGCTCCTAACTTCCCTCTTGATCATTTCAATGTGTATTGTGAGTTTGGAGATGCATTTTTCCTCACTGCTTGCTTTTCAAGCTAGTTACAGCCCACGAAGTGTTTCTGAGCTTGGCTGCAGTAATGCCTATATAAACTACATTCCATAGAATCTGTGGTAGTAAGTCCTCCCTGACCATGGAGGGGATATCCAGCAGTATACCATTCCTGACATGTTTTTAGGCAATGAGACACATTTCAGGTGTGAATTACAGTGGTAACATACTGTATTCTCTAAAATTCTTTGACAGCAGTGTGCAGTCACTGGAAACTTTCTGTGCTGAGCTGGCAGATCTCAGTGTAAGCTGTGGACACTGATTTCTGGAATCTGTCCTGCCCCTATGCCATGGAAGTCTCATTCTCTCACAGATTTCCAGCAGACAAGAGAGCTGCTGCTTTGTCCTAGCTAAATAAAAGTAATTCCCAGGTCCAATTGTATCAGCCTAACCAAGTTCACAGTGTTGAGTTAGAAATTGCTTACAAAGCAAGCATTCCTCTCTCCTTTTTACTGACAGTTGATTTTATAAGGGCTAATGCTGTAAGTTCTTATTACCATTGTTAAATTGTTACTGCAAAATAAAATTTGTTCCACTACACAGATAAATAATATACTTGAGCAGAGACACATTGAGGGGAAAATTTAGTTTATCTTGTCAGTTCATCCTGTTGCAGTCTGTCACTTTACTTTCACTGGCTAAAGGAGATCTATGATGGTGGATAATTTGTTACTTCATTTTCAGCTTTTCAAAGTTCCCTATGTAACTGATGTCAGTGTCAGTCCTCATTATGGGCCCATCAAAAAACCACAAAGTTTCCTGGAATATTTAGCTTTTAAAAATCTTTTACTTGCTTTCACATATCTATAGATAGTGAATACATTCCACAACTGTTGTAAATAAGTAGTTCCTTTATTCACCTGCAGAAAGCTGTGTGTTTAAATAAAACTAAGAGTAAAAATTTTTTTTGCAAGTGTAGCTTTGATACTAAGAGCAAAGTCTGTCACAATTGTGAATAGAGAGCAACTTGGCAAAAGTTCTTTGCTAGGAGGCATTCTTGAGTCATATGTCCTCATATAAACTGAGTGTGTCGTTAGATTCATGTGGTTTTGGCAGCAGGGCAGGGATCCTTCGTATCTTAAGCCAGGCTTAATGTGAATTCCCTGCAACTGCTTTCAGTCTTGGCCTCATCAGTTTATTAGCTGCTTTCTCATAGCGTTCTAGAGTGATAATTTTTAGCTCGGTACTCTGACAGCTATTGATGGGAACTTTTTAGAGACCATAAGCCTACTTATTGTCTGTCACATTCCTCTTCCTTAATCACTCTCTCATCACATTCCTCTTCTGCAGTCTCCCTCTCAGTTTGACCTATTAATTTTATTTTTTTTCATAAATTAAATAGATAAATGATGAACAGAAGCCAACCAAGGAGTACCCAGAAAAGATTTGGTGACGGTTTCTTTGGACTTATGTTGCTTTGTTCACATAAAAATAATTTCTAGTACAGCTGCTTTTTTAGCTGCTGTATCTGTTTCTGGATGAATTGTTCTTTTACAAACTTTGCAGTGCAAAAAACCCCCATTTCAGCTATCTGAAATAGAATTAATTTATCT
The DNA here is from genome assembly GCA_013396655.1 of Campylorhamphus procurvoides. NCBI lineage: Eukaryota > Metazoa > Chordata > Aves > Passeriformes > Dendrocolaptidae > Campylorhamphus > Campylorhamphus procurvoides. Next base: position 278,415 of record WBMV01005609.1, on the reverse strand, counting down.
TTGCCTAACTGTAATATCTGCTGTTTGTGGGAACTCATGGGCCTTAAATTAGGTGTGATGGTTTCTTGCTCCAAAACTGTAATAGATTTTAATGTTAAACTTTTCAAAGAATGAAACAAAGACATCAAGATCAAATAAGAGTGATTTCAAGTTCATAATACCTTCCATATGACTGCTAAATTGCTTGAAGATTAACTGTCAACTCAACCTCCCTTTTCATTTTGTGAGATATATAAAATGGAAGTGGTTGTAAATTGCTGCTGCTAGTGTGACTGTGTGGGGAATTTTCATCTGGGGCCATGTCTGACCTGCACAAAATTCCTGGAAAAGACAGAGTGCACTGCAGGGTGGAAGGAAACGGGGCATGTTGTGCTCTGTCTTACTGCTGCAGAAAACAAGGGTTTACAGATTTTCTTACCTTATGCTGTTTATGCTATTTCTGATGAGAATCATCTTGATCTGTAAAAGAACCCACAGACTGAGAAGTGACCGAGCTTCCCAGAAGGACAGTAGAACACTAGTTAGTTTTGGTAGCTTTTTGTTCTAGAGAAGCTTTCCATTGTCAACTAGAGAAAAGCTGGACAAGTTGGTGGACTGAGATTGCATTTTGCCTGCTTGATTTTACTGTTTGTTTTCCCTTTTTAATCCATTCACCTTTTATTACTCTCTACAGTGTGTCCCTTGGGCTCTGCCCGTTACACCAACTGGATGGTTTTAGGAACTGTTACACTATATTTCCCAGTGGTATCCAGTGTTTTATGGAAGTTGCAGTTCAGCTCAGTGCTTTGGACACTCTCTCTTCCTCCTGCTAAAATGGAGACTCTTTTCTTAACTGTCTGAACACCAGATTTTCTGATTCCTGAGAGAAAAACTTTGGGATGGGACGTGGTCAGCGGATTCTCAGAGCAGCTTAAACTTCTGTGGCTGTATAAAACTGTCAACACAGGAACCAAGTTCTCATATCTGATGAACTTGTAATGAATCCCACCACACCTCTGAGGATAGGCAGCTAAAAGTTTTTGAAAGGGTAGAAAAAGCACTTGAACCTGCCAAAGGGAGAAGAAACAGAGAATGAACGGCAGCAGGGGGAGTTGTTAGAGAAGTGTACTCCAGGTCAGGGTGACCAGTGAGCCCGGATAGAGAATGGCAAAGATGACTTTAGGGGAAATGACACTGGCAACTCAAAAACTAGCACTGGGATCTGCAAACAGTGTGTGTGAGTTGTGACCCAGCAGAAAGGCCACCAACTGTTGGGTCACACTTTTGGAGAGAATGTTGCAATGCTTGTAGATTTTTAAATGGATGATATTTTCTGTCTTCTGACCAACGTGCAGCTACAATAGGAGGAAGTGTGTGTCTGGAAACTTGATTCCCATTGCAGTTTCAAAAAAAAACTAAATAAGAGAGAGAAGAAATGGCCAATGAATTAAAATTTAAAAGTTATTTATTAACATTAACTTAAGCAACAACTTTTGTATAGAAAGCTGAAATTAAATCTTATTCTTTCTTGTTTTATTTCCTTTACTTAAAAAAAAATAAAAGTAAGAAAGAAAACAAAAGAAAAGAGAAGCTAAAAGAAAGAGAAGAGAAAAGAAAAAGAGAGAGAGATACCTCTGCTGCTTCTGGATTCTTTCACCTAGTTACTTCAAAATTTTAGGTGAAGTTAAAAGCTGATCTCCTGCTTATGTCAGGTGTTTAGTCTTCCTGCCTTTTTCTTGAGCGGTCCACCTCAAAACATTGTACTTGGTCTTCTACCTACTTAAGCTCATTCAGAAAATCAGCCTTGTAACTCTTTGCAACCTTTTGAACAAGTTTCTTTCTGTCTTATTTTACTTCCTTCCTGATTTTCTTCTTTGTTTCATAGATAAAATATATCATCTTTTTTAATGTCCTTCTACCCCCATACTTCTATCCAGCTATTTATCCAATGAAGTCCCACAGTCCCAGCTTTGATTGCTCACAGAATTATTATGTTTTCCTGGCTTACTCTCCATATTTCTGGTATTTATGTGCAATATTTAAAGACTTTAATCAAATTGTCCAGTTGTTCTCTTGCATATATCCTTCACCCTATTGTAATTTATGTTTCTGTCTTACCTCAGATTCCAGTGTGTTATCAAGATCACATTACCCTTTTGACTTCTCTCTAGGCATTTTTTCCTGGTGTCCAGCAGATATTCAAGTTAATTCTTGTGCTAATTACAGAAGAAATAGATGCAACAAATAAAAAAGGAGATCCTTTAAGGGTTAATATTTTACTGGGAAATGAATGGGGTGAGAGATATACTAATGCATTTCTGGCACAAGTTTCTTAAAACAGAGGGGAATTTGTCAGGGGAAGATGTATACATATTAGTGTATAATCAATCAGTGGATGTAACAAGAATTTTTTTTTTCACTTGCTTGAAAAGTGACCAGTAGATTTCAGCTAGCTAAGACAGATTGCTTTGATAAATCATTGGGAATTTTGGTATTTTTTCTCCCAGTTGTATTCTCTGGCAATCACACAAAAGAGATGTCCCCTCTAACACCGAGCAGCTCAGCCTGCCTTTTGTATGTAGTGGATACAATTCTCCTTTCTGAATCTGCAAAACCTCTAAAATCTCCATTAAAATGCACTGTAAACCTACTCTCTTTGGGAGTACTATGGAGCTGTGAAAGGATGACTATAAAAGTAAAGCCAGTATAAATAAACCTTATTCCAAATGAGTGTGAATTGGCAAGCTTAAGAATCATTAATTTTGCCTTAGCGAAAAAGGAGGAAGATGGAAATCCACAGGAGAGAATTAGGTTGGTTCAAGCAATACACCAGTGCTGTAACCCTACTCTAGACCTGTGTGCAATATACCCATAGAAAAATAAGGCTTTAGAGCATGAAGATTTTATCAACCTGCATTTCTGTGACAGAGTGCTTGTGAGTGGATGAAGCCAGAGGGAATTACTGGTGTTGTTCCTAATGAGTGTCACTAAGATCTTTGTGCCCTACCTATCTGTGCCACGTATAACAAATGTGTATCTATGAAAGAGGTGCCTGTATTTTGGTCTCAAAACCTTCTGCTAGCAAAGCCAGAGCATCATGGCTCCTGTCACAAGCTCCTGTGGTGAGAAAAACAAAAATTAAATGCTGGGTTTGGCCCTTTTCACCCCATCTGTAAGGAGGAAAAGAAGATCCACTGTCTCTATGCCTCTCTTCTACTGCCAGTGCCTGGTCTTGATGGGGGAAGGTGAAGAGAACTCAGAACTCTCAGAACTCCAGGGATCTTTAGTTAGTTAGTTAGTTTTCTTAGCATTTAACAGAAATATCTGTTCAGTGGTACTAGAGCAGTGTTAAGTGAGGACATGAATTTTTCAGTTTGAAAAGAACTAGGAATCCTTTCATATATCAGTGCTATCCGAAGTTAAGTCCCAAGGATTGGCTTATTGGTAGGCAAGAGAGGGTTGAGACTTGCACTCCATAGCCTTCCACACAGGACACATCCTCCTCCACATCTGCAGCAACAGCTCAGGGATGGGCAGGACAGGTTGTGGTCCCACAAGGCAAAAAAACATCTTGCAGTTTCCTACTCTTCATGGGAGTGTTGCTGGTTTAAGTTATGTCTACCTGGTACACAAAGAGGTTTATAAATTCCAAATGGGCTTGCTTTTGCAAAAACAGAGACTTTGAATTAGAAAGTCTCAGGACTCTCCTTAGTCAAAACCATGTTTTTTCTTATCCCAGGAGAAAACTGAAAGTTTCTGTCTCCCATTATTCTCAAGCTTCCACTTCCACCCTTGAACTAAATTCAAATTCAGGACTCTGAACTGTTGCAGATCCAGGAAAAATTGTTTTCTGGTCTTGACTTCTGGTTAGTGAAGGAGTTTGCTTGCTTAATAATATTGGGAGTAGATTTACTGGGAAGATTTGTATTTAGTCATAAGTTTTTGACCAGTGAATCTTCTAATATGTTTCTGTAGGAAAACAAGTTGCATTCAGCCTCATAAGGGACACAGATTTTTCTATCCCAGCCTTCTCTGTCTCAGGTTCACTTTGCTGTGATGTGCCTGACACTGTTAGTCTTTCTCATTGTTTGTGAGAGTCTGGTTTTGAAGGGTCTTTATTTACCAGCCTCTAAAATCCAAATCCTGTCTACAGATCACTCTGGGATATCTTCTTTCATATGACTCAGTGGGTGATCCTAAGCGATCCATGTGTGTCTCTGTGTGTGTGTGTGTGTGTAATAAGTGGTTAAAAGACGACCAAAATTACAAATGTGTTTGAGACTCTGAGGAAGCAGCAGAATCCCTGTATCTCTTTTCTAATGATGTTTCTTTGTTTGACTCTCATTGACTTTAATGAAATGCTGCTTGTTATCTTTCACAGTCTATAGTCTCTCACCTCTCTTAGAAATATTGATAATATAGTATTTCTATCCTCATGTAATTTTAAATACATTATTTAAAATTTTTAATAGACTGGGTTTTCTTTTAATCTGGTGCAGTTGAGAAATTAAAATTGCCAAGCGTTTCATTTTCTTTTTTTTTACGTACCAGCTGTAAGGACCAGAAAAAAAAATATAAGCAATGTTCTTTCTCATTTTGAGAACTCTTAATTCTGTTTTGTTTCTTACAAGATGTTCCTTTAAAAAGCCAATAATTTGCTTTCTGGCATGATGTAAGTGCTTTGAAGTCTTAAATTAACAAGAAATAATGGATTTTTTTCCTAAACTGGTGTTCAATATGTAATATAAGTTTATAATAAGGCAAAGAACTTGGGGAGAAAGAAAAACAGAGAACAATAATCCCATATCAGATGCCTAGGAGAAATTCAGGTAGTACAGTACAAAGCCATGTAAGCACATCATTGCATCTGTGATAGCAGAGGCTGCTGGAAGGGGATGTGCACATCACCTGAAGGGAACACAGCACTTGCCATGAGCTACATGGCTGCTTGGGAACAGACCTGGGAAAGCTTGCTTCCACTCTGCTGAACTTGGCCCCAAGGCAGCAAGGGTGGTTTCCAGTTCTCTTGGGTGATGTGTCTCAGTGACTATTTGCACCATGAAGCTTGGTGTTGAAGCACAAGAGTTTCTATTACACTTAAGAAACAGCCCTTAGATACCTATTGCAGGCCTTCAAGATGAAAACTGTTTGTCTGTGTAATGTGAAACATCAAGGTTGCCTTTTGTAGCTGCAGATCCAGATGCGGGTTGATCAGCACCTTGCTCTTACCAGGGTGATCAGAGGAGCTGTCTCTATGCCATCCATACTGCCAGGAGTAGGGGAAGGCACTGTGCAAGTGTGGAAAGGCAGTGATTCACAAAGGTAGCACTTAGATATGTGCATAGGGGAAGCTGCAGAACTGAGGCAGAGTCTGCCAGTGGTGCTGAACTCTTTCCTGCCGTCTTTTATCAGGTCAGCAATTTCTAAATGTGTATTTTGTTTGAGGCCTAGACCATTTGGCAGACTTATTTCTGCTTAATTAGCATCATGATTTAAAACTATTTGTGGCCTCCTAATGAACTGGGAAAAACCAGGCAGTTGTTAGCAGCTGGCTGGGATTTTAACAGCAGCCATGTGCGTTTAGCAGAAGAGCAATAAAGTAGTGAGAAAAAAAGTCTGACAGTACTGCCAGGGGTCAGGACATGCAAGGGGTATCTTCAGCCCTGTTAATGATCACCATGAGCACAGAACAGAATTTCAGCTAGACATAAACAGCCTTGTTAAGTGATGGTGACAGTGAAGGCTTTGACAAAAGGCTTGGGTTTGCGCAGAGCCCCATACCCTGTGCAAGAGGATTTGAACTAAGGTGCTGGATGTGGACTGGAGTGGCTGAGGGTATGTTCCCATTAGATTTTCCACAACTCCCCAGCCCTGCCAAAGTTTTTGAGGGAAAATCTGTCAAAACTCTTAGACACTGAGTTGCCCAGCTCTATTACACAGCCCTGTGGGGTTTCACTGAGAGGTGGATGTGACTACTACCTGATGGTGGTAAATGTACTTGTTCTAGTTGTTCCTTTGGCTTAGGGCTTGGCCCTCTGAACAGGTTTTGTTCATCACCAGTTTAATGCTTTCTCAGATAAAACATATGAGCCTATATCCTGATTTCCTTGTGACCTGGAGAAGGTGTCCAGCAATCTTTGACAGTATGTTGCCATCCAGGCTACAACCTCCCACAATCTGCTTCTTCTGATATTCCTCCTTCATATAGTGGCTCTCAGTTATTTCTGTGATGTAGATTTTCACAGAACTATTTTGTCCCCTTCTGAAACTCCAGATGGCAAATCTGCTCCATTTATCATGAGGATTTTTAACACTAGTCTGTCAAAAGGTATAATATATCCTTATCATTAAGATAGGTATATTGAGATGTGGTCTATAAGAATTAATGCTCCATTTTAGCCAATCTGCAATTTAACAAAACTCAATATGGACCACAGCCAGCATGCCTACCATTTGTAGCTGACTCTCCTGTTTGGACTATATATTCCTAAATTTAGTATAATGGAGAACAGTTACAATATTGCTGATCTTGTTCTTCAGTGTTGACTACTTTAGGAAAAGGAGTAGTATGTATGAAAGAAACTATATGTAGTCCAGTGAAAATGCTGTTCAGGTGCATAAAACACTTGGCTGGCTGAGGTATCCGTAGGAAGGCCGACAGCAGGGACTAAGAGTATTCTCTTAACATTCTAGCTCTTTAAGAAACCCTCCCCATCTTTGCTTTGGAGAAAGATTTTTGTTCCCTGTACCACAAACATGAATTCTTTTGTGAGAGTCAGATTACATTTTGGATGTACACGATAAAAGATGAAGAGTTGCCTTATTGTCAGTGACCTTTGAGGCCAGAGTACGTCTGATTCTGGTTTTAGGTTTTTCAATTGCTAAATGATCTTCATGTGTCCTCTTAACCCATATTTGTGGGACATTTTGGTGTCTTTGAACTAAATTCACTCTGGAGAGCTGTACACACTTCCTTTTTCTATCTCAGGTGCTAATTACATTATGTGGAGTCTTCTCCAAGGATTAGAGCTGATATTTTATTTTTATGGATGGATGGATTTCTTATATTTTGCTTTAATCAGGTTGATATGCATGTAATACGATGACCTTTACTTTACTGTGTTTTTTTCAAGTGGTCTGAAAAATATGTCTGCAGCCACTAAATAATACCCTAGTGTGGTTTTGTTATGAAAATGGTACTTAGAGCAAAGAGAAATAGCAAAGTATAACTGCATGACTGTGGGAATTTAAATGTATCTGTTCTTGGTAGGCTTTCATATTTCAGGCCAGGGTTTCTTAGGTCTGCTTCCCAAGTAATTTTCTGGGGCCCCACAGTAGCAGAGCCCCTTGCTAAACCAAGGAAAATATCATAAGAAAACAAAGCAATGTGTAGGGTTTTTAACATCTGAGCTACTTTAGGCAAAGACCTGTGGAAATAGAGAATTTGTCAGTCCCTTTGACTCACTGACAATGCTCACATCCTCACTGACTGAGGATGCACCTGTCACCCACAGGCACTGAAGGTCTCTAAGGTAAGGGAGATGTAGTCTTCTCTGCAAAACTGAGGCTGCCCCCATGACCTTCAGGTGTGACAGTGGCTGCTGCTGTTTCAGTAACAGAAGGTTTGCATTCTAGTATCAAAACTAAGACACTAGTAATCTGCCTTTTCTCACTGCAACCAGAAATATCCTTGCCTGAACTAGGTACCTATCTTTTATTCATCAGGGGTCCATGAGTCTTGAGAGGCATGCCAGGAAAGCTGACTTGAAACTCATAACCTCTTTTAGATGCCCACTTTGTATTGCTAAATAACCCTGCTGAAAGGATTGACAGATTTTTCATGCGTTTGAGGATTTTTTGCCTCTTTTGCTCCCATAGTTTGTATCTTTCCCCATTTATTTATCTGTCTAGTTTGGAAACAGACTTCTTTGATGAATGGAGGACTTTACCACCAGAGGTTCTTCTCCACCTTTTATTGACTGTGGTTTTATTTTTAATTTTCCTGCCTTCCCCCATGCTTAGCGTACAGCTTTCAGACAGTTCTTGACTTAGATATCTACATTTGGAAAGTAAGTTGAACTTAACTGTCTTTTGGCTTTCAGTGGTAATAGTCTAATCAACCTTGACTGCAGTTTCAACCACTGTCCTGCAAGTCAGTTGGGTTGTTTTTATCTTTTAATCCATGGTGTGTACTTTTGGTTTTTTGCAAAGTCTTCATCCTTTTCAGATTATTGGCAATTGCCAAACAATTTGATTGAGCTTCTTCTGAGAGAGACAGCAGCAATGGAGAGGATATCTTATGGAAATATATTTTCACAACCATTTTTGTTGGAGTGGGATAAACCAGCTACAGCAAAAGCTTTTTTCTTCTAGGGTCTAAGTATCTTCCCCAGCTCATTCTGGAGCCTTTCCTTTAGGAAGTGGCTCTTTGGCCTGCCTTTGGCCAAATGTGTACCCCAACTCTTTTCACCACTTTTTCATCTGTTTTCCTTCTAGAGAGAACTCTCTCATGAAAAGGAAATCTGTGACACTACATGGAGTGCAAGGCTCCTCAGCTTTCTGTAATGCAGCTTCATAGTCAGCCTTTGAGGAAGCTGTAAGAGTTTTAAAAGTCCTCCTACAAGTGCTGTTATCAAAAATTACCTTACCTTCAAACGACATTGTGTGTGTGTTTATATCATCCCTTTTAAATCCAAAATGTCTATTTTTAAATCCCTGTTGTCCCCACTCTGAGAGTATTTCAGCCTCGTGGAGCTTTGAACCACTCTGAGTTTTTTAGTCCACTTTAGTCTAACTAATTTGTGTCAGCCTGTAATCTCTCAAAGTCTAAGAGAGGTCAGCTTCATTTCTGTACAGTACAGCTGCTTGCTCCAACTGAAATTTATGTCAGCCATCAAAAGTACAGATTCTTGCAAATGTTACTTTTTACTCTTTTATTTTTACTTGCCTGACAGTGAAGTCACCATAACAACTCTTTTTTCCTGAAAATCACAGAGAGAAATGGGATTTTAAAACACAGTTAATACCTGTCCTGAAGGTGGGTGTCTTTCATCTACTGTTGATAGACATTCATAGCTGTTAAATCTGGAAGACCATTATGGTTCTGGAATGTGACTTAATAATTCCTCTATTAGTATCAATATCTTGTGGTGGGATGCAGATACATGATTGTGAATCAGCTTAATTCTTTTTGTAGCCAGTAGCTGAGCTGATGTCCTTTTACGATACCCAAAAGTGTAATGAACAGTGGGTGTTCTCCATTGGAAAAAACTTGAAACTTTAACAACTTTGATAGAAAGCACAAGCATGTATCATTGCTTGCACAAATGTATATGTGTGCAATGTATACAACTATGTGTGTATAGACTGGGGAATGAGAGGCTGAAGAGCATTGCTGCAGAAAGGGACCTGGGGGTCCTGGTCGGTGGCAAGTTGAATATGAGTCAGCAGTGCCCTGGCAGCCAGGAGGGCCAACCCTGTCCTGGGGGGCATCAGGCACAGCATCACCAGCCGGTCAAAGGAGGGGATTGTCTCACTCTGCTCTGCACTGCTCACCTTGAATATTCTGTGCAGTTTTGGGCACCACAAGAAAGAAAGATAATAAGCTCTTAGAGACCGTCCAAAGGAGGGCAGTGAACATGGCGAAGGGCTTGAAGGGGAAGCCATATGAGGAGCAGCTAAGGGCACTTGATCTGTTCAGCCTGGAGAAGAGGAGACTGAGGGGAGACCGCATTGCAAGTTACAACTTCCTCATGAGGAAAAGAGGAGGGTCAGGCACCAATCTCTACTCTGTGGTGACCAGAAACAGGACCCGAGGGAATGGCCTGAGGCTGACTTAGGAAAGGTTTGGCTTGGATATTAGAAGGAGGTTCTTCATCAAGAGGGTGGTTAAGAACCAGAACAGGCTCCATGGGGAAGCGGTCACAGCACCAAGCCTGTCTGAGTTCAAGAAGTGTTTGGACACATGGCATGATTGTTGGGGTGTACTGCACAGGGCCAGGAGTCAGATTTTGGTGATCCTGATGGGTCCTTTTAAACTCAGTATATTCTGTGATTCTATGATTATATTTGTTTGTGTCACCATGAAAAAGAAGCAATTATAACTGCAGACCACTGGGCAGAAGAGAAACAAGAAGTCAAGCAAAGCAATCATTAAATGAAAACCCTGAGAGATGAATGGAAAACTTACAAGAGAGGGATTTGAGTTCATTGTCAGCTAGATGAAAGTCGAACCCAGTGAACAAATAAGCTATCACCTACTGTGTTCAGGGAAATAGATTTTCTAGTACACTCATTGTAAATAACAAGAATGTGTAAGATATGTGCATCCTCTATATCAGCCTCTTGTTTAGAATAAAATGACATTTTGACCCTGAATTTCTGTTAAGTTCTTGGGTCAAAAGGGAGTAACAATATTTGTGCTCAAACAATCTGGTCCTGATCTTAAATGTATTTACTGCTAGAAAATCTGACACCTTGTGATAAACTGTTCAAATCATTACATATCCCCACTGTTTAAAAACATGTACTGTAGTTATAGGATTTCAAAGGGAATTGAGAATGGCCTGAGGGAAGAGCTGATGAGAAGTCTGTAATTATCTGTATTTGGAAGCAAATTAATCTTTGGAAGCCTTTTGCAGATACTGTTTGCTTTTTATGCACGCATATTTTGTTTTTCTTTAGGTTTCAATCTTTTTCTTGGAAAATCTCATCTCTTTATTTGAGAGGCTACCCCTCACACACCTTCCCCCTAAAAGTCAATCATTGACTCTATCTCTTTCATTCTTACTTGTAGACAAAAATGTTTGGATGAAGATTTTGGCAGTAATCAAGAAATTTTGAAGATGGTAGGCACTTTCTGTGAAAGCAGTTATTTCTGTAAACCTGTTTATTTTAATCTAAGCCTTTCTGAATAGTATCAGAATTCATTTATATCACTGCCAAAATCTGAAATCTGGAGGTGTCAGTAAGCACCTCTTATTGGAGTTTTATTTCCATGTTATTTGATTTCTGAAGTCATGCCAAACAAGATAGGGAAAGAACAAGTTGAAAGGTATAAGCAGAGTAAGGAGAGCAAAACTGCGAGGAAAAGAAAAAAATGCTTTCTGGAGAATAGTAGAAACAGAGTGCATCGCTTTATCTGCAGAATGGTAGAGTGGTCTTGGTTAGTGGCTACTGAAAGGCTACTTCTTTTCCTTTTTTTTGTTTTAATTGTTTATTTCTCTTTTGTATTTTTATATTCTTTTATTCCCTTTTATGTCTTATCTGCTTACTTTTCATTCTCTGTCCCTCCTTTTAGGGGAAGTAATTTTAGATGCAATTGTTCACTGCTGGCTTGACAGACTCTTAGCCCTTTGTCAAGTTCTTCAAAGTCAAATATATATTTATAGCAAGTAACACAGTGCTGCTGTGTGGAGTGGGTTTGTTGGGGTTTTATTCTGACTTCGAAATGACATGTGCAGTTCATGCCTGTGCTTTCCAAACTTGCTGTTCATTTGTGGTTATAAATAAGTGTGCATTAGTTGATTTGTGCTAGCAATTTATCTATTCATTCTGCATTATCTACAAAATTGAAGTTGCAGAGTTGTCCCTAGGTTTCGTCTTGGCTAATGGAGTCTTACATTGCCAGTGAGTAGCTGAAATGTTCCAGAAAAAACTTTAAGTTGCCTCTCTATGACAGGACATGCTGTCATGGTTTAACCTTGCATGGCTGCAGCTAAGCTACATGTAGCCACTCACTCCCCTCCCAGTGAGATGGGGAAGAGAATAAGAAGTGCAAAAGTGATAAAAAACTCATGGGTGAAGTGACACAGGTAAGGTAAAACAAGGAATTCATTCACCACTTCCCATGGGCAGGCAGATGTTCAGCCATCCTCAGGACAGGGGGCTGCATCCCATGGCACAGTGACTTAGGAAGCCAAGTGCCATCACTCTGAACGTCCCCTCCTTCCTCCTTCTTCCCCCAGCTCTATAGGCTGAGCATGATGTCATATGGTATGGAATGTCCCTTGGGTTGGTCAAGATCAGCTGTCCTGGCTGTGTCCCCTCCTGACTTCTTTGGTACCTTCAGACTCCATGCTGGTGGGAAGAGGTGAGAAGTCGAAGAATCCTTGACTCAGCAAACAAAACAGTAGTGTGTCATGAATATTATTCTCATACCAAATCCAAAGCATAGCACTTTACCAGCTACTGGGAAGAAAATTTACTCTATCCCAGTTGAAAATATCATACATGCTAATGACTTCATGTGGAGTGGAAGTAGTTCATGTGTTTTCTAGGCCACATTCACACCAGTACCAAGGGTTTATTTTGCTCATTCTTCTTCGCCCTCACAATTCACCGTGTGTTTCTTGCTCATCTTTGTCTCTTCCTTGGGCTCTCTGCCATTCCCCAGTCTGTTCCAGAAGCTCTGTGTTATCATGTCATCATGTTTGCTAATCTTTTCTCCTCAGCCATCTGGAAGATAGAAGTTCTTTTGCTGAGTGTCTAAACAAAACAGACTTCTCCTTCTGCTGTCCCATCAGTGACATCTCAAGTTAAATCCTTCATTGGTTTGGCTTGGGTCTGATCCTCCAGAGAATTTTTCATTAAGAATTTGGCCTATAGAAAAGAAAATCCACTGAAGTTTGTGCAATGAGAGAGCAATTTCCAAGGATACTGTGATAGGATTTTACTTACCCCTTTCCAGTGAGCTCCCAGTTGCAGTACTGTGTTTAGCTTTTACCAGCACTGTGACAAAATTGTAAGTAAATCAGAGGAGGTACAGAGTATGAATGATAAGAGATTTAGAAGTGACTGATGAGGAAAACATGAGGAACTTTCATGTTTTTTTACCCTCCTCCAAAAAAGAGAATATGATCTACACTAATGGCCTCAAGTATAGCAAAGTCTATTATAAAGAGGTCAACAGTGACTTGTTCTACAGGTTTGTGATCATAGACAAAAAATAACCAGCAAGTTTGTGGCAGAAATGAACTCCTATATTAGAAAAAGTGTATTTATAAGGGTAGCAAAGTGGTGAAACAGACTGACTAGAAGTATCATGAACTTACCTCCATAAGATGCATGTAAGACAGTCTTGCCATAAATACCCTAGGAAATGTTTTGCCTGCTTTGTGTCAGGGGACCTCTTCCCTCTCTGCAGTTCTGTGGGGAGGAGGGAGTGGTTACGCTGGAGGCACCACACCAGTTGTCATCAGCCAGTTCTTTGATCTGCAGGCAATTCCTGTTCTGGCTGAAGTTGATGACAATACTGACAAGTTGCATGAGATCAGTGGCCCCATTTCCTACACCAACATTAACAAGCTGCTGGTCCCTCCTGCCTGGTGTATCCCCTTACATTCCATGTTGTTCAAGTGTGGCTCTGTTACCACTAAGCAGACAAAGAAGTGATGTTAGGAGAAGGGAAGGTTTGATTTTGTTCCTCCTTTAGTAATTAGTAGCCATCATCATTACCACAAATCTGGATGTCAACACATATCTCAATCAGTGATTGAAATACATTTTGGCCCCCATTCAGATGGACAAAATGCTACCTTGGTCCTAGAGCCAATCAGTAGGAGTTACAACCAGCTTCAGAAGGGGAGGGTAATAGAGGTTCTTGTTAATAAATGCCTTGGGGTGGATTAGAGTAAAATGACACTGAGTAATCGGTGTTTGTAAACAGGTAGGGTTTATTTTAGAACAATTTCATTTCAAAGGTAAACAGGTATGTTGCCATTTTGGGCATTGTCATCCATAGTTTATTATCTATAATATTACAGCAATATTAAAGCATAACACTTAAGGGAATGTATCAGTGAGAGAAGGAAAAAGAAATCATAAGGTTCCTAAGATATATATGGTCACCACCCACTGAATCCAGTGATGAAACTCGGTAGTCACAGCTTCCATGTCTGTTGGTTGAAGTAGTGGTCACAGTCCTGTTGAAGTGATGGTCTTGATCTGCTGGGGCTGGAGGAAGCCCCCCAAAAACTCAAAGACTTCATGAGTTATTATACACTTCTAACTCAGGTGGGAATGCCTTGTACCTCTTCTGGACTGGGGAATTTTACAATGGATAGTGTCATGAGACATGTCCTGGGACATGTCATGTGTCTTTGATGCCTCCTCAGACTCAGCACAGATGAAGATTTTACAGCAGAGTCATCATGTAAGGGAGGACATTGGTATGATAAGAAGGATTACCCTACCTCACAGGATTTGCCTCTTATTGGCTTCTTCTCTTATCTGGAAATCCAGTTTGTAGCTTCAGGTATGCCCACCCTTCTGCACCTGGGACAGCTGGACAATGGCACCCACTTAACTGATACGAAGGTCCCTTCATGGTAGGCATATACTGAGAGAGCAGCTATCTCTTTTTGGTCTGCTACAGTGGACAAAAGTCTTTTGATGATCTTAGAATGCGTAAGCCATTAACTATTTCAGTCTCTGGCAGTAGGACAGAAAGACAGTGGTGGCATTCAGGCTGTCTGACTTTGTTGCTCCCGTGTCTTTGCCAGAGACATCCTGGTATCTTCACCTTAGCAAACCTTGTGGAGTCCCAGGATCACTGATTCAGGAAGCTTTCTCAGTGAGTTAAAAACCCCCTGATTCTAGCCAGGGTTCATTTCTTCTAATTATTTTTTTTCTTTCTTATAAACAGTGGGAACTCAGGATTTACACCCCACTGCCATGGTAAATGTTAGCTCTTCAGTTATTGAACATTTTCTCTCTACTCTGTAACACTTCTTTACCTAGGAATGTTGCAATTTGGATTCCCCTTTGTTTGCTACTGTTAAAACTGTGCTTCTAGTGAAAGTAGGATTTTGGTATCTACAGACCTGAGGTGCTAATGTTTTATTCCTTTATTTTTCTCATAGAAGGGTTTAACGTGCATGTTTTAGTTCTCGGCATTCATTAAAAAGTCTGTACCTGTCTTTTTTTTCATTTTATGCTGCTACTTGTTTGGGCAGGATTGCTTTATAGACCCTTTCCCCCTGTGAACCACCAACCAGAATGGGAATGGGAAAGTGTAGGAGAGAGTCTGTCACCTTACCTAGAGAACCTTACAGATCAACAGCCAGCCTGCTGGCAACTTACTTGGTGTCTGCATTACTCTGCATGTGACATGCAATGCTGTCATGGCTAACAGATGAACTGGTCCATTTGTCTTATCTCAGACATGAGTGAGATCTTCCTGTGGAGCTGTGAAGCTTTGCAGGTGGAACTGTCATTAACCGTCCCAAAAAGTCCTGCCTGTCACATCACTCACTGAAGTATTTTTTATTGGGAAAAACAGTGGAAACACATGCCCTTCTTAAAGCACCTGCTACTTGTAGAGCATGGCTTCCATGACTGATGACATGAGGACACAGTCCTAGCTCTGCTTTCCATGTCAGAAATATAGACACCAGAGGGACAAAGTAAACCAGAAGAGTGGACAGGCAAATTGAGAGAGTGGAAGTGGGAAGTGATGCAAGCATCTGTGGGAAGGGGAAGGTGGTAGAGGCACTCGAGAGAGGAGAAGAACCTGATTGAAAGCCAGAGATGCTGTGGCAGGATAGCCCACCCTGATAAGGCCTAGAATCCAATCAGAGAATAAATACAGTGCAAGCCATTGTGTAAGTTCAGCTGCCGGTGCCAGGGTGATGTCTTGGTGTTGTTTTATTCTAAAACCAGGCTGGTTCACCAGACTTCAAATACACATCCTACTTTTTGAAGCAGGGTTTGACAGATAAGCTAGTCTGCTAGCAAGTAAATCTGTGAGTATCAGTCCATCACTTTACAACTCTAAAAACCCAGTCCAACTTTCATATAGCTGCTTCTTCCTTGAAGTGTGGAGCTTCTCCTGTGAAGCAAGGATGTCTCTTCCCCAGGGGTTAAGAGATCTGCCTGCTATCTCATATGGTAAATTATATCAATCGCTAATTAATGACTGTTTCTTTTGCCAGCTTTAGTACAATTTCTTAAATATAATTACTTTGTTACAGTGTACATACTACTTTATGTTACATGATATCCTACTAGTAGATTTTTAGCTTTTACACTGTGTAGTAAATAATTCTGTTTAAGATCTTTCATCTGTTCATTTGTCATAATAAATAATTTATTTTATATAATTAAATCCATTTTGCCATTTTAAAAACCTACGGGACAAAATTATTTAATCACACCTCTAAAACATCTTAAATTACAACCTTTGACACAGTTTGAGGTTAAGATAGGATTCAACTGAACCTAAACCCTTCTCTGAGGAGGAGTTTGGAAAGCAAGGGAGTCTTCTGTGCACCTTGTGACTCAACAACAAGGCTTTCACTCTCCCATGACAGACATAAGGAATGAAAAACCAAGGGACTGACTGACAGATAGCCAAATGGATATATGGTGAACTCTCAAATACATTTAAGTATTAATATATTGTTAAATGTTGTGTTTCTGTTTTACCTCTCCCGATATTTTCTGTAAATTCAACTTTTAAGAGCCTTCTTCAGGAAAAGGGGTAAAATAGTTAATCAACAATTAAGTCGTTATTAGAAGGAAAAAAATCTTCAGCCTTTCACAACTTCTTTCACAGGTGAAAATGTTTAGAAGGAAGTATATTTTTCATTATTCTTTTTAGATGCTGTTCTCACCTTATGCTACTTCCCTGAAAGAGGATCTCTAGCCAACCGTTACCTTCTCCCCTAGCTTTCTTTCCAGTGTTTCTAAGACCGGGCACTTTTCCAGTTCTCTCATTTTAAAAAGTAACTTCTGTAGTTACATATGCAGAAAAGTAATCCTTCTGATACCAAACAGCAATATATTTTCAGGAATGACTGTTTAACCGCTTAAAAAGCAACAGTTCATGTTTCACTACTGCTTTAAAAAAATGTTTTGTCAGCAGGTCTTTGTGGTTATTGTTTTTGGAATATTCTAGAGCATGATATTTGGTGTGTCTTTTCCTTTGATGATTCTTTGAGTAGTTATAAAATGTCTGCAAAACCCACATTAAAAAATTTTAGCTAATGAAATAGTGAAAAAGCAAGACTGAGAGGGTAAAAAGCAGAGCAGGTGAGCTGAGAGTCCAAGAAACTGGGTGGTTTGGCAAAGTAGTTTGATGGCCGGAAATTTTAAGACAAATTAGGAGAAGCTCTGCGATCTAGACATGCAGTCTGTACAGAATATGTCTCCTGTTCTCCCACCCTATAGATGAGTAATCTCTAGTGATGTCACTGGGCGTTATCCCCATGTCCTAAGGGTGATAGATTGGGCCCCTGTAGTGTAAGTAATGCCTCATTTTCTCTTAAGCTGGAAAATCATCTGAGTCTCCCTTAAATGTTTCACAAGGGAGCTGAAAGGGAGGAAGAAAAGTTTAATATTCCTTTCTAGTTGCATCACTTACATGTTTCGAGGTTGAACTGCAGAGTACAAACACAGATTTGGAATTGTTTAAATGACAAGAGAATTATGGCTTAGCTTCTCAAATATCTTGGCTGCTCACATAATCAGTCTAGCTGCAGTACTCACCCCAACAATGGTACTCATGGGAGACCAAAGGATAAAGAACATGAACAGCCTGAAGTAGTGACTCTGTTCTTGTCAGGAAGATGCCAGCTGTCATTGGAAACAAGTTTAGAATTTGTGGTAAAGATCTTCCTAAGGAAAGCAAGTCTTCAGAAAGGTTATAAAAGGAATGCATCAATTCTTTAGTGTTTACTAATTATGTTTATGCTTTTGTAAAAAGGTTAGTTCAAAACCTACTTCTGGAAAAGAAATCCCTTGTTCTTTACAAAGATACACATGCAAAATTTTGGAGAAAGAAAAGGTGTCCTGATTCTTTAGTTTCATGAGCCTTGAGTGAATTTAATTAAAAAGAAGGAAGAAAAAACATAAACAAAACCAAAAACAAACAGCTTGTGCTCAGGACATGAAAGCCTAAACCTGTGAACCTTTTATGAATTATGAACATGGGAACTGCACTGTAGGAACCTTCCAAGAAAGTTCTGTAGCTTTCTAGAGGAAGTCTGTCTCTGAGCTAGAGGCTTTTCAGATGTTTAAAGGCCTATCTTTCATGTAAATGCTTCCTTTCATTTTAAAAGGAAGACATGGAAGGCTTGAAAAGATGGGGAGAAATGACTGGAACAAATGTTAACTTTGCATATCCCAAGCTGGGGCAACACAGAAATAACTGCAGAGCAACACAGGGAGTTACTTCAGACCTGACTCTTCCAGGAGCTGAAGCTCTGCCTCATGCTAAACAGAGGTGGCTGAGTGTCAACCCTGACACTTGCAGAATGACATACTGGGTAAAAGTGAAATTAGGAAGGGTGCAGAGTAGTTCATTGCTCCCACTTTTTCATTGCATGACCTCCTTTCAAGAGCAAAAGGCTCCATGTTACACTTGACTATGTCCTAACTGTCCTACAGTTTTGGCCTGAGTTTACCAGAGTTGACTCCAAGTAAGAGTATTTCTCTTTGATGTGAGTAAAGCAGGTCCACAACCCATGCATACTGAAGTCTAATAAAATTCATAACTTTATTCATAACTGCCTTTCCAGCATTGCTGCAGCAATTCAGATTTAATTTGCGGGTAGGAATGATTTGCATGCAAAGCACAAGTACTTCAAAATATGTGAAGATAAGAGACTCCTGTAAAAATTAAGTGGCCTACAGTCCATAGGATAACTAACTGTGGTAGCTTTTGCATCCTGGTCAGAAACCTCAGAGAAGGGCCAGACTGAGAAACCACTCCAACTGGAACAGCACAAAAGTAAGTCTTTAATGAAAGTAATTGAAATAACACTAAATAAATGTTTTAATGGAGCTTCAAAGAGACGTGCAAAAGTAATTCGAAGGCCTGTCACAGTTCCTCAGAAGTCCCTTCACAGCCCTCCTGCTGTAAGCAGTTCAAGTCTCTTTACAGTACATTAGAGGTAAGTGCAGCAGTATTATACCAGGCCCTTTGAAAAACTAATAAAATATTCTCCCTGTGAGAAGAACCCAGTGCTGCTAGAAGAGGAACTGTGTGCTCTTTGGTCTGGGAGTAATTTGTTTCTTCAGCTGGGATAACCATTGTTAATAGTTGTATTCAATGTGCTTGTCTCTGAACAGTGAGAGACATCCACTAAAATGTACTTCTCAAAACTGGGTCTAAATAATACAATTCAGTGCCCCAAAAGCCCTTTTTCAAAATCTGTCTTCCAGTGGGTAGATTAAATTGTATCTTTTGCCAAGTAGCACTATCCTGTGAGGATGTGAGCATGGGTGTAAGTGTACCCGGTGTAGTTCTGGTCCTTTTTTTGTCAGCATCAAACCTGTGCCATATGGAAATGCAAGGCAGTGAGATGCAAGGAGCAGTGCCTTTCCACTGTGGTGAAGGCTCACCTTGGAAAGCATAGTTTCTGTAACATCTGCAATGGGTGGCCACCTTAAAAATTAACAGTAGATTAACTCTGCTAAGGAAACTGCTATTCTCCCTTGCCACATGGTGTGCACCTAGACCCATAGGAAACTTGTCTAAGAGGATTTTTATCAAGGTCCATAAAGTCAACACAGCAGTATTCAATCTTCTTTCTCCCAGGAGTGCTGGAACCAGGTTCTGTAACTGCAGAGATGACCCCGGAACAGGTGTGAAGCAAAGTGCATCTCTGTTACTGATACTGCATATGTATTCTTACGTTGTATGTAGAATATGAGAAGATTCATGGTGTCATAAAAAGACATTTTGAACTAACAAATACTTTCTACAGATGACCAAGAGCCCAATTTGCACAATATTTAAACCAAATATTGTGAGAAAAGGATGTTCATATTAGTTTAATTTTCACTTTATCATCTGCATTTTAACTTTCATTTTAAATTTACTATTCTGATATTTTATAATGCAGAATATTTTTATGCATGACAATAAAGAAATTGATAATTTTCTTACAAAAAAAAATAAAGGAATGCAGATTTTCTGCTAAATGTTTTAGTTCCTACCAGGGCAGCAATTTAATATAAGTAGTTTTGATTGGAAGATTTCAGGTGTCCCTCTTGACAGTCATTCAGAAAACATATTTTACCAAAAAGTGAAAGAGCCTTGGAAAAAGTCCTCGTGAATAAGATCCAAGAAAAATCCTTTATGGCATAATTGGTGCATTCTGTAAATGCCATGTATTTTAGAAAGAAATTATTTAGGTTATGGCTTGGAGGCATTTTAAAGAAACTTTTTCTAAATTTCTCCCTCTCATCCTATGCTCTGCTTAATGCCATAAGCAGAGCTACATATCCTAAACTGGGAAGAAGATATTAGACAAGTTAATTTAAGGCATCGCAAAATTGGGTTGTTTTCAGAAATAAAAGTTTGAAGATGTTAGACATTAGGCCAAGCTAAAATCAGGGGTACTTGGAGATGTGGAGATGTGGGGCATGGGAAGCAGATGCTGATCTGTGTAACATCTGACCTGTGTCTGGTGGCAGGGGATTAGAGTTTAGGATTCCAGTAAAAAGGCTTATCTTTCAGTAAGGAAAAGAGAGACAACACAATGGCCAAAAGGACAGCAGGCATTGGGTTGCCTGGAGCCCTGCATGACCATAGAATAACATTCTCACGGGCACTGGATTAGCAGGTTTGCACTGAGAAGAGTGAAATAAATCAGTGTTTATAGTAAATGCATTCATCTCATGGCTGCTGCTGTTTTAGTTCTGAATTTGTATGCACGCATGATTCTGTTTAGATCCAGACAGATGGAGAAAACTTTTAGCTGTCATTTTTGTTACATTTTAGACAATCAAAGTATTTCCCTGTGGCCTCTTCTGCTGCACCCAGCCCAGGATATAGATCACAAGTGGCCCATAAAGATATATGTCTGTGCTGTGTGATTCCATATCTTTGTTTTTAGTATCTACGATAACCAGTAAAAAAGAGATTTGTGCAGATGACTATCAATAGTTGCTGGAAAGAGAGTGAAACCCCAAAGCACTTATAAACCTGGTATCTCCCCTAGCAGGTTGGCTGAATTTGAGCTGTGATCTCATTTCCTCTTCTCCAAGTGCAAAACATGTAAGATGATTAACAGGGTGGATGGCATTGCCACAGCCTCCCAAGGCATCCACATTTTATGTTCACAACAGCTCCTTCTCACTAGAAATAGGGTGTGAGAAAAGACTAATAGACATCTGTTGTTTGTATTTTGTAATGCCTTGGGTGGGCAAATTGTGCTCCCCGCTGCCTTTGCAGTGATGTATAATCATCCATTTGATTGTATTATGATGAACCACTGCAGAGAAAGGGGGCATAAGATATCTGCACATTTGGAAAATGGGGAATTAAATCACTGGAGTAGTTTGAAGATCTCAATGTATGCACATGCCAATGTTGTCTACTGCTTTGGGGCTGCATGTGGTGACATGTCGGGATCTATAATTCATTGTGATTTTAAAAAGGACAAGAGGATCTTAAAACCTATATGTGTTGAAGAAAATGTCCCATAGTAGTGATGCAACAGTTCAGAAAAGGGCTCAGGTGGCAATTTTTCTGTGTTTATCTCAGCATTTAAGATGAAAGCAGCACAGTATTGAGTTAAAAATTGGCAAAGGGAATGAGAGAGAGTGGATTTTGACAGGGCTTTGGAGGTCATTCCTTGTCTTTTTGCTGCTGGGGCATAGGATCCTGCCATTGTGGTGCCTGGCACCTGGTGATGACACGTGTGTTGCAGTTGAGTACAAACCACATAATTACCCTTGTGGTCTGCTAGCAAATGCTGGGTGCCTCTCCACTGCACCCCTGCAAAAGCCCTGTGCTCTGTCAACCATTCTTCTGTGCAAAATGCTTTTGAGCTTACCAGAATAATTGGATGGGAGGATTACATGTTGAAGATGAACTTGGATTTGTTCCATTCGAACTGTAAATGCAGGGGATATTTAATGGTCCTGTGCTGAAAAGAGCCTATTACCTTGTAGCTATTGTACAAGCAAGCCCTTACAAGATAAAATACAAGAGAACTGAAGGAAAGCTTAGATGATTCATAGGTTTAGGTGATTAAGAAGCTGAATAATTTAAAAGAAATTATCTGAAAAAGTAATTCTCAAATGCACCCATTGTATGCCTGTTCCTGACACAGTAGGTGTAAGAGTTATTCTTCCTCCTCCTATGCTTTTCTCTTCCCTTTGATTTTTCCAGGGAATTCCTTGTACAGTCTTTAAAGGCTAAAGGCCAGTTTGATTCCTGCTTGACTCTTGATTGTCGTTGTTGTTGGGAAGGAGTTAATAAAAAGCAGGCGAAGATTCCGAATAGATAAAAGTGAAACTTCTTAACTCCTCATTCCTTTTAGCCTCTTAAGTCCTTTTATTTTTTCACACAGCTACTTTTATATATTTCCTAAGTGTACGTGCACTAACATTTTTGGTGCTCATTACACACAAACAATCACCTATTGGCCACAGTTACAAAACTACTGTCTCTGTACAAACTTGTCCAAGTTGCTTATCTTCTGCTTCTGCTGAGTTCTCTCAGTCTCTGCAAGCTGTTTATCTTTATGGGTACAGAGCAGTCTGTCCAAGGTCAAATTCTTCTTGCTCTGTCAAGAAATCCACAGGCCTGGTACTGGTTCCCACACTTGATGTTGATTACCCTCACACCTTTGCTTCTGTCATTTCAAACTTAAGTCACTCCTAAACAAATGCTAAATGTCATGGAAACAAATTCAGCTCTCATGTAATGCGCTTGACCATTAGTCTCCTGTCTTACTGACTTCTCAGCAAAAGGAACTGATAACTTGACCCATCCCAAAGCTCCGAAAGGAGAAATGAACAAGTGTTGAGGGCATTTTTAAATGTTATTCTGCTGATAATAAACACAATAAATAATAAAGGAGAAAGGTCTTCTATTCCCCTAACTGAAGATATATCAGTAATGCCAGGTTAGATGAATCCTGCTTGCTGCTTTCAAAACATTTTTCTCCCTAAGGAAAGGTTTTTTATTCTTCCAGAAATGCTCTATACTTATTTTCCTTTTTTATTTTTTTTATTTTATCCTGGGCCATCAGATATTCATGAAGTGCCACACCAGTTCTCTTGGAATTCCATTGGGTCATTTTTCACAGCTGAGTAAATGGTCATTTTGGCCCTACAGGAGTACTGAATTGAACCCTCCAGAACAAAGTTTAAAAACCTATTTATTAGTGTAGAGTAAGAAAAAATATCTGTATATAGTATGTATATTTAAAGCTGTAAGTGCCTGAAAGTTGATAACTTAAAGTCATCAAAGAAAGGGAGGGAGAGTCATATGGGTGACCTAAGGTTGGTAATCCATAATAAAGACCACAGATTATGAGTGGGAATTTGCAATGTAATTTACATATTTTGTTCTTAGAATACTTGACAGAATTTTGATCAAGTTCATCGACAAAGACTATTGCCCTTTTGGATTACATGTTAGATCATGAATGCATCTCTCAGAGACCAAAGCTCTATTCTTTGTCTCTACAGAGTTTCTCACCAGCTTTTTCAATCTTTACCTGACCTTTCTCCTTTTTATGTGCATCTTATGTGTGAGAGCATTGCAGGTTCTCTGGTTTTGAGCCCCTGTCCTTGCTCTTCATGCTGGAGCAAGAATTTAGTCGTCTCTTCTCTTTGGGAAGAAAATAATTTGCAGGCAGAAAGATCTTCTGCTTCTGCAAAAATCAAACAAATATTCCAAAAGATAGATTCTCTCCATCCAGTTCAGAAGTGATTTTCTGTCTAAAAACTGATTTAGAAAAAAACAAACATGATGTACTGACTTTTCATTAGAAGTGACATACTTGTCTTTGTGTACTTCAGTAGCGCCATGGAGTAAGTTGTCCTTTAAATAAACATCTCAAAGGAGAAGAAAGGCCAATGTACTGTCTGCTTTCACAACTGCTATGAAGGCTGGGTGTTGTCTATGTAGGTGATTGCTGCATGTGCTCTCTAACTAATCATATGTGTGTTCTTGCTTAGTGCGTCACACGAGTCAGTCTCTGTGTTGCAAATCCTTTCTCTCATTTAAAGACGGTTTGATTGGCATATTTGCATTGTTTAAACAAGGTGATTAGAACGGAAAATCCAAATTTTGGATCCGGTTATGATATGTCAGCCTCTACCAGGACCTTATTTCATCCTACTAATGAAACTCTGGATTTTGAAGCCACTCTTCTAAATAATTTTCCCAAAGCTACTATCCCAAAGTACTATCTGACCTTATCTTCTGCATAGGGCCCTCTTAGCTATCCTGCATTTTCATCAGTCGTGATCACTAATATCATCATTAAATATTGACTCAGCAGAGAGATGAGTAAGGAATAGTTCTTTTATATCTTGGCAGAACACCTTGATGAAATGAGGATGTAAAAGTCTATGTACTTTATTGCCTTATATGGCTTTTCTGGAAATATGTAGACTTCTAGAGAAATGCCATCAACTAATTTTTAAAATTTAGCATTTTGCTCAGTTATGAGCCATATTTTGATGAAGTGGCAATTGTTTCCCAATGTTGTAACAGAAATGTAGCTGAGGAATTCTGCCAGGTGTCACACAATTGAAATTACTCATTTTGTCAACAAGATAAAAAGAATTAACATCAGAAATAATATGTTTATACCTTTAAATGAATTCTGTATAAAGCATATGGGCAACATATCATATAATGGTTCTACTTTACTGAAATGAATGCCTGTCAAAAATTGTGTGTGGTAGCAGCATGTACATGAATGCCATAGGAGGAGTTAGTATTTGGACCTTACAAGGCATTTTTCACTGGTATCTTACTTCACACCTTTCAACACATACTGCTTGAACATACAAGTGGAAAACAGAGAGATAGAATTGAGGTTTTCAACATTTCCTTTAAAGTATGTCCTGAGAAGGGATACTTTATTAATTAATACCTTGAGTACTTTCAGATTCCACTAGGAACAAATATAGAAGTACTCTGCCATGTCACTTTGTCTGGTTTTAGATTATTTTGATATGCACCTTAGTGCTCATATAACTCACTCTTAGACTCCCTTCTCATTGCTGTTGGGACTGGGAACAACTCTTGGTTGTTTTCCTGTCCTAAACCTACATTAATGGAGATAGTGGGAAGATGAGAAGTATAAGCATCCTATGATCTCTGTACAGTATATTTGGAGAGGAAAGAGGAATGTCTGGGAAGGTATGGAATGAAGCAATGTTACAAATCAGGCAAATGGTGTGAAAACCCACCAATTTTTGAATGCATTTAAAGTAAGTAGTCTTTAATCTAGCATGTAATCAACTCATGGGATTTTCTGTCAGGGGATGTTACTGAGGCAAATATTTAGCAAAAATAGGATTAGGCACTTTTTATGAATAGTAGTAGCACTTGAGGCTTTTTTGGCTAGACTGAAGATTTATAAGGGTCTTGGCAAGCCTTTCTTTCCAGGGCATAAACTGAGAAGGAAGGATTTTCTGCTTTATTGTGCATCATAGGTTATAGACTTAGCCGAAGGCACGGGAAAAGAGCCAGACCCTGAAGCACCACCAGAGATCAGTGTCACAAACCAGACTATAAAGTGTTTAGGATAGTTGCTTGTTAAGTACACCATTCCTTCTTTTCCTCTAAGAAGTTGTTTGTGGCAGAGGGCCATGGGATGCATTGAATGTGTAGGGGCTAGTGAATTTCTGTCATTCACTGTTTTTCAGTTTGCTGCAGTTTATACTGGGTAACTTTTTGCTGGTTTTTGGTGATCATCTGAATAGCTAGCAAGCAGTAGTTACTGAATAAATCAGCTGGGCGAAGATCATCTACTGCGAACATGGCATGAACCTAAACTCTACGTAGTTCTGTTTCAAATGTCACTTTCTAGATTGCATAACCTTCCAAGGCCTGATCAGGTTCTAGACAGACTAAATTCATCCTTCATCTCTGACATTTTACTTTTTCAGTAGATAAGGAGTGTGTACACATTAGTGAAAGCTTCGAGGTGGATTTACTTGTACCTCTTCTTTAAGTTAATCTCACAAAAGACAACAACAACAAGAGAAATGGGGTTTCATTAGAATGTTTGTTTTTAGGAAGAACTTAAAATTTAGAAGAGTTTTTCAAACTCAGAGTAATTAAGTCAGTGTAGAAATTAGAAACACAGCTTCTAAATAACTTTCTTCCCCTTCCTACTGTGATCTTGCAGGTCTCAGCTCCCAGCATTTATTTTAGTCAACTCAGTTACTTTTTTGGTTGCTTCAAATTATGCCAGGATCATTCTGATCCCTAGGAAAGTTTTTCCATTGCTTCTGAGACCTGTCTTCTCTGCTCCTCCTAGAAGTTTGTCTGTATCCTCTGTCTAGAGACTCCCATTTTGGTGCTGCAACTCTCTCCTCCCAAGTCACCCTGCAGTTTACAGTCTTCTCTCCCCTTTCCATGCTCAATTACTTTAAGGGAAGGAGTAATCCTATGTCCTTTCAGGGCAGTCTGCTACTTTAAGTGAACAAAACATTCAAACAGTTGGGAAAAAAAAAACCCACAACAAATTAAACAGAAAAAAACTTTCATGAATGTATAGCAGATTCTTCTTTCATTTTTCTCTAAATCTCACCACAGCATTGCTGATCTCTGAGGGCACATGGGAGTTCTAGGTAGTGAGATATAGAAAACTGATGCCTGACCTGCATGTTCTTGCCCAGGCTTAGAGGTGGAGACAAAAGAAGAATAAGGAGCTGAGGTCTTTGTCCTGTTAAGAGGCTGAGCTTACTACTTTATGCAGCACAGAGGTCAGTCATTCCAGGTAAACCAGTATGTCAACATCACACTCACTGTGTAGTCAAAGTGGTTCAGCAGCTTCTACTGAGCAGGATGGTATCTCTGTATCCCTACCTCCTGTGGGCTGGATTAAAAATAAGAATGGATGAACCTTAGGCCAGGTTGCATTTTCAGGTATGTGAAAATAGTGGTGTGCGTAGCTCATACTTGTAGCCCTTATGAGGAAAACATGAACTCTTTTTTGGGGTAGTAAACTAGGCTCTAAATAAAAGCAGAGGCTGGATGATGCCCAACTCAAATTTTCCCTGGTGTTTCCTGTATTAGCCAACATTTTAATAGCAAGACAGCTTGAATTTAAAAGGACCAATATTCACTTTTTATATTGTTGTATGTATAAGCTCTAAGATTTATGGAGAGTTGAAGGTGGTCTCAAGAAGGTACACATTAACAAATGAAAATTAGTAAAAATGAAAATTTTTCACAGCAGCATGTTCAGGCCAGCACAGCTCAATTTAGAGGCATTTATATTGACATTCCTTTATTTGAGCAGAGGAGAAACATGAAACCGTTTAAGTAATGGAGGTGAAAGTGTGTGTGATCTGGGGTACATGAGAACAACCGTAACATAGTCACATGTTTTTATGGACAAATTGTACCATAAGCAGAGTCATATGCCAAAGGCTAGTTTGGCACTTCCATGCCAAATAGGTGCAAACTAAGTTTAAATTAGTTGTGTACAGAAATGTAGAGGACAATCTTGGCCTGTTTCCCTGTAGCATGGAGATTCTGATTTCACTGCCTCACCACCTTGTCTCCATCACTTCTTCAAACCTAATTTGGAAGTTTTGGGAAAAAAAAGCAGGATGATCCATTCTCTAGTTACTCAT
This sequence comes from Campylorhamphus procurvoides, assembly GCA_013396655.1. Taxonomy (NCBI): domain Eukaryota; kingdom Metazoa; phylum Chordata; class Aves; order Passeriformes; family Dendrocolaptidae; genus Campylorhamphus; species Campylorhamphus procurvoides. The sequence goes on along the minus strand of WBMV01005609.1, from coordinate 250,869 downwards.
TTAGCTTGCTATAAATTTATGCTTATTAAGAACTAGAAGATTACACCTAAATATGACTCCAGCTTTTGCACAGCTTTTCTTTGTTCTCAAGCAGAGGTGAGCTTGCAGGGTGCTGTGAGAAGCCCTGAGATAATGTGCTTGTCTCCTCCAGTGTAGTTAGCTACTTCTAGAAGAAGAATTGAGTTAATTTAATATTTGAAAAACTGCTTAACTGCGTACTTAGAGCTGAATGTCAGTGTCCTTAAGGTATGAGAATCATGTCAACTATTCCTGATAACAGAGAGCCATGATCCTGGTGTGCAGGAGAGAATAGCCTGAAAAGGTGACAAGGTACAACTAAAAGTCACCTCCTCAGACTGCAACTATAATCTGCTGCAAACGTGTGGAAATGCAAACATAAATCATTCCTGTTGTTCTTGTCTCAGAGAAACGTGAGTGCTGTACAAAAGGCAATGAACATGCCTGTAACTGAGTGCTTTGTACTATGTATACTCTTACCTAATATATTCACAGTATTGTGCATGTTTACAGATTTCTATATAATTATCTGTGAGAACCCTGCATCTTTAGAGAACTGCTATCATTTTCCTGTGATGTGTTGCAGTAAATTCAAAAATAAAATATGATTTATGTCATGGTAGTGCTAATTTTGTTGCTGTTCACTTGCAACAATTCTTCATTATATAGTCAGTCCCTCTGTGGATACTTGAAACAAATCCAATTACAAATTCACAGGAAAATCTGAAGAAAATTATATAAGGCATTTGCATTATATGAAAGTTTGAAAATTACATGATTTTTTTCAATGTTTCCCTAGCTTTCTATTTGGCTCATTATAACTACGGAATGGCTTGTCCTAGAAATTTAAATTTATTTAATCTGTTGGTTTTGGCAAAGACTGATGTCTTGACTGGTTGCAGAGGCCTTGTTGGCAGAATTAATTAGTCCTAATAGCATTAATAACATGGTTTCTTGCATATCTCAGGGGCATCACAGTGCTGATGAATTCCACATGGTCCTAAAAAGGAATAAAGCACTGGAGCTAATAAAAAGGAAGTATAGAGTCCCATTCTTGCTTATCATTGACATACACGCTTGAAAGCCAAAATCATAAACTATGCTTTCTAGAGCATAGCTCAGTGGGAAATTTATGCTGACAAAATAGCTTTTGTGCATTCAAGGTGGCCATAGGGTATGGGCTATTTAGCTATGATGAATGGATGAACTGAGGATTAGTGGGACAGGAGCAGAATCAGGGATGTGGAAACCACCTCAATCTTATGTCTTCTTGAGTCATAGTATTTGAGTTCATGAGTATGTGAGCAGATTAATTGTCACATATAAGATTGCAACATTTTTCTAAGTATTTTCCCCTAAATGATATTTAAATTGATTGATATTTTTAGTAGCTTTCTTCTCTGTGTTTATGCCCATATGGGTGAAACAGAAAACAGATTAGATATTAGAATGCAATTCAGTCTCACTGTGTAACCCAGGGCATGCCCACTTCCTTTTCTGTGCATCTCTTTGTTTCTTTTCTAACTTGCTTTACGATTTGATAGTGAGGATTTATTCACCCACATTCAGACATTTCTTCAATACCCTGAACACCAGGGTACTGTAGCAGAGCAGATCAATGCAGCTTTTTAAATATATTTCCTTAAGCATTTCTGTGACAGGGCTTTAAGTTACTGCAATGCTATGAAGCCTTTAAAAAGGAGAACAACTAGCTAATGATGCTGTGCAACTCAGGTAGTAAGTCTGAAGTGTGATATGAGCAATTAGATGCTTACATTAACAAGTAGGCTGTCTCTGGTTTAGTGAAGGGTTATTAGAGGTCTGCCCAAGGTGCCAGAACAGTTGTATAGATTTGGAATATCTATGAACTGCTTTAAAAGGAAAAACTGGGAACCAGAACTTCTGGTATTGTTAATGCTTGGGACATGTTCAGTATGCAGGTGAAGTGTCTTCTCGGTTAGAAAACTCATAGTAGAGGATAACTGCTGCACAATGTGTTGTGCATGGAACCAATGCAATATTTATAAGGGATAGTCAGAGATGGAAATACTTGAATTCTAGCTGAAGAACTGTTAGACCCTGCAATATGCAGTTTTATTGAAGGCATGCATGGCTGATCCAGGGTTGACCCTAGCTGCATGGCTGGGTGAGCTGACTGAGACTGCTTCCTTAAGGCAAGAGGACTGGAAACAGACTCTGGAGCTGTCAGTTTTCATGTGTGGATCAGCTGTACCTTGACATGCTGTTACAGATTAGTGGAGAGGTCAAAAAGAAGCCCTGGAAGATGCAGTGAGTGATAGGGATTGGCAGAACGCGTCTAACATATGCATTTTTGCAGTACCATCCAGGTTTGGGTAACTGTGAGACAAAAAATGGTCTCTTGATTTGTTTCAATATGTGTTTTTTGTTAAAGAAAGTCTTACTGCTTTCCTGGAAGTGTCTTGCCAGGTCACGTGTTGGCTTCTCTGTGTGCTAGAAGGGATAATATTTAAGTTCAGAAAAGGGAGTTCTTAAGTTCAATGATCTACAGAGCTGCACTTGTGCAAAATCAGATCTGAAATAGAAATTCTTTAACTCAAACAATATCTTGATTTTTTTGATGCTAATTGAGGCATGTCAGATAGAAATTTCTAAAGAATGGCAGAAAAAAGTAGTATAATTTGATCTGTGCTCAAGAAAGTTTTGCAAGTAGGGGCTCTGCATCTTGTTTTGAGCCCTGGGCCAAATATAAAACCTGAAATGCCAAGTGTAAAATAACTCAACTCACCTTGAATACAAACTATCTTTTGATTATGAGACATAGTGGTGACCTGATGAACTGTGGAAAACAATGGTCACATGAGACCTCCAAAATATACTGTTGTAGCCTGTGGATCCCTAAGTTACCAGCTGCACAGTTGGAGGAAATTAATAGTCTTCTTTATGCAATGAACTGAAGTCTGTTTATGCTATTTATTGGTGCTTTGTGGGGCTGTGTGTTTATTATCTGGCAATGGTCCTAGCTCTTGCTCAACTCCCTCTACTAATAGTGTTTTTCCTACCTACCCATGCAGTCAAGTCAGTGCTAGAGTCAGACAGAAAATCTGTTGTTTCTACCTCATGCATCATTTTGAATAGCAGAAGAGAGGGCTTCCAGCAAAGCAAACTGATCAGAAGTGTCATCAGCTAGGAAAGTGATATACAAAAAGTCTCCACACTCCAAAGCCTACAATTGTCTAACCATCTCTGCACAAGCATCACAGAAAGAGTACTGGACGAAAGCAGCCAGACTGAGTGTGACCTTCTTATCCCAGCTGAGAGGTGAGCCCACAGGCCTTTTTTTTAATCATAACATTGTCAGCAACACACTTCAGTGCTTTCCATCACAATGGATTAATCAGGTTCTAAGAAAAATTATGTTAAGCCAAAGGGGGTTTTCTTTGTTTGTTTTGGGGATTTTGTTTGGTTCATTTGGGGGTTATTTTTTGGTATTATTATTTTAATCTATGTTGGCTGTAGTCTTTCATTAATGAAAACAGCTTTCATATAGTGATGAAAACAAGCACATCATAAGAATATTTGTAAGTATCTGATGAACAGCACATTTCTTCTGACAGCATCCTCAGAAGCTCTTAATCAATGCTGGAAGCTGTTCTGCATATCAGCTGTACCTGGCAGGAGAGACCAGCTCCTGTTCCAAAGCACTGAGTGCTGTCCCCAGCTGGAGGTCCCACTGTCCCATTCCCGGGCAGAACTGGTAGGGTGGCCAGGTGGAGCCATATTCTTTCTATTCAAAGATCATCTTTGGTTAGGGATGTACCAAGCCACTGGAAAGAGTAGAGGCCTCTGGCAGTATCTCTGGCTTGCTTTTGTTTAGTATTTTTGCTCTTTATATGAGCACCTTTGAATGGAGACTACTTTTGGTGTATTGGATGTGCCTATGGAACAGTAGTTTATGGAAACATACCAGGCTCATGCCAATGTTCTCTAGTCTGTGATGTTGGTAAGGGAAGAGTCAACACTGTTCTCTGCTATCCTTGAAAGACTCTCAGCTTTTTGGTATTTTTATAAAGATATGTTTCACAAAGGATAATTACCCTCTAAAGTCACAGATCTGTCACTAAGGTAGGATCTTCCACTGGTTGAGAGGAAATGGGATGAGACTGCTGGGAATAGAATAAAAAGGTAGAGAGAAAATTCAGGCATCTGAATGCAGTCAGACTTTTGCCAGCTGGGGAATGATCTCCTTGAAAAGCTTTTATTTCAACAGTATGACAGATCCAGAGGAGACAAAAGATTTTTTCTTTTTTTTTTCTTTTGAAACAGTTATAGTTGTTTTAATTTTTGGTTTTTGTTGATTTTTCCCCATGATTCCCCTCTTTGTCCCCCACCGCTGGCCTGTATAATTAACCAGAAAATCAGCAAGTCAGGAGATGGTAAATGTGGTATAGTTTCTGGAAATACCACAGATCAGAAATTGAGGCTGACAGTGCAGTGTCAGCAAGCTCAAAAATTACAGACTTAATGACTGATTTTTGTGGATTTTTTTAATTTTCAGGATTATTTATAGGGACAAAGATCAGTAACATTTTATTTTTTAAAAAGTAAGAGTTTAAACCTTTAAATTTTGCCTAAAGTAGGCTGACCCATCACATGTCAGGTCTTGTTTACCTGCCTGTTTCCGTGAATCTTTCCTCAAGAGCTGTGAAGGAACTACTTTTCCTGCTTGAGGATTCTGAAGGTCTGCAAGATGCACTTTGGTCTTCAAGGTTCTTATTTACATTGGGCTGAAGTCTACCAGTTTTCATTCATATCCAAGGGTTATATGAAAAATTCAATACTAAGTTTGTAAATATTTTTGCTGCATTGCCAAACATTCCATAGACATGTTCAGGTCTATGAAAGACTTCTGAGGAGAACTGGTGGGTCTCTAACCTGTGTGTGGAGGGTACAGGTACTAGAAATCACACAGGGATGGTTCTGTTGTGAGATCTGGCGTGGTTTCTCTTCCCTTCTTCTTCCCAGATGCACGATGTTCACTAGTGCTAGTGCACAAATCATGCCACTTACAATGAAGTCCTCTTGGTAGATTTCCTGCACCAACACTTAAGCTCTGAGTTAAGTTAAATACTAGCCATTTATTACTGTGTGGTGCACTTCCAACAACACTAATCCATATGGATATGAAAGCCAGAAGAGAAAATTCTTTTAGATACTCTATTCATAGCTCTAGCGTTTACCAGAATAAATATCAGAATAAATAAATATTTATTTATTCTTCATCAGATCCTTGATGTGGACTGACAAACTTTGTGGACTGCTCTTGCTTTAATGATGACTCAGTTCTGTGCTGATTTTATGGCCTCTTGGAGTAGTTTTTATATCAGCTGGTTAAGCATGTGCCCAAAGGCATGTAGAGAGACACGGAGTACACGCTCCAAGTCATTTGGGGCCAGGTTTCTGAAAGTTTCCATCTATTTAAATGGGAGCCTAAGTACTTAGAACAAAAAAATCTAGTTCTTACTTCTTAGTGTACCAATCACATATAGCAAACACTCATTTTCTCTAAATCTTGAAAGTGCAAGACAAGCTCTGTGCAGAAAATAATGCCAGTGATGTGTTTGGAACAAAAATAAATTACAACTGGCAATTAAGCCACTGCTGGCAATGACCATTCAATTGAAGGGACCTCATTTGTTACACAAGCCACACAAGAGCTCATTGCAACAGACTGTAAACTAATTGCTACCCTCGTGTAAAAATTAGGGGAATAATGAGGGCTTTGTTTTGTTTTGGATGCTTCAAATTCTGTGTACCAAATATGAGAGGGACAGCCATAAGAAGGTAAAAAGACTGAGGGAGAAGCAGAGGCTTTGATGGAGGAATCTGTTGTCTAAACTACACATATGCTGGTGTAAGAGGATCTTGCCAAATCCTTAGATTATATAAGCAGGAATGCATGGTCATATGGTTAGATTTTTTTTTCCTGTTGTGCTGAGCACTCTGTTGCATTTAAAATGCATTTTGTCTTCAACAGAGTGGTTGGGGATCCCTGCATAAAAGAATGAAAAGTGGGGAGGTGAGCCTTGTAGATTTGTGTAGTTTTATTTTTCTTGACTTAGAACTGAAATTCCACCTCAGAGAAGAAAAGTCACAGTCTGAAACCACAGCAGTGGTTCACTGGTTCACTCAAACCAGACCAAATATAGGGACAGGGATTCATCTCTCTATCTCATGAAAAGTTGCCTGATGCAAAGATACCTTGAGGAAGACAGCAATTGCCTCTTCTGCCACATTTGTCTTGGAAAGTCTCATGTTTAAACACATTCTTGACAGTTGTTTTGCCAAGAGGAAGATATGTGCTTCATATTTGGATAAAACCTTGTAGCTTTTCTCCAGGATTCCTTTTTCTGGATAAATTATATGCCTGGGTAAGATAGTTGTTTTGTTGAGTAGATGGGATGAAGAAGATGACAAACCTCTCAGAGGTACCAGTTGTTCTCCAGGAAAAAGGATGACGCTGTTGCCAGCTGGCTTCTTAATTCAGGTTTTTTCCAGCCCCCTCAGAGCTGGGACCAGCCCGATTCAGCAGTCCTGCTGTTGTTTTACTTGCTACGGTTCAGTGCAGAGGTGCACTTGTCCGCTTTGCATGTTTGGCCTTTGGAAGTTCTGGTAATGCTGACTAAGGTGCTGAAAGTTTCTCTCAAGCCTCGGACAGACCAATTGAAATTTGAAGTCCCTTTCAAATATCTTTCTGTTTTTTATCAGAAGTTGCTTTGGTACTGAGGAACTGAGCTTCCCTTCGAAGTACTTTTCTTGGACACTGTAGTTATTCAATTATATAGCCATATCTTTTGATCTGAAATCAAAGAGCTTCTCAGCCCTTCAGTGTTCTGGATACAAGAATAGATCTAGGGAGTGTTGCTTTGGCCATTACATAACCAACAGCGGGCAAAGATGGCACTTATTTCTGGTGATTACACAGTAATTGCACTTAGATGATTCCAAATAAAAAAATTTAATAGTTCTTTGCAACACTAATGAAAAAGTTAACAGTAATATTGTGTAATTTACTTGTGATGAGAGTGTACACTGAGGGTCAGTTAGTGCTGCTGCTCACTTGGGTTTTGGCTCATAAAATGCAACAGTATGACTATATTATGTCTCATCTGGCTTTTAGGATTCATTGAGATGGAATCTAGTTTCATTTCCCTTAAAATAATTACTGAGAATTGTGTAGTTTGATGGTGTTAGTCAGGATTTATGCTGATGTAATTGAGACCAGTTTCAGACTCAAAGGCTTGCAATTCCAGTGGGAAAAGATGTAGGAGTATTTGTGAGTTGATTACCTACTACATGGTTTGTTGTAGGCCAGCAGTGACAGATTGCACTGTCTGAGTGAGTCAAAGAGCCTGGGCTTGGAGTGTTGTATTTCTCAAGGAAAAGGCTGGGTGGTAATGGTGAGATTACTGCACCCTATTTCAATATACATTCCTATCAGGGAGGAGACACCAAGAGACACCAACAAAAATACAAGCTGCATTGCATACATGAGGTTTCCTTGACTGTAACTTTGTCTAATTTTACATATGATGGAACATTTTGAGGACACTTTTCTTTGCTCTACAAGTGGTGAGAGGTTTGGCAGGAATCATATTCTCCTTGTCCATACTTCTAAGCAAAGATATGCCAGAATGTCAGCATCCCAACAGGATGCTGTCTGAACACAACAGAAAAGCAGTATCTGGAAGGGATTGGGATGACAAAAAGAGACTGAATGCAATTTAATTATAATAGGATGGTGATTAAAATTCCCTTGGCTTCTGAAATGAGTATATAACTTCCTCTTAACCAAAACCACAAGTCTGTTTTTCAAGACAGTAGTTAAGAACAGCTGAGTGAAAATAGCCATTCTTATTTCTGACTAGCCTTGCAAACATTCATACCTGAGTATTTGTGAATCTTCTATCACCTTTCCTCTTGAGAAAAAAAAAGAAAACAAAACATCAAAACCAAAATACCACCCTTATATCCATCCAGTGTTTCAGTGTTCTCTTTTTGCTCTGATATAAATCTGTAAAGTAGAAGTAAATGTGGATGCCATTAAAAAAAAAAAAAAGAGAGAGAGAAATCTAGTGCTCAGAAGAAGGATTAAGCTGTATGACACAACAGGAATTTGTCTCACAACACAGTATATTTGTACTTCACTACATTGTTTTATATTATTTTTATTGGGAAAAAATAGTTTAAAATCAGCCATTTTATTTCATACAGTAAAGCAAGTGAGAAAAGTTTTCACAGTTCTGCAGCAATTTCTGATTTAAGGCCCATAATGCTATGAGACATCTGGATACTTTTTTTTCCTCTAAATAGGTTGACCCTTCTGCAGTTCTCTTGAGTGAAATTCTGGCTTCATTAAAATCAAAAGCAAAATTCTTATTGACTTCCGTGGGCCAGCATTTTGTCTTGGCACACGTTCCACAAGAGCCTTTCGTCTTTCAGACCATGGCTCTGTGGAACACTTAAACATATGGTTAGCCCTCAGAATGTCTATTTGTTAGCAGAAAAATGCTCTTGAAAATATGTTCATCATCAAGATAGGTAATACTAACACCACTCAGAGACATCAGCTGGGAGAAAATATATTTTGAAGGAAATGTGCCTGTTTTATTTATTTTATCCTGTGAACATTTAGTCTACTTGTAAGAATCCAATGGGTGCATTTTTTTCTTTAGGTTTGCCTAGTAACTTTTCATTCCTGGCTTCCATAAGAGCAGGAATGCTTTGATGAATATTGCTGTGGAGATAATTAATTCCAGTATTTCATGAACTGTATATTAAAAGTAGAAGAAAGAAGGGAGGCTAAAGAATCAGAAATTTAAGTAGCCAGATTAAAGGAATGTGGCTTGTAAAAAGGTTGTGCTGTTGCTGTAGTTCTTCCAAGGAAAAATTTCATTAGTTGCCTGTTTGCTTCTTGCTTTATTATGCTGTTCAGATTTATAAGAGAAAAAAGGTGAAAATATACATATATTCACTGCTACTTTCAACCCTCTGAAAAAAAAAAAACCCAGAACATTTAGGTCAAAAGTTACTGTTCTGCTGAAGAAAGGGAATTGCATATTGCTGAGGGCATCTCATTAGCATCAGTATCTGCTTCTCTGAATGAGTGGCAATAAGTGAATGTCACAGCTGAAGAAAAAAATGAGAACATACTGCACCTCAAGTGAATCATCCCAAATATCATCTTCCTTGCTGCAGAATTTTACCTCTGGTGAAAGCCCAGTGATTTCTAGAACTTCTTCTCTGACAGGCCACAAACTGCTGTGTTTCAGCCCTTGTAATGGAGCGTTCAGGAGAATTCAATGCAATGCAAACCCAAGGGCAGTCCCAGACTTCAGTATAAGATCACCAGACAGTGCTCGTCTATGCAAGCTGATGGGTTTTAGTCATATGGCTGGGTACTGTCAGTCAGCAATTGTCAGTGGAACATGCCTGGCTCAGGAATGCTGTCAGAGCTCACCCCAAGGAGCTGCTGTGGAGAAAGACACTTAATACCATCAAAAGCCTGCCACTGGTCACTAAGCTTTTAAATAAAAACCCATCTGTATGTGAGTATAGTCAAAGTAACTGGTAAATTTTAAATGGTGCATCTCTTGGAAGAAATCTGAATATTTTGTTTAAATCAGGAAGATCTGCAGTTCTGATTTGGAAATAACTTCACATATCCCTTCTGCACATACCGGCCTTTGTATTGAAAAGTCTGTGGTAGAAGGAATGACTGCTGTAATTTGCATTTGTCTCATTAGTTTGTTTATAGAATGCCCTGAAGAGAGACTTTTTGAGTGAGTGAGTATGAGCAGATGGAAATAAGAGACCTAATAATAAAATGTGTGCTTAAGAAAGACATAAAATTTTACACGAAGGCAGAGCAAATTGAACATGTATCCCGGTTACTTTTAAAACAGGAACAGTTGTACCAGTGTGAAAAAGGGAAGAATTTGGCCCAGTGGATATTGGTAATTTGATTTTATGCACAAACACAGAGATGCTGGGAACATACAGTATTGATAATTAGGGCTTCAGGGTACTGGATATCCTGCATATCTCCTCAGAGCTATGGAGAGCACACATGTTGAAACCAAAAGTTAAAACAAGACACACAGTGAGAAAATTTGTGCAATCTACTTTTTCCTCAGTTCCCTGTACTAACATGCCATTTAAATTCTGAGAAGACACTCCCTTGATATTTCCATTAACTGAACCCAGTCTCCCAGGAGGAGGTGAAAGGGAGGAGAATGGGTGTTCACTTTTCCTGTCTACAGTGAAGCATTTTCTCATACCTATGACTAAGGGGGGAATTTTGCAGCTGAGACTATTTTTCCTTTCTGTTCACTATGTTTCTTAATACAGTGATAGAACAAAATGTTGCTCAAGTTTGGTCACTTGTCCAGGGGAGAAAAGGGGTAAGAGAAGTTTTGCATGTTGGCCCCAGTGTCTGGTGCAGGTATGAGAGGTAGACTTGTGACTCTGCAAAACTTTCCCAAGACTCGACCCAGTTTTGAGTCCTTCTGTATTCACTCTGACTTTTAACTTCCTTTCAGATCAGCAGTTGTGTGAGGAATTTGTTGTATCTTGGCTTCCTGCTCACCCTTTTCCTGTGGTCCTGAGTCAGTGCAGTCTGAGGCAAACTGCTGCTGGTGCTGTCTGAGCCTTCTTGGCTGCTGCATTTCTCCTAGACCTTTCCTGGGCTCTTCTTGAGTCTGTTCTACCGCCTGTACTCCCTGTACCTGCATGCAAATCTCTGGAGGGGGGACAAGTACAGATCCCTTAAACACTCAGCTGCATTTGAAACTTGTTGAAATTTTCTCTGGTCTTCACTGATGCCAAGAGTAGTGAACCTACTGTCTCAAACCAGTGATTGTCAGATTGCCTTGGTTTATCCTAACACAGTTACACCAGTAAACTCCAGATCAGATATAGGCTGTTTGAACATAAACTTGAAGGACTTATGTGTATAAGAAGAAAAAAAAGAAGAGACCAGACCTTTGAAATGTGGTAAACCTTAAACATCATGACATAGAGGCTTTATTTAGATCTTAAGCTTTTGAATCCGAACTGGGGCAGGTTGCCCAGCATGGTGAAGTGTCTACCCTTTGGTATAAGTAGATGAGCTGCTATACAGCCTGATATAAAAAAAGGGAACATAGTCTATTCTTAGTGATGGCATCCCCTTTAAGAGTAAGAAAAATCCTTACTGGTTCATGAGCAACTACAGGTCTGCTTACATGTGGCTCACAGCACAGCTCATGTCTTAATAGACAAATTGTCTCCTGGATACTTCGCAACCCATTCAAGATTATTTATATCCTCTCCCACATGAGATTACAACATTTCCCTGATGGCAATTACAGCAATGGCCTACCTGGAATAGCAGTATGAAAGTCTTTGATCTTTCATTTCACAGGCAGCAGCCAGAGGCAAAGAGCAGAGCCAGCTGGCTGGTCCAGGAGATCTGTCTCCACTTGGTCCACAGCACCTGCTTTCAGAGGTTCTGTTTTTCACAGTGGTCTTCTGAACTGTGTACACGAGCATGAGGGAGGCAAGCCTGTTTGCTCTTGGACTCTGAGCACAGAGAAATAGGAAGACTTTAAAGAAATTGTACTTCTGATGAATTTAAATAAGATAAATATTACATAAACCTGCTGGGTACCTTAGTTATTTATGAGCTCAAAGGAGTTTAATTCCTGAAGCAGGAATAACTCAAAACTCAAAGCTTTCTACACCTGGGCCCTCTGACTTAAGGTTATTGAATAATCGACCTATGGATGTTTTCCTTTGGCTGCAGAACTTATATGCAAAATTATGGAAGTCTTATCAGAGAGGACTTGAAGATGTGGTATATGTGACTGGGTACTAAGCACAATTTTAAATACTGCTGGTGTCAGGCAAGCTTGACAAGTATATATGAAATGTGATTTAATGTCAGCTACAAATTTTACCTGAATAAATAAGAATGGTAATCAGTTTCTGACAGCACTTTCTGTAACAGCCAACCTATAAATGTACCTTTTGGGCAAAAGAAGCTTTGTTTTGAACTCTCCACTTCCTCAGATATTTCAGAACTGGGAATTTTATGTTGTCTGCTCCAGCTATGGTGAGTCTTGAGAAAAAAATGTGTTCTAAGGGTCTGTAACTCAGAGACAGAAATCATGAAGTAGGCAAAATAAAATTATTTGAAAACCTACCAAGACACATTTCAGGCCTAAAACCTCAAATTCAAGAATCTTGTTTAACCATAAGACCAGTTCTTCCATATGTTTTAAATAATGCTGAAAAGTGCTTTTAAAAAATAACTTCAGACTATTCTGCTTACTCTCTGGAATTCTTTATATGAAATTTGTTTCAAAAATATTGCTGTTTATAGAGACAACCATATGGAAAGAGTTTCACATAGGGTTTTTTTTTTTCTGTATCATAGCTGGAATTGATTAACATGAGTTGGGTTGAAAAAAAAAACCAAGCCAAACTCCAGCTCCTTTACAGCAGTAGTTGCTTCCAAATGAATGGATCTGATTTCCTTTCTAATATTTGCAGGGTAAGAAATGACTGTTCAGTTTCTCTTCCCTTCTGTTGAAGTTTATTAGGTTTTATCATTCCAAAAACAGTGTTTCTCATTCCTTGAGTTACAAATCCTTATTGAACTTTCTAGTAGGGGTAATAGATTTTTATTCTGCATTCCACACCATGCTTTTATCAGCTCTCAGTTTGGAGCTGTGACTTCTGTTCTGCAAGGTCTTGCCCTTTTTTAAGCCTTCAAGGAGGCACAGAGAACAGGAGCATGACCATCTAAACTCTCAGCTTATGTCTCACAGTAGTGTAACACATGACTTCGTTATTCTTCCATAAGTTATATATTGCTGTCATCAGAGCCTGACCTCAGGCTGACTTTCAAGTTTACAATATTTATATCTAAAGAAGCTGAATCAAAGTAAGATCAAAACATAAAAGTAGACAAGCTGCCGTAACCTAGAATGACTTCTAAATACGCTGACTCACCAGGCACCCCATTAAGAACAACGACTGACTGGATTTTTCTTGTTCTTAGTTCTGCTTTAGAAAACGTTTTCAGAGGTTGTTTTCTTCAAATTTCCTCTTCACAGTCAAGCTCTGCACTGTACTGCCTTAAAAAAAGATTCAACCTTCAAATTTGACCATAAAATTGTGTCTTTTTTTTTCCCTCTTAAAATATATAGATACAAAGCTTTGGAAAATAACAAAGCAAACATTTTAAGCCAGCAAAAATTACCAATTGTAAAGTAGTCTAAATCTAGGCCTTGTAATAAAGCTGTTCTTCAAAACAAATTTAAAAAAGTTTAAAAATAAACAAACACAAAATCCAAATCAATTTACCATGTTCCTGCATTGTTCTGTGCCCTGTTGCCCCTATTCTGTTTGTCTGAGAAGGGCTTTTGCTGTGCTGTGGGATTCTGATGAACTGGTATGTGTGAGACTGATTCTCTCCAGCATCTGCCTTTGCTCCACTGCAGTGGCTACACAGGGTCTGGTGCAGAATCCCAGTGGGGATGCCCAGCATTGACTTGTTCACATTCACCAGCCAAGAGGTGGTTAAATGGCTCACTGTTTTGGGTTACTTGTTTTCAGTATGTCACTTTTATGAATCAAAGATATACGAGGTGAGGCTAAACTGACTGACAGAGAAAAGGGAGGTCCTAATGCAGCATCTGGGATGTGAAAAGGAAAGTGGTTAATCTCCTGAACTACTGAATAAAGTGTGCCTAGGTTTTGTGCCCAGCAAGGTATCCCTTGAGATTGTTTACAGGCTGGGATCTATGGATTACAAACTGGGAGCTATGGCCTAGGCTGAGCTCATCTTAAGAGGCATTGGAAGTCTATTCTAACCAAACAATTTGTCGGAAACCATGGGGTTACTACTCTGTGTCTTATGACGTCAGTGCAGGCTTGGAAACCCGGTAATGGCAGTTTAGTTTAGAAATTTTAGCTATTTATTATTGCCACATTCCTGAGTTATCCTTCAAGAGAAATTTTGTGACAGCAGGTATCAGAACTTCACTGCGGTCAGAGGTTCAATTAGGAATGAGGGAGTCTGAGCTTAACGCAGCTCTCAACCTATCTATTCCTATTAACTGAGCAGTTTTCAACTCTCATTACTACATTGTGCATCTAGACAGATTTCCTGGCTCTTGATGAGATTTCATTCTTCAATCTAGATGACACAGATGTCTGAGATATAACTATTGAACTCATGAGAAAACAGTTTTTAAAATTGAAAGCACTTAAGTCAAACAGAGTTAGTAATATGAAAAACAAAAGGCAGTATGCTGCCAAAACCATATTGGTGACTGAGAGTTTCAACCACTGTTTAGAAACGATAGTCCTGGTGCTTACAGTGTAAGTGTGTACTATAGATATATCCTGCATAGAGTAATATATGCTTAGGAGCAGGATGTAAGTACTTCAGTAATGTAGAATGAAAGCGTGCCATTTGAAACTGCTTCACTTGTCATCCCTGCTGATCTATGCTTCTGTAATAAAAAGTGCATACAAAGAAGTTCAGCGTACAACTTGCCCTGTAGTCCAAGCTCAGCAGCTGACAACAGATTAGATTTTTCAGAAAACTATAGGAAAAGTTGTGTTTTAGGTGCAGGAATGTCAGAAATGTTAGAAATATCTAACTCATGAGTATAACTTAGAACATTTCAGTCAGCAACAGAGAAGGAGAAAAGTTCAGAAGGAAATTCAAAATGAATGAGCAGCCAAAATGGAGAGGGAGGCTAAGAAGGGAAGCAATGTAAATAGATCAGGAGAATTATGCCAGAGTAAGGAAGGTGTCTTTTAAACAGCAAAACTTTTTTTTCCCCCTCCATTATCCTTCTGCACTACAGTATCTCTTGTCAGCTAGTGAGGGAAGGAGGAGATGGTGGTAATGAAAATAGCTATTTTAGATTTCTTTTTTCTCTTTGGGTGTTTGATTCCTGCAGCATTGCCTGGCTCATGGAAATTGGTACTGTCAGGCTGAGCAACACTGAGGGAACAGGAGTTAATCTCTTGAATGACCTCTTAACTCAGGCATTGCCAATATAGAAATTAATTAAAGGTCTTTCAAGTAATTGAGATCCATTACTATTACTTAATAGACCGCAGTGCTCAGAAATCCTTCATTCTTTCTTGAGCTAATAAGGTATGTGTTCCTATAAATCACTTATATGGCACCATAAATACATGTTCTGTGTGCCAAGTGGCGCTGGCTAAGGTGCCAGAGGTGTGTTTCCAGGGAGGCAATGGGAGTCGGCAGGGACCCAGCAGAGGCAATGGGTGCTGCCTGTCTGCCTGCAGCTGGCACAGGCAGCATGGCACTGGCACTCTGGGCAGCCTTTTCAGCAGGTTTTAATTAAAGGACTGCCTGGGCAGCCATAAATATGCATTAGGCATGGGCTATGACCCTGCCTTTGACTATGCCAGTGAGCCACCACGGCTGCCCCCATGTGACTGCCCCTCAGTCTACTGTGCTGGAGAACAGGCACTGCAAACTGCCTCCTGTACCTGTACTTCCTGACTGGGAAGTTTTAGGAATGGTATAAATGACAGCATTTAGCAGTTAGACAGCACTTCTTACCTTCCAAGCTTCGTATGGACATTAAGTAGTAAACATGTTACTGTAAACATGAAAAATGGAGATGGAAATAGCACAGTTGGGGTGGAATTGATAAGTGACTCAGCTTGAAACATCCAGGAGCAGAGACATGATCTGAGTTCAAGCTGCACTGAGAAAGAAGCAAAATGGGATCCATAAGAAGTAGCAGACTGCCACTCTGCAGTTGGATGGCTTCTAATTCAGTGTCAAATTTTGCTCTCAAATGTATCACTGGTAGCTGGGGAGGGTGGGACAAGAATTTAGCTCTTGCTTCTTGTTTGTTCAGTGCTAGTAGATACTCATGCTCCTTATTATGGCAGTGTGGGACTTCCACCACAATGAAGTGTGCCCCAGCATTTGTGACTCTACCAATTTTATGTAGTGGTAAGTTGTGGGAGACAAGAGCTGTGTTTGCAGTCAGTGTAACTGCAGCATGGTGCCCACAGGCCTGAGCTGTGATCTGAAAGCAGTGTCACTGTGGCACTGTAGAGCTTCAAAGAAGCTGCAAAACTGACTGGGGAAACTCTGTGAATAATCAATGATCAGATGAGGCTGTGGTTGAACTTCTGTCAGTGCATACATAGTGGGTTTAAAGCTGGCTCTGATGTGTTTGCTTTGCATTGCATTTCTGTCTCAGGGAAGTGATTCACAGCAGACCTGGAGAAGTTGATGGAGGTTGTAAATCACAGTTTCCATGTGTTTCAAGAGAACTTGGTGAATACTTGGAAGAGTATTCCACTGTAAACGCTTTGGGGTTTAAAGACAGACCAGAGGAAATGTTCTGAACTAGTTAGAGTTGAAATTTGGGAAAATACTCTGGAAGAGGAGTGTATATGCCTACCCTGTTCTTTTCCTTCCCTTGGTGATCACTTGAGGCCATAGGTGTCAGAGTTAGGATGCTGATTTAAAAAGGCTCACGATCTGAAGTTTTACAGCCATTCTTTTGTTTCAGTGTCAAGGGCCTGGCCAGTCGTCAGAGGGCAGCAACTGAGCTGGTAGGGGCTTTTCAGCTATTCTCAGTTGCCAGAGGTGAGGAATGACAACCCCTTGTCTCTCCATACCTAACAACTCTTTTACCCCTAGAACTCGTTTCCAAAAGCACATTAGAGATGTTGTTTTCAAACACTTAGCAGTGCCTTTGCCCATTGCTGGTGTCTGTATGTCTGGCACCATTGCATATGTGCCTCTCGAGGAATTAAACTAAGACAGAAGGGTGGGATACAGAAAGACACTGTTTTTTCCAGACGGGGCACTGATGCACCTGAAGGACCAGAATCAGGGTGAGTGTTAATGTTTGTTCCAGCTTTCAAGAATTTGACTAAAATACTGATTGCTTGCCTAAAATTTTAGAGGGTTGGAGATCCAGTAGCTGGTTTTCCTGGCAACAGTTAGTGTATAGCCAGATTTGGCAGTTTATTTGTTGTTGTGGTTTTTTTTTTCCTGCAGACAACATGCATATCATTCATAAAAGACATAAAAGACATTAAGAAACATACATCCAAGAGTGAAGCTGTGCAGAATCCCCTCTGACATGGTTCTGTCTCATGTCTGTGTTGCCAGCTGGCTCTCAAGAACTTTACTTAGTTGGGCTTTAATCAAAGCAATGTGTTATTTTTTCTGTATTTTCCTTCAGTGTGCTTAATTTAGCTAATGAACTTACTGATGAAAGACCATTAGGACTGGATTTATCAGATCTTACAGTTTGTCACTGAGATCCTGGAGCTCAGGAAATTTGCCTGGTGAAGGTAGACATTTTTGGTTGAAGGCCCGTATTTTGCCACAGGCAAAGTAGATTTATGTTTGTCTCCCCTGTCTTAATAACAAGTCCTTAATAACCAGGAAATAAATAATTCAGGACTTCCTTCTTACAATCCCTATGGATGGAGCTGGTCTGTACTATTTTGTTTTGCATGAATTTTCTAAATAGTTGTGGAGACAGAAAGAAATTGAGCAGGGAGTACTTTATAAATTGGAATTGAGACATTGCCCTGAGAAAGAAAGGACGTGGGTTGAAGCTTTTCCCAGCAAAGGGGAGATATCCCAAAAGCAGTTGACATTTTTTAAAAGATATAAGAATAACTTATACATTTATATCACTGGAAATATATTTTTTTTAAGACTGGAAGTATTTGACAGTGTCAACCTGAATGAACAAGTTTGAAACAGCTTTTCTTTTTCCCCAGCAAATTTTCCAAGTTTCTTTCTTTTTTTCGTAGTTCTAATGGGGAAATTGGTGTAAGGGTTGAGTGGGATATTCTTGTTACTATCCATTAGCATTTGATTTGTACATCTCCAAATAAGTACTGTACACTTACAAACGATTCAGACTAATTAGCAGACATGGAGTTTGAAAAGCAGATGTTATTTACAAAAGGCGATAGACAGGAACTTATGGAGAATAGTTTGGAACCAAAGAATAGAAGCAGAGAGACCAGCAAACAATCTGGTGGTTTTTTCTCCTTCTACTAAATTTAGAAGGCAAAGCTGAATTTTTTCCAGTGCTGTCAAAAGTGAAGTGCCTTATAAAATGGAAGAGATTTAAAGTAACTCACAAATAAATAGCTACTGTAGCTAGAGGGAAGGAACTGCTTAGAAAAAGAAAAAAAAAATCCTGCAGTCTGAAAGAGACTTAGCTGAGTCTAAATATGAACTTTAAGGTCACTGAGACTTTTTTCCTGAAATCCAACAAAGTGGATGCCAGAAAAGGGAAATGCACTTGAAATCCACAATGTAGTGAAAGTGTTCCTTTGGCGTTTTAACTACTGATCACCATCCTTAGCAAATCAAATTCAGTAAATCAGGTTTGTGCCATGAACAGAAACATTGAGTGATATGCCTTAATCCTTCTGATTAAAAATTAAAACATTGTTGAAAGATCTCTGCAGGAAAGCATGTAGATGAGATTCTGGAGTTATCATTTCTTTATCTGTCACAAGCATTGAAACAGTTGTTCTTGCTTAGGTATTTTTAATTTTGCAATTTTAAACTACGTCTTATATTTTTCACTTCTTCTCAAGGTCTCAAAATTAGGAAGACACAGTGTAGTCATTACCATGGATGCATCTGCCATAACAAATCCAGGGACAGAACCAAAAAGTTATGAGGCTTTCTGAGCAAGAAAGTGTGCAGATGCCTGATGAGAAAGGGCTTGACTAGCTTAGTATTCATTAGGTAGGAGAAAAAATAGAGCTCTTGCAGTGGACCAAAACAAAGTATCCCAAAATTATGATTTTCCTTATTCTATGGAAAATGATTTTTCAGGTTTTACAGAGGCACGAAAATTTCCTTGAGCCACTGACATTGCACTTCCCTCTGTCTTTCTTTCCACAGAAGTCTAAGTTTAAACTTAGCAAGCTAGAAGCCAGCCTATATTTTCCCCTGTTGATTGAAATGGGAGCATGAGTGGACCTTCACTTTGCAATTCAGACAAGACTCCGCTAATTGAAGCTACAGACATGTATATTTATAGCAAAGGTCAGAAGCTGAATTGTTAATACTCACCCATAATTAAAGAACCTGAGTTAAATTTGGTAAGGGAACATCATCTCCTACCTTGCTGCAGCAGCTAAGCTGTGTTAAAAAGCCTGATGTGTTTTACACCATTACTGAAAAACGTAGCTTGAAGTTTTGATTCATGTCCCAAGCTTTGTCTGCAATTAGCAGTCCTCAGATAATGTACTGCAAATCTTTCTAATAAACCCGCAGAGCTTGTTTTTTTGTTGAAAGCATTGGGTTGATAGAAGGCTGTTTTCCTCTATGCTGGTGCTTTAACAAGCTGTGTATGCCATAAACATGTTGTTAATGTGACAAAATTGTTTACTTGCTCATTAAGGAACTGCATGCTAATTACTGGGAGAACCAGGGGTGTTACAGCTGAGTCAATAACAACAGGGTCCTGGATGTGAAAACAGGAGGTTTACAGTACCTTGGGCTAAAGAGGCAGGCCACCCCACAGATCATCAGGCATGGCTGGCTGATGAAAGCCTTCTTTCATGGATTTCCGTAGTAAGTGGGTAGTCAGGTTTTAAAAAAGCTAAGAATGAGAGAGCACTACTGGTGCAAACTTGTAGGTCTGTACAAAGCTATTGGAAGAAGTGCCTTGCAATTTTGCAGTTCCTTTAAAGAGAAGTTGAAGTACAGGCAACCTTACTAAGAACATGCCCGAGTGGAAGACCCAAGATGGTTTTTAGAACCTCACCTCTTTCCCTTTGTAAGAAGGTAAGTTTGTTCAGGCGTGGTAACTATATGGCAGGGATTACAACTCCTGCTCTCTTCTTAAGAGAACCTGTGCATCCCTCCCACCATCTCTGCCTGTCTGTGGCTGGAGAGTTTGCCCTTCAGATTGCAAAAGCAGCATTATGAAATTTGATTTGATATCAGGGTTGTACCCTTGAAATCTCACCTCCTATCTCCAGCTCTGTCACTGCCTAGCTTGCAAACCTTTCTTCTGCGAAATCCAGGTCATAGTCATTATTCCAATAATACTGAAGGGAGAAGTGCTCCAGTGAGCAAATTATCAGAACGATACAGAATGTGATTTGGCAAGTCTCTCTAGAAATTTGTAGATTCCTGAAACTGGCCCTGAGAGTATTTGAAGTAAATACTGTCCAATGAAAGAAAAGTATTTTACCTCTAATTTATCATTCTGTAATAATTCCAATCTACTTCCCTGACAACATAATACTGAAAGTGATTAGCATTTCACAGTCTACCAAACAAAAACATGAAATCATCTATTAGTGCTCTCTACTACACAATAGTACTATTAGACTGGTTTCCTCAGCTTCAGCCAGCCTCCCAGGCACTCAATCCATTATCTTCTCACTGATCTGGTCAGAACCCCCAACAAACTTCCTCTCCTGAAACATAAAAATAACAACTAAGCAGAGTAGTGTTTGTAAAACACGTATCATGACAAACATTTCATTTGGAATTCAAAACAAATCCCATTCTTTCATTGTTATCAAAACATTTTGGGAAATTTGGCAGTCCTACCTGGGAACGTACCTATGTTACTTTCTCTTTCAGTGCGCTCCTCAAATACTTCCCATATCTGACCCCCAGCCAAAACCAGAAGTATCAGTAACCTCATGAGAAAATCCCTTCTCATGTGATCTCCAAACAGATTCCACAGGCCCATGTGAAGAAAACTGCTTAAATTTTGAAACCTTTCCCTAAGTTCACTCATCCCTGCAGAGCTCTGTGTATCAGATATAGGAAACCTGAGAGTAGAGAGTATTCCTCTAATATTATTACTAAGAGTACTATTAATAGTTGGGAAAATTGTTCTGGTGTATTTGTAGAATTTTAGGTGGCCTGAAAACTGCATGCAGTGTGTGCTAAGGTAACCACACAAAGGTATCAGAAAAAGGCCATTTAGGATCAGTGGGTTGAGGCCAGTAGTATGAGGTTCAATAAGGGGAAGTGCCAGATCCTGCACCTTGGTCACAACAACTCCAGGCAGCACTGCAGCCTTGGGGCAGAGTGGCTGGAAAGCTTCTCAGTGGAAAAGGACCTGAGGGTGCTGGTTGACAGCAGCTGAACTTGAGCCATATCAAAATAGAGTGGCCAGTAGGAGCAGAGCAGTGATTGTTCCTTCGTACTCAGCACTGGTGAGGCCACACCTTGAGTGCTGTGTCCAGTTCTGGGCTCCTCAAATCAGTTATAACCTGGATCTTAAAAATACAGGGTTATGTGCATTTATGGATAGATGGGATGTTGTCATTCAGGATTTTTTCACCCACCATGAGCTTGTGTTTTAAGTTTAAGCTTGAGAATAAAGAGGAAGAAAGGAAAGAAATAAATCAAGCCCTTCAAAGCAGTCAAGTCTCAGCTTCAATGAAAGAAAGAATTAATAGTTTATGTGCTCCTGAGAGAACTTCCCACCACTGGGAATGGATGGAGGGATACCACAAAAGCTAGGGAAAATTTCTTGAGAGCTTAGGAACAAGTATTCCCTGCCAGCAAGCCTCCAGTGGTGATGAGGCACATTGATTTTTATGTTCATCACAAAAAAAAATACTTGGCTCATCCGTTTTAGGGAAGCAGCATAAAATTCACAGACAGAAACAGTATTAATAAAACTTTATTATGCAATGGAGGTGAAAGTTTGGCATGGCAAATAAATAGTACATACCAGGTAAGGTGAAAAATGGAGCCACATCTCCAAGAAGTCTCAGGTTCTTATGTGGTCTTTAAGCTTTTTCCATGTGAAAAGGAGAAATGAAGCTTTTTTAAAGCTTTGGAAGTTTCAGTTTTCATGAAACCAAACTGAGATAATTCTGAAAATTTTTATAACTTTAAAAGAGCACTTACTAAAATGTTCCTGTCATTCACAGCAATATGGAGTGAGTCAAGTTGTTCCACACGGTGACCTTAACTTTTCTCATATTCCAGCAGATTTTGTACAATCCCAGGAGTGTAGGTACAGTCCTGTATATCATTGTCACTCTGCCCCACCACTCTGGTTTCTGACAAAGTGCTACTTTCTGAATACTGTGTGTGTTAATTCTTTCTTTGTGTAAGAGCTAGATGCACTTACTGTCTAATTTCTTGCAGAGAACTACTGAATTACGGTCCTGTTTGTATTTGCAGAGACAACAAAGTCAAAGAAGATAGCAACGTGGTGACTCAAACTAAGATAGTAATTAAGAAAAAATGATGATGTTGCTAGCGTATTTTAAAAAGCCTGGAGGAATTAGCATAGCTTCCAGGAAACTGAGATGAACGAGAGATTATTTAAAAGTAAACATGAAAATATTGTATTTTTACCAAGTATGACTGAGAACTGATATGTCTCTCTGTGTTTGGGTGGATAAGTGCGGTGGATGAGCTAAGAGGAGCATTTGGCCTACCCTACTAGTCTTCCTGGGCCCCTCATTTCTGAGCTGCAACACCACCATCCACGAGAAGTCAGGTAAGAACTGAAGTAATTTGACATTGCTGAAGTACCAAGGATCAGTTGTCGATTTTAGCCCTTTGTCTTCCAGTTATTTTTGATGGATGCTGGTTTAATTTTTGGGTTTGTAATATGGTCTTCATAGAGATTATTTTAAGCATTCAGTGGAATAATAGAACTGAAGGGAGCAGACCTGCTGAGAAACAGGCACTTTGTGGCTAAGAAGCAATTCCCTTATTATTTGAAAAAGTCTGCTTTGAAAGGGTATGGAAGAGCTTACAGACAAAATGATTGTGCTCATTTTCTGTGTGATAATTGCTGACAAGGAGGCCTTGGAGTCAGTGATTTGCTTCCCTCTTGTCTGCATGGTTGTTTCACAGGTAGTCTATGTGAAGTCCACAGAAATGGGTTCCCAGCAGCATGTTAAGCTTCTAGGTGTGCTCAACTTCATGATACTGGACATGCTGTGGAGAGCAGAGCCAGAGGAGTCTTGTTTCAGACTCACTAGATGGGAAGAGCAGTGTCTGGTCTGACACCAGAAAAACACAGGACACAATCAGTGGGTTAGTTCTCTTCCCTATCCCTGTTCCCACATCCTTCCCCCGGTTTGATACCCGGTGACCCAGAGGTGATTTATGTGAAAGTAACTGTGAAAAGCTGCCCCCAAAAAGTTTTATTTTGAAAGATGAATATATTGTGAGACTGCAAAAGAAAAACAGTACCTCATCAAGAGTATGTCATCCTGTGGTGATTTGACTCTGGCTGGATGCCAGGTGCCCACCAAAGCCACTTTATCACTCCCCTCTGTAACTGGACAGGAGAGAGAAATTATAGCAAAAGGTTCATGAGCTGACATAAGGACAAGGAGAGATCACTTACCAATTGCCATCATGAGCAAAGCAGACTTGACTTGGAGATATTAATTGAATTGAATTAATTGAATTTAAAAAAATCAGAGCAGGGTAATGAGAAAAAAAAAATCATAAAAACACCTTCCCCCCCATCCCTCCCTCCTT
This sequence comes from Campylorhamphus procurvoides, assembly GCA_013396655.1. Classification (NCBI taxonomy): domain Eukaryota; kingdom Metazoa; phylum Chordata; class Aves; order Passeriformes; family Dendrocolaptidae; genus Campylorhamphus; species Campylorhamphus procurvoides. The sequence goes on along the minus strand of WBMV01005609.1, from coordinate 227,285 downwards.
TCTGGATTCAACCTCCTCTTCCACCAGGTAGAAAAGGGAATTGGGGAATGGGAGCTACAGTCAGTTCATCACAGGTTGTTTTTGCTGCTGCTTCCTTCTCAGGGAGAGGAGTCCTTCCCCTGCTTCTGCATGGGGTTTCTCCCATGGGAGACAGCTCTCTGTGAACTTCTTCAACATGAGTCCTTCCCACGGGCTGTAGTTCTACACAAATTGCACCAATGTGAGTCATTCTTTGACAGGGTACAATGCTTCAGGCATATCCTGCTCCAGCATGGGCTCCTCTCTCCACAAGTTCACAGGCCCCTGCCAAGCCCCTGCTTCAGCACAGGTTTCCCACTGTGCTGGTTTAAAGGTAAACTGGCAGGAGAAATGAACCTGACTCAAGAGATTACAAGTCAGAGTTAAAATTTACTTTAAAAGATTACAATAAATATAATGATACAGAAAAAATTGGATTCAACCCACAAAGAACAGATGTATAAGCCAGTACCCAGAGGCACAAAAGAATGGTGTTCATTATACCTGTGCTGAGCACCGCGTGGTCCCCCCGAGTGCAAAGTTAAAAGGAAAGGAAAACCTCTTGGTGAGGATGATGGTCACAGTCTGGTTGAGAGTGGCAGTCAGAGTCCTGTTGAGGTTCTGGTCCTCCTCTGGATCCAAAGAGTGGTACCAGAAATGCCCAAACCCAAAGATTATATATGCTCACATTCAGGCGGGAATGCCCAGTACTTGTCTCAAGGGTGGGGGGTTTCATGATGGGTGATTTAACTCAGTGAGTTGTGAGATATTTTGGAATCTTTGATAGTCTAGGCCATTGCAACTGCCTATTGTGCCGGTCCCTAATAGCCCATTAGCAGACAGGACCCCTCAGGCTGGGTATGAAGGTGCTGATATCTCCCCAGAGGGGAGTTATCACACATTGGTGTGAAAATAAAGAAGCATTCCCCTGTCTCCCAGTGTTCTTTAACACCCAGCTTGTAGCCTGAGATGTCAGGTGTGCCCTGGGCAGCTGCTGCAAAAGATCCATTATTAACAGTTCATCAGAAATTACATAGAGGGTGTAGAATACACAGTTTTGGTTATACCCACACAGTGATAAACTGGTCCTGGCTGCTGTAACTAGGACACCCACGGCGTCACTTTTCAGGCATCCACCTGCTTCAGTGTGGGGTCCTCCATGGGCTGCAGGTGGATCTCTGCAGCCCTGTAGAGCTCCATGGGCTGCAAGGGAACTGGCTCTTTTAAAATCATCTGCACCATGGGCTGCAGGGGAACCTCTGCTCTGACACCTGGAGCATCTCCTGCCCCTCCATCTGCACTGACCTTGGTGTCTGTATAGTTGTCCCTCTCACATGTTCTCACTCCTCTCTTCTCTGGCTGCAATTACATCTGCACAATAACTTTCTTTTCCCTTCTTAAACAGATTATCACAGAGGCACTGCCAACATCTTCGGATCAGCCTTGTCCAGCAGTAAGTCTGTCCTGGAGGCAGCTGGCATTGTCTCTGCAGGGCATGGGGGAAGGTTCCAGCAGCTTCTCACAGAAGCCACCCCCATAGCTGCCCCACTACCAAAATCTGACCACAGAAACCCAATACACATCCATTGCTGTAGCTGCTGCAGGTTTGATTCCTGTCTCACTGAAATTTTTGCTTACAGGTTGAATCAATTACTATTACTGGAAGCTACACTTTCCAGTCTGAATCATGTATTTGCACCACTGAGGTCTCACTGTGCAATTAGGTGGAAAAGCCACTGATGCATTAGCAACAGGAGGAAATCATGGGCAAAACTCTGACCCATTTAGAGAAAATGAACTGTTTATAGCTAAAATAGGCCACCCTGAAAACAAAACATGAGACTAAACTACCAGAATAAGTGGTATGCCTCAAACTATTTACTCAGACACTTCTAACAAGTTGGTCCACTTCCCATTTATGTTAACTTGCCCCTGATATGATTCCAATAGTCCTTTGCTCTCTACTGCTTCCTGAGCAGGAGACATGGAGACAGAGGTGCCAAGCTCTTCTCTCCAGTACCCAGTGACAGGACATGAGGGAATGGATCAAAGCTGTGCCAGAGGAGATTCAGATTGGACATTAAGAAGCATTTCTTTACTGAGAGAGTGGTCAAACACTGGACCACTCTTCCTAAAGAGGTGGTCAATACCCCAAGCCTGACAGTGTTTAAGAGACATTCAGACAAGACCTTTAATAAAGTGTTTAAATTTCTGATCAGCTCTGAAGTGGTCAGGCAGTTGGGCTAGATGATCATTGTAGGTCACTTCCAACTGAAACAGTCTATTCTATTCTAGCGAATTCTGTTCTTTACCAGTTAGTGGTAACACAGTTTTTTGTGAAAATGGGCATGAACCAGCAAGTACTGTTAGGTTATGTTAGATCATTCAAAAGAGATGTGGGAAACATTACTCTGCTTATCCCAGTCTCTCATCTATACAGCTTTGAGTACTCTGATGCAAAAGTTGATGTAGGCCTACAATCTGGGCTTTGTGATCTGTTCAAGACTAGCTAGATGTGTGAGAAACTATATAATTCTAAGTTGCAGCCGAGCAATTAAGTTTGCCCAGTGAGCAAAGGGTTTTCTGAGCTGATGAAAACCTTTGGCAGCCCAACTTTCCAGCTGAAAACATCCAGTTCCCAGGAAGCTTATAGTGAGATGTTGAGATCATTCATCAAGTAGGCAGCATGTTACCTGAGGTCTGCAACAATTCAGAGCCCTGGAACAGGATAGCAGCAATACTGAAGGAATTGTGGTGAAGCCTCAGATGTACTGAGAAGAGGCTAAGTCAGACAAAGTTGCAAATCTGTATGGGCTGGAGTGGACAGGAGTGGCAGCAATAAGAAGGTCATGATGACAACCTCAATGCATGCTGCTGCATAGAGGAGCTGTGTCAGAGAGGCTGTTACCATGACATTTCTTTGGATAAACATCTGGAGTCCCTGGGCTTACTGACGTGGTACTGCTCCAAGAGCCAAAAATTCTGTTGCTGCTTAAATTGAAACTCTATTGCTTAAAGAGCATTCAGCATCACCTCAGTTGTGAAACTACAGCCTTGAATGAGTGTAGCATCTCCAAGAGGAGGCATCCCTCGTGTGAGGTTCAGTCACATGTAGAAAAGAAAGATGGCCTTGTGGTTTAATCTGAAATGAGGTTCTTTGCCCTTGGCTCCTAGAGACTGTAATTTTGTCCTCTGGCAGGTCACTTTGGAACAAACTGATTTTAGTGGTACATAACCGAAACAACTGCTTTGGCCCCCAGACTGCGGGTGTGGGGAAGAAACAGAACATATTATGCAGTACACAGAGGGAAGGGCACAAGATTAACTCTTTCTGACTTTATGAACCTGCCTTTTATTTTGCTTTGCACCCTGTGTTAAAAACAAAAATAACAAAACAAAGCATCCTTTGATTTCAGCTCCAGCCTCCAGAAAGTGTACAAACCTTGCTTGTCTGCATTATTTATCTCTCAGAACACCAGCTCTAAAATGACTGTCCCAAATTTACAAGTGCTTGACATTTCTGAATACTTTGTTCTGGAGTCAAGTAGTGGTGCATGTTTAATAGGAAGCACCTAATCTTGGTCTTAAATGAGATTATGAGGCTGAATTAAAAGCTGCTAGTTAGAGTCCATTTGTATACTCAGAGGTGTGCCATACAAATATTAATATGGCTTTCTGAGAAGAACATGGCTCTGTCAGTGCCACATGTGAACTGCAATTCAGAGCTGTTTGTAGCTTTGTCTCATTTGTGTTCAAATAAGAGGAACACATTGTGTTTGCTCTAAGTAGATTTAATTCAGGTGCATTGAATGAAAAGCTGAAGAGTTGAAAAGATCATTCACAATTAAGAGACCAGTTTATCTTTCTCCTAAAACGTTTTCTTTATTCAAAAGTACTTTCACACAGAGAGCTCTGTGTTTCCATTACACCTTTTGTACTTGTCTTTGATTTTATAAACTTGCCTCTAAGTTCTCTAGCAGGGTTTGGTAAGTCGTAGACTGTTTATTTAACTCAATAACTTTGAAAAGAATTTTTTGAATATTGTGTATGAATCACTATATTGAAGGAAAAAGGATTAAAAAGAGTAAGTGTGGTGGCATTCTTAAATATAAAAGGGGAGACAGGTGCACCCATACACATGCAGCAACCCAAGGGCTCCTCCTGGAATAGAAGACCAATGCTTGGGAGGTGTGCAAAGACAGAGGCCAGTAGAGTCCACTTTGTCACATCTGAATCTGACAGACTCATTTATGGGAGCATCTAGATTTGGCAGCAGGCTTCTTGTCATTAAAGAAAATTGGTCTGATCCATGACATGATTTTCAAGAAAAGGAAGAAGAGAAATTCCCCTATTGCCAGCAAGTCTTGCTCACAAGTTCCTACATCTTCGGTGTTCCAAAGCTTGGGAGTCCAGTAGGACCAACTGAAGCATATGAGTATTCATGCTCATATCCCTGAGAAAAGATAAATCAGAGTACTCCAAATTTCCTTTTCCTAAGCAAAACCTCCTCTAAAGTTCCTAGTGAAGGTTTCCTCATCTTTGAAGATGTAGTGTATTGTATGTTGAGGTGCTTAACCACTGCTTGTTGCTGGTTATATTGCATTCTGACCTCTCTGACCAAAGCATGTCTCTGCCTTTCTAGCCTACTACACATGCCCTAACCCTAACCCAGAACCCTAACCCTCCTTCGATTAACCAGTTCCTTTCCTGCTGGGCTAGTCACCAGCATTTTTGTCTCCTTTAACTATAAGAATTTTTTAATATACATCCACTGGTCAGCGTGTTCTTCCCTTTGCAATGACAGTTCTCTTCAGATTCTGACTCTTTCCGCTTTCATCTTTTCATTCTTTCTTGCCTTTTAATTTTTATTTTGCTGTGCTACTGGATGTACATCACTCATTTATCTTCTATATTACTGCTTATGTTGCTGTAAGCCACCTCTTTACTCTAGGGTACAAAGTCTGTTGACATTCAGAAGTAAACTCAGGCAGCAGAAAGCAGTTCAGTTCGTGCTGTGAGTTAAATCATCTGGTCACGGTGCCCCTTTAAGTTCTCTTAGGCTCTTATACTTTGTGTATCTGTACAAGCTTTTGTGTATCTGTGGTTTTCCAGTTGCAAAATATATTCTCTGTCCAAGCATGATGAAAAATTCCACTCTAACTTCTAAGATCATAAGTAAAGATTTTTTCTCAATTACAGAAAAGGTAGAGAGAGTAACTGCTAGGACACAAGAAGTGTGCCTGAGACAGAAGGATTGCACTTGCTTCCACGGACTTTTCCATGGGAAAAAGTACTTCAAAGACAAATTACAAGACTGAAGAAAAGCTAATTGCCTGAAACAGTTAAACTAGGATAAAGAGGTGTGTTGTTGAAATTCTCATCCCGAGGGAAACCTTAGTCCTTAGTATATTGTTAAGAAGGGAAGAAACCTCAAGGGAGGAATCCAAGGAACAATTTGGGAATCTTAATTCTAGTGAACTGCCAGGACCAGATGGTGTTCATCTCAAGCTGTGAGGACTCTGAGCTCCAAAACTGGAAAGCTTCTGACAAACACATGCAATATATTCCTTAAAATAAGAGTTCTTCCCGGTCGCTGTAGAGGTGTCACCAGGGAGCATCACTTTCAAAATGCAATGAAGAGTGACCTTGGGATTTGCAGGTGAATGCACAATAACCTACATAGAGGGGAAGCATTTCAGGCTACTCAGAATGGAAACATTTACCTAGAAAAACAGAATTACATCATCTGACCAACAACACAGTTTCTGCTGAATGTCCTCAGCTGGTTTATGAAGTTACTTGAAAACTAGAGGAGCACAAAAATTCTAGAAAGGCTTATTTCATTCCTACTGAATTTTTTCACTTCAGTGAACAAAATAGTAGCTAAAATTTAACTTAGACTCACATACAATAGGAAGAAAAAGCTATTTTGTCCGGACATGGTAATGAACCTAAACAAGGAACCAGAGATCTAGGAATGGTTATTGACAGGAGTTCAGGCAGCTTAACCCAGCCAAAAAGCACAATGACAAAGTCTTCCTTTAGGTTCCCAGAAAGAGAAAGCTATAGTCACAAGCAGCACCAATTTGAATATCCCTAAAAGAAATGAAAGGAAATAATTCTGGAAAATTCAGTACTAACAGCATGTCATTAAAAGTAAGGTTTGCAAGACTTAAAGGATTAGATCATCCTGATACCATTAGCAGCTTTACAGCAGACAAATTATATGACCAATATCAAATATAAAATTCTGGGTTATAAACTTCACTTCTGTGAAGTGAAATGAAGAAAATACCTTCCATAGAATTGTACAGCAAGAGACGCTTAATTTTAGTCGGACAGAGATTACCTTCCTCTAATACAGAAGAGTGACCTGAACTGGTGAGTTAATATCCAGCTTTGCTGACAATACTGGTGACCTATCCTAGACTTTAGCATTTCTGAGGAAGACAATGCCTGTCTGTGGGCTTGCACCAATTGCATGTGTCCCCTCATCAGACATTAGTATCTTATGAAGAATGGAAGTTCAAATGAAGTCAGATGAAGTTGCTGACAATTTGAAATGTTTTCTACCTCCTTTGCCCTTTCACGTAGGGCAAAAAAAAAAAAAATTCACTTTATGGAAATGGCTTCCAAAACAAATGTAGCCCATTCTGCTAAACGTTCTCACTGATGTCCCAAAAGAAAGCTGTATTTACTTTAAAGTCTGAAGGTCAACTTCAGTCTCAAAGTTTCACTATTTTCCAAGACATTGAATTATATTTTAATATGTAACAGAAAATGTAAAAGTATAGAAATTGTTTTTAACATGAAGCTGGGAAAAAAAAAAGGGAGAATCATTTATTTCAACCACAAATGTCACTGATGTAACTGCTATTTGTTATTGAGGGTCTGATTGTCCCTTTACTCAGTGTATTCCCACTTTTCACTATACTTGAAGAAATAGATCTGGCCTCTTTTTTTTTTTTTAAATTTTAGTCCTTGAAGCAGAATTACAAGACATTTTACAGCAGAATAGCCTATTGGTGTAGTGCTTAGTCAACACACATTTACAGACATGTAACAATGACTATAATTTTTCTGATACTAAATTATACCTGCTCAGATCTGATAAAGACCTACTGAAGCCAAATATTTAAACAGCAGAAAAGATTGCTGAAAGCACTTAAGAGGTTTACAAACACACATTTAGTCTTGGTGTAAAGTAACCTTTCAGAACTTTGACTAAAATTTTCAGATGCAGCAACATCTATGTGTGTTTATATATTTATATATATATATGTATATGCATGATGCATAAACATTATATATATGTGTAAATGTAAATGAAAAATGCATATCATAAATATCACCACACATGGTTTAAAGAAGGGACTAGTAGAGGGGCTTACCTTTCAGATTTTAGGACTCAGAGAGTCACACTTTGAAAGAGAAATTCCAGCAAAATGCTTTGCATTGGTGACGTGTATTCTGGACCTACACATTCAGTCTGCTCTCTCCCTTAAGAAGTGCCATTTTTCCATAAACCAAATGGAATAAAGGCCACAACAAGCTTACAAACCATTAGTTACATTAGTTATCAGTCAGGTGTTTATATGTGAATAGTTCCTGGATTGTTCTCTCTGGACAGGTAGGAAGATGGCAGTACTTAGGCAGCAGGAGTCCCTGGTGTGATCGTGCATTAACAACTCTCTTGATCTCTGGGAAAATAACAAAGTAATGAACAGAGACATAATTGTTCCTGATATTTTTTTCCCAAAATCTTTACCTTCCAGAAATTAAAATTGCTTTCTCTAGGCTGACCTAACACAGTAAGATATCCTTAATATTCAGTCTCCGTAACTAACTTGTCTCAGTGGCTGAATTAGACAGCACTGCAAATAAATCATGTACTATGCTTAGAGCACTTCTGTCTGTCATGATTAAAACTGTTGTGATAAAGGTAATGGATTACTCCTATTCACTGGCTGTAATCACGGGGAGCATCAGCAGCCACAGGAACTTTTGTGACCAGTACAAATGTAAGCCCTGATGTAGTCAAGACGCTGCGAGACTGATTTTCAGTCTATAAGGAGTAGTCTGTGTGGAGCAGTTGTTTTGAAGTCCTTGCTTTGTTTTGAAATCCACTGTGAAGCACTTAGCATAGCTGACAAACGAGCTCATTTTCTGGGCGTGGTTCTCCAGGGCTCGGGAAGGACAACTGCAAAGTTCTCAGGGAAAATGTTTTCGGAGTGCTGAGCATCGATAAGCCAGTAAAGTGCTTTGATTAGTTTGTTCTTGCCAAGGGTGATTTTGAGTGATGTGCAGCCAGAGTTGAGAAGACCTTGCTTGCCATGAACGAAAATGCCATGAGTAGACTTTTTTTGCTAAGATTTGCTCTGGGAGGCCGTGGGCTGTTATTGCTCCACTTTACCCTTCCCTCTTTATCTCAGTCAATTGGGGTCAGAGAAGAAGCAAAAAAAATGAGAAACAAAAAGCAAAATCCAAAAAAACAGTCAGGAAATTAATACATAACTAGGCTTATATTAGGAAAAGGGAGAGAGCTGAGACATACACGTATGGCTCTGGTTTCCTTCCAGAGGTTTCTGAAGACCAGGAATGCTGTTGTTGTTCACTGATACAGCTGACTTGGCCCTCTGCCAGGGAAGGGGGGCAGGCAGAGGAGGGGGGGTGTTTGTCTTTCCCTCCTCAGTATGAAATATGTCTTCTTTCCTCTGCCATTGGCATTGCGTGCAACTGTGTCTGTTTCCAACATCACCATCTCCCCTGTGGAATGACGAGGTTGTTCAATTCCCAAGTTTGAAGGGATGGGCTGCTGCATAACATTTATTTCTGTTTTCCTTTGTATTTTGATAAGGTTTTGTTTTTCGTTGCTTGTAAGGAAGTGTTCTAAATACGTCTTTTGTTTCTGTAATGGCAATGTCTGAAATGTCCCCTTCTGATTTTCATTTGCATATGGCTATAGAGTGTTTTTGATTTCCTCCATTTGGTAGCCTTTAGCAGGGTCTGAGCTGTACTGAAGGACTCTCAAAAGCGTTGTGTCATCCTACAAGTAGTCCCTCATTAGTCTAGTGCCTATTTAAAGCTTAATAGTTTACAGTACATTTAATAACTTAGGAAAAGTAACTGGTTTCCTTTGAACTAATTTACCACTGCTTTGCCAACAGGCAGGTTTTTTTAAGGACAGATTAAATGTGTGTGTGTAAATATATAATAGCTAGATTCAAATACAGATATTTCAGCAATAATTTTAGAGCATTGAAACGTTTAAAGCATTTGAGAAAAAAGAACAACAGGCTTTTCCACACATGAAGCCTTCTTCACACAAGCTGGTATTTTTGAATACCTTTTCATCACTCCCGAGGGGTCTTTAAGTCATCTCAGCGTTCAGGGCATGGGGGCAGTCTTCTACCAGCAGTGAGATAAGGACCAGGAAGTCTCACATCTGCCACTGTTTCAATGAGTGTGTTTGTGTGTCACACTTTATGCCAAATCAGTAGACAAAGGGATAATTTTTGCTTGTAACAGTTTGCTGTGTGCAGTTCAAAACAGCAGAGCTTCCACTGCTGTCCTGTACAAGATGAGCTCACCTTACTCTGACATGTGTTCTTCTCAGCGCTCATCAGCTACTGCCTGGACTGAGCCACTAAAACAGGCATGGGTGTGCAGCAGTGTGGTGGCTGGCTGGGCTCCAGGGGCCGTGCCTCATGGAAAGTCATCAGGCTCTCCTGTGCCTTTTGGGAACATGCACAGTTGTGGCGCAGGTGGAGTCAACATGTGGATCATGCTGAGTCAAATCTCATCTCCACTCCCAATCCCCTATGTGAAACTGTGTGGTGAGGAAGATGACACACCTTATTTCTGCCTTTGCTCAGGTGTCAACCCAGTGCTCAGAAAATCAAAGGAAATATTTTTATTAATGTCACTATGGAACTGATTTGTCCTTCAGACAGGAATGCCTTGCCTCGTGTACGGACTAGGGAAGTCTGGAGAAGTTCAAAATTGCCTAGGAATACACCATTTCAGGGGAATCAGACTTTATCAACAGTGTTGTCCCTTTGTGGTGGCCAAAAAGAAAATTTGTATCTGAATAGTATCTCTTAGTAAGAAAATCAGTCTGGGTGAAGCAGCATTATTGTCCTTGTCCAAGCTCAGTCAGCTGGGCTAAGAGAGGCTGGCTGGTGCTTTTCTCCTTGCTTTACATAAGAAGAATCACTTTCTCTTTCAATAGCTGTGTCCTGCAATGGTAGGATGTACAATGTTCCTTACTCGTTCCTATCTCTGTAGTAAGGAGGTGAAATAGTCCATATCTGAATAGCCTTAATACATACTAAGAGCAAAACCAAACCCAATGTTAATGACAGCACCGTGTTGAATGGAGATCTGAGCTGCTGGCCACATTGAAATGTGCTTCAAAAGCTCTGCAGAGACCCTTCTAGAGTCTTTGTTTTAGCAAATGGGGGAGAGATGGCTTAGATCACTAATGTCACTGAGGCCAGCAAATTTTTTTTCTGGCCAGATTACACTGTAGAAACTTGTTGCATTCCTTGCTGCTCAAGTAACTGATTTGATGTTCAGCAACTCTTAGAAAGGAAGTAAGGTTAGAAATGTTGATCCCTAATAAGAGCTAAGCACAACGAGCAACAGCACTAGCAGATATGTGAAAATCATCAGGAAAATTGTTTTCATTAATATTTAGACCTGTGAGAACTATTCCCATAAACACACTCTGTTCCCTGTGCTTACCTTGCTAGACACTGTATTGGAGGCACACCTGGTTGCATCAGCTCCATGGCATAGCTCCAGCTGTGACATTGAAGCAGTGTTCCTCTGTGAGCAAGGACAGCTGCTTCTACTATCAGCCACACCTGGTCATTAGTGAGCAATTTTGTAGCCATAACAAAATGGCTACAAAAATTTATTTAGTGACAGCAATGTTTAATTTTATGTAGGATTGCTTCAGAGACAGGAGTTCAGTGGCACTTCCTAGAATGGGAGTGATACACATATATTTATATTTCCAGAGAGGAGCCCCAGTGTGACACTGGAGTGTTAATGGCATTGAAGAAAGGGGGATTAGAGGAAGAAAGAATTGGGATGAAGAAAAGTGCTTTGAGTTTATTCCCTATATTACAGGCAAAGTTCATAAAATATTCAGCACTTGAACTCTGAGTATGTGGTCAGAATTTCCTCTCACTTCTGAATGACCTACTGAACAAACATTAGCTTGTTGACGTATAATAGCTGCCTTCAAACAGGATATTATTCAAGCACTCTAAAATAATCTAAAACTCATTAGAAATAGCCAGGTTAATCCCCATCACCTGTGAGTGAGGAATAAAAAAAATAAATTATTCACAACCCATTACTTCCCTGGTAAAACACCACAGATTTTTATGACTGTTAATGTGGCTGGAATGAGTTAAACCACTGTGCATTCTTTGACAGTCTTAAAGTAGTTTTAAGTCTGGGCTTCAACATGGATAGTGGCATACTTTTCCCAATATGAATTTGCAGCCTGTGTTTTAAGGTGTTTTGGACCAGTAAATATTTGTTTAGAAAATAAACCCATTAAAGGAAGAAAGGAGCAATATTTCCATTTCAAGAAGAGGGTTTGGTTACACAGGGTTTGTTTTCTGTTTAAATCATACAAAGAGAGCTAGTAAGAATGGTGAGATGTGGATAGATATGCAAAGCTTGCTGTAAAGAAATAACTGCATGTGGCTAGTTTATATGAGATAAAAGCAACATAGGCTGTAGTTGTGGAATAGCAAAACCCTTCTGACATGAAGAAATATTAATTGAACTTATTTCAGATTGAAATTTAAATCTTTATATTTAAAGAAATGGCAAATAGAAATGTGTTACAGAGCGAAATAACTATCCCCCTATATTTCCCCTGCACTGTCATCAGGGCTGGTTAACCCACAGCCAGATTTTCCACCTGCCTCTTCCTGTAACCTGCATAAACCCTTCAAAAATACGTCCTCATAACCTGTTTTTCAGTTTTTTTCTGTGTGTCAAATGGAGGCAGAAGACAGAAATGTGCTAGAAAAACATTTTCCTGAATAGGGAGGGCTGAAAGGTCAATTGTTTCCCCACAAAAAAGGGGTGGAGGGATGGGGGGAAACAGTTTGCTTTGTAGTTAGAGACAGTAGAAGTTCACACTTTATTTTGCTTTAGGATTTTCCTCCCTCTTTGGAGGCGACTGCACAAGCTAACTGACCTCTCTGGCATGACATGTACTGGAAAACAGGCATACTTGGCTGTTTCAAGCCTTCTCTTGGGCATGTTCACTGGTAGGGTGGACCTCACAATTACTGAGAGGGTCTCAGTTAAGTCAGCTTTTTGTCATGAGGGGAAAATACTTCACAGGCAGCCCAGCTTCCAGGTCTCCTGCTGGCTTTTCTGCACCATTCCTGACCTCTCTGCTTCCATCTGTTCTCCAAAATGTGCTTTTGAGAGGTGAAAGGAAATACTTTTTTCTGTGTATCTTGCTGTCAGTGATCACAGTAACAGCTAATCCCACAGCATTTAAAACATGATGATTCCAGTTGTACATTTAACAGCCTTCAAAGCCAATATAAGGACATTTCTCTTGCCAATTAAAGGAATATAAATGCTTGTCAGACAGCTTTGGAGTCAGGTGTGTAACATGCTGGACTCTGAAAATAAAGCGTTTCATTTTCAGGCCAGTCAGCCAACAAAGCCGTGCTGTTTTTCCAGTCCTTCATATCCCAAAATGGTATTACACTGAGCTGGTGACTGCCCTTGGAGAAGGAAGGACTGAAAGAGCAGAGACTGACACTTTGCATGACCCTGACTCAGTGGGACAGCCAGCGTGCATCAGCTTGGCTAATAGCTGCAAATGGGTTCCTCTGGAGCCAGCTTCTTGATTCATGTATCTCAAAAGATATATATATAACCACACCTAAACTAAACTTCAGCAATTTAGGATTTTTTGAAACACTTTTGATCCCCTCTTTTGCTCTATGAAACCCTATTGCTGTTAATGCTAGAGATATTTCAGCAGTTGTCTGGGCAAGTGCTCTTGCTTATTTTCTTATTCATTCCCAATCATCTTGGCTTATTTTTGTTCATTTTGAGAGGGCAGATGAAATTAATGCTAACAGACACCAAAGCACTTCAGTTTCTGGAAGATCAAATCATTTCCATGCCCCTTGTTACTCCTCTTAGAGGAGCACAAGCAAGAAGGATTGCTGTGGGGAGAGAGGTTCTGGCTAGGTGTATTTTAAAACAGGAATTCAGTCTTACGTGAAGCTAAAACTATATGCTTTACCTTCCATAGTTCCTTGGTCTTAAAATAAAACATGGCCTGCAATTTATAATTTATGGCCATGTTCCAGTAATATCAGGAAATATCAGGACAACAGCATCTTGACAACTGAAATCTCATCTGTTTAAGGGTTCTTCTAGGACAACCTCATTTTAAGGAGTGGGGACCATATTGAGAATAATAGTCTTGAATTTTCTCGGCTGCAGAATCCCACTGCAAAGAGATAGTAACAAGTAAGGTCAGTAAGGGAGGGAAGTCCTGGGTGGAGTTTCACTGTTTCCAGATGCCATACATCTGGATACCATACAGTGACAATTCCAGATACTGTTTGCAGCAGCTGCTTAAAGTGACAGCCACGATGCCATCATGGTGAATGAAAACAGATGTATCTAATCATAAGCCACGTGTCTGCTCCAGGAGGGTGAGGACAAACACCAGGGCTTCTTTCTAAGCATTCTATTCTATACTAGTAAGAGACATTTAATAAGGGTGTTTGGGTTTGGGGTTTTTTTTTTTGCTAATTTAAAACCAGACATTATCAGTTAGCAGTTGATAATTTTTACAGTTTTATGAGATTGGTTTTAAGGGTGTTTTTTATTTCAATGTTTTCTTCCTATGCATATGTAACTGAAGAGGAAAATGTAGCGGAATTGACTTTCTGTTTTATTTTAGGCTGAGAAACACAGTGGATGGAAGAAGCACGTGTATGGGATGCCATTTCTCAACCGGATCTGATTAATAATTAAACCAAACAGAATGATAGAGACTGGGGTATACTGTGAATACCACCTTCTGACTGGAGGTCACTTTTTAATATCTGTATGTATTCATCAATAAAGTCACATTGCACATTAAAAGGTTTGTGTTTGTGTGAGTTTTGGGAGACCAACACTGACATGAATTACTGATTTTTAAACACAACCATTTCTATGAATAAACAAATTGAAAATTTCATTTAGAGAAAACTCAATTAATGATAGGTATGGCACCAAGTTTCTATTTTAAGGACATTGAAATTCATTCAAATGAACAAGTAACGAATCTTTTTAAAATTAATAAAATAAACATGCTTTAAAACTTCACACATTGCTTTTGAATGCTGCCACTAAGACTACAGACTGGGAATCAGAGAATAACTGATTGCTCATTAAAATGTCAAAAAAGGAAGAAGAGGAATGATAAGACAGGAAAAAAGAAGGTCCACAGTTGTTTTGATTAGCCCTTGGGTTCCAAACTCTTCAGTGTGTTGTTCCAAAAAAACTTTTCAGGGGAAGAACTGACCTCATTTTTGAACTCTGTGACCCTCAGTGACAATCACAGGCTTCTGCTCCTGAAATTCATTAAAAGGTAGGAAAGGCTTGTTATTGTAAGGGAAAAAAAACGTTTTTTGTTTCGTTTCAAAACAACACAAATGGTGATGTGTCATTCACTGAATGATGAGGTGGTGATATATGCACACATCTACCTCACAGCACGGTGGAGTGGTGAGAGAGTTGGGATCATACTCTCAGATTTAAAACAGGAATTCAGTCTTGTGTGACCTAAAACTATAGTTCTTTGGTCTTAAAATTAAAAATGGCCTGCAATTTATAATTTATGGCCATGTTCCAGTAAACAGTTTGCATTATTTATTCTAAACCCCAACTATTAACAAGAATATTAAAAGGGAGGAGGGAGACTCAAAGTTATTATTGCAGTGTTATCTTTCATTAAAGTAGCACAGGTAGAGTTAGAGTGCAACAATAACACAGGTAAGCAATTAGAAAAAAATCAGGACAACATTGTCTGTCGTGGGATTATACATATATATATGTCTTTGCAGTGGGTTGACATTAATTCTATTTTTGATTTAAACATTTGCTCATCTGGATAGCCCCCAAAGGCTGGAATTTTGAAAAAGTTAAAACTACAAGTTTCTCTCAGTGGCTGCAGGTGATCCTGTCTCCATTACAGGCTAAAAGTAACCAACAGCAAAACACTCACAAGCTGCATGTACTTGCTACACAGCAAGCTCCATGAGCCGGGAGAAGGCTTTACGGTGTCAAAACCACTCTTTCATGAGCTTATAATCTGGAGGGTGCTCTCAGTTTCATATTCAGACTGAAAGTCATAACCAACAGGTCCTTAGGCTGACTGCAGTAGAGCTAAGTTTTTATAAAAGAAAATTAAAGTGATCACATCATTCTGAATAGAGTGTGCCCTTCTTTTGCCTCTACTCTATTGTAATTACGTCGGTGAGACTTAGCTATTGTAAGCTGCAGGTTGCTTCCAGTAGTCTGAGGACAATTTAGTCATTTATTGGTGTAATGGAGCTTAAACAGAGGATTCAGTCTTTTCAAGCTGAAGCTTGGTAACACTGAGCACTTTCATTTCCTCCTTTCAAATGTACCATCACTGCTCAAGTGCTTTCTGTGGGAAATTCTTCATCCCTTTTTACGTGATCACAGTAAGAAATCCTGGCCTGAGTCTATCATCAACTTTATATATGAGAGATATGATTTCATCTACATAATTTGTGTGTCTGCAGGAAGTCGTTTTCCTAAGAGTGCCGGAGGCAGTTCTAGGCAGCTGTACCTTAAAGACTGCCTGCACTTTCTAATTTAAAGATACAGAAAGAAGGCACTTGGTAGCAATTTGCACCTTAAAGCTGGTACTTCAAAGGACAGAGAGAAGCCTTTAGTGTTAAAAGTCTCTCGGGACTCATCCCTTTGTGTAGTACCATGTGTTTATTCTTCACATATGTTTTACTTTATATGTTATAGATACATGTAAGTTTGTACACATATTTGCAACAAAGGATGCTTAAAGAATGAAGGTTTACGGATTTCAGATAATGAAACTATAAAGCAAATATAACACCTAGCATTCATAATATCAACATCTCAAAGTCAAAATTATCTAAAAGAAAAAAAAAGCAAAAATGTTCCTAATTTCTCTTTCTCTTGGCTCAAAAACTACCTCTGGAGTTTTTCAAAAGCTTCTATTAATAAAAAGCTTATGTAGTTTTTTATTCTTCCAGTAAGTTCCAATTTCTTCATGGTTACAATGATGTCTTACTTAAGAGGTATCTGCTAGAGAGCCTCCATCACACTCATCCTCTGGGGAAAGAGATCACTGTAACCTGAGCTTCCAGCCTCACCCTGTTACCAAACGTTAGGTGTTGTGAAATGAGTCTAGTACATTTACAGAGTTTTGAAAGGAATGCAAATGAAATGAAGAAACAAAATGCAATAGCTGAATGAGTTCAGAAAAACAGCCCTCCTAAACTGAACCCCTACCCCAGTATTGATTCAGTCCTGCTGACAGGTGGGTCAGGAGCAGGGGGTGTCTGTCCAAGCAGGCTCCCTCCACCTCAGGCATTGTCAGCCTGCAGCTCCAGTGGACTGCTGGGCAAGACTGCGTAAGACTGGTGCTGCTCTCCTGTGACACAAGCGCTGCAGTCTCCGTGCACAGAATACGCAGAACCTATCCAGCCTAGGATTTGCAGTAATCTAGCCATTTGAACCTTGACTGTAAAGGCTTCACAAGGAATTAGACAGGTTGGGAGTGATTCTTGAGCTGGCTTGCTTGCCTGTGACCCATATAAACTGCAGTCTCAGCATTCCTGCAGCACACAAAGCTGGAAATCACTGTATCTGCTTCTAATGAATGTAGGCTCTGTCCACACTTGGCAGGTTTCTTCAGCTCTGCCGGTTAGACTAATAAAAGATATTATCTCTCCCTCTATGAGTTTTACCTTGCTTATATCCTGAGATTATCACAGCTCTGCTACTTGGAGGTCAGATAGAGTAACATTTTGAGATTAGGCAAAGCTACACTGATATCAGAAGAAATAACTTGGGAATTATGTTCTTAAACCAACATAAAGTTGAAGGCTGGGAACAGGGTAGTTGACAGGGCTTTGCAGTCCCTAAGTGTGCTCTGGTTTCATTCAGTGACACAAGGCCCTGCCAAAGATTTTCTACCAGTGAACTCCTTTGGCATCATGCTATGGAGTGTTTCTTCCCGAGGCAGGTGCTGTGGCTGGTCTTGGGCAGAGGCAGTTGTTTCTTTTTCTGCCTGTTTTTGCTGGACTTTGAAGCAACCTGGTCTTCTTAGAACAATACTGGCATGCTCTCTTGAAAGCATTTCTGTAGACTGAGGGGAAATTTGTAAGCTATCGTGTGCATTTTTTGTGTGGATTTTACCTCTCTCCACTTCTTGCTAAATCAAAACAATTTGAGGATTGTGTTTCATACCCTTAACTGACTAGGTCATATTTTCTAAAGCTATTTGTTTTAAATATAAACAAAAGAAACAACTTGCCCTGTTTTTTCATATCTACAATCTCCCCCTCCCCTTCATGTTTGCAAAACACTGCAGCAGCCTAACAAAATACAGTGTGTGGTGTTTCCTGCTGTGATCCAAAATACCTACTCATGTGCTCTAGCCTCGACACGTTGGTTTGCTGCTTTTGGCTATGTGCAGTGGATGCTTTATGGCAGTTGACTATTTTATTCTGTATACGCACATTATTGTATCCACGTTCCCTGCCAAGGCAGTTTCCTCCTTCCTTTATAATTTTCCCACATCTTTCCCATACTTTTTCATTGTTTCCTCTTATCCAACACCATTATCTGGTGTTTTGAAATGCAAAACCAGTCCATTACTTGTAAATCTTTCTTTCTTTTTCTTTTCTGGTGCATCACTGTTGGATCTGATATTTGCTAAGTCCTCTTTTCCTATGTTTCATTCGTCACATTTAATTTCTAAAATACCTATTATTCACGAGTTTTCCAGAGCCATGTGCTATTTGCATTATATTTACAATGTAGTCTTGTTCAATACTTTTCCCACTTCTGTCTTTGTCCACTTGATCTTTAGTAAGAAACAGTGGTCTGCAAGCATTACAGTAACAATGCAGCTAAATGCACAGTATTATCTGACTCGGAAATGGTTGGCTTTCCAGGCATGTTCTTTCATCAGGCTGTATGTCTCAATATTCTGGTAAAAGTTCTCATAGTATGATGTGTCATATAAATGGCATTCTCCTTTTTCATTCCAAGCCAATTTTTGTTGTCAAGAGAGAAATAGAGAAAGAAAAAGAAAGAAAGAAAGAAAGAAAGAAAGAAAGAAAGAAAGAAAGAAAGAAAGAAAGAAAGAAAGAAAGAAAGAAAGGAAAGAAAGAAAGAAAGAAAGAAAGAAAGAAAGAAAGAAAGAAAGAAAGAAAGAAAGAAAGAAAGAAAGAAAGAAAGAAAGAAAACCATAATAACAACACAAAAAAACCTGAAGGAAATCAAAAACAGCTGTCAGTTTACTGCGAGTTAGCAGTAGTCCAACCTCATAGAGAGCAACAACTTGCAATATCTGCTGTAGGAACCAAGAGGAGGCAAAGTGAAATGGCTTTCGTTTGGTGTGTGCTGCAAAGCCGAACCAGACATGCAAGGAAATCAAAGCCCCTAACTAGCAAAATCTTTGCTGGCCTTACTGGCAGGAGGAACAGAGGAGAGGCACTCCATGCAAGTGGCATTATGCTGTCTGACGTCAGTGAGATCTGGGGTCACTGGAGAAATTTACTGAACTGAAAGTCAGCACGTCCTCCTCACTGTACCGTGGGACTTATGTGTGGGGGGATGACAGTGTCTGTACTTACAGACTGATATATTGAGTTTACTTGCCAGGTATCTAAAGATTTTGTAAAACAAGTTTCTGGGTTTCATTCCAAATTACATTTCACGTATCTCTGGTGGCAATTTTCACATATCTCAGGTCACACTTTACTTTTATTGACAGACTCTGCTAGGGATTGCTGAGTAGAAACTGGAAGTGACCTGCAAGGACAAAACCAGTTTCTCCTCACAGGAGCCCAGGCCACAGGCAAGGCACAGGAGCAGATGCAGGCAGACACAGCCTGGCTACCCCTGCCTGCTCCTGAGTGACCAGACAACCAGCCTCCAGTTCCCTCCCAGATGCTTCTTCCTCTTTCATCGCTCTGCGCTTCCACGAAAAAATAATTTCATACAAATTGTAGAGGAACATCCAGTTAATCAAAACACAGCAGGCTGCCAGCACAGCCTGAGCAGAACGGTGCTATCACACACCATGGCACTTTCAATTCTGCTGCTTCATTCTCTTGACAGAGATATTAACAAAAAGAGGAAACAGGCTATTACTGTGACAAAGGCTTTGACAGCACAGGGAAAATGGCATGTTAACTCAGCATCAGGCAGGCTGAAGCTGGCTGGTAATAACCATGCTCCACTCATGGCACTCAAAATCTTCTTCACTGCTGTGTGGGTGGGTTTGTCTGTGTGGAGCAGGTCACATTTTTCCCTGCAGCAATACTCACCTAAGTGCTTAGAAATAGCAGCCAAGGGCCCCACTTTTAATAGCACAGGATATTAAAAGATCATCTTTAGTCTGTTTTGTTCCAGATCTCAAACCCTCTAAGTTACGTCCACTGATGTCTGGACAAAACAAGTCAAAAGTTACACTCTTTTTAAGGGACAGAAGGGTGTTTTATTTTAAGGGGGAGTCAGCTTGAGCTGTATGTGCACAAGCACTGTCATCTACTTTTATTGTGAGCAGATGTTGGAGTGTGTTTAACTTGGAAAAATCCATGAGACCCAGAATTTGGTACACTAATAGAGGTCATTTGGTAAACAGTATATTTTAGTTATTTCAAGATCCAATTCAGATTGTGACAAACAAGGATCAGTTTTCTCTGGCGTTCTAAGAAAACTCTGGCCATTCTTCCATTAGCTTCTCCCTGTTTGCTGATGACCGACGTTAGGGAAGCCACTTTGTTTGCTCTTTGTTAGTTCCATGCTGTGGGTTGCTGTGGCAGTAGCACACCACAGTTAGCCCTGACATAGAGCATTTAGCTAAAGGTGCACTGGGCAGCAATTCTGCACCCATGATCTATCTGTAAAACCCCCGTCTTTAAACTAGTCAAAAGATGAGGAATTACAGCTTTGGGTGGTACACAGGCCATTTTTAAGTTATGACTTTAATTCCTGTTGCTGTTCTCTGGAGTCTGGTATCCAAAATAATTTTCGTGGCCTCCTCTCTTACAGTCTATTTAGGTCCTGAATTCCTTAAGCCAGGAACTACTTTCTGCCCACAGGAATAACTGCACTGTGTTCTTCATCAGTGTGAATAGTAACATAGAGACTACCTTTACATGAAGGTGTAGCATCTTCTGTTACATCAGGTAATATAAATGGGAAAGGTAGACAAGCCTTGGAATGTTTATCAGGTCTGACAAAGCAACAGCAAAAAAAACCCCACAGGTTTAAAAGGTCATGTTTGTTGGAGGGTGTCCAGCTACCCAATCTTTTTAAGCGATTTTTCTGAAAACCAGAATGAATGTAACTGTTCTTTTTTGTTATTTTTCCTTAGTAATTGATGTTGGTTTCATTAAGTCATTCGAAGCTCAGGCTTCTCCATATTCCTGCTCCCCGCCCCATATTCCTGCTTCTCCCACTGGGCAGGCACTGGGGCAGAGACAGATATCTTAAGATCTGGTTCAAGGAGCTGATCTGTCTTGAAACAAATCACTGATACCCAGCTGCTTGTTTCTGTCCTCAGAGTAGCCCCGTGCTCATGGTAGCAGAAGAATTTCTGTGGCCATCCAGTGGACCAGGTTCAGAAACTGATCCAGTAGAGAAATAACAAGGAAAACATCATGCATTTTCCTCCCAGCTGAACCAGTTTCCTAATCTGATGTGCTGAGATGCTGAGAAAATACAGCTACAGGCAGAACAGAGGACAGGGGTAAAAACGAGATCATTGGAGAAAAGGACAAAGTGAACCTGAAGACGTGCGGGTTGAACTGTGCCCTTGGTACTAGAAGCAGATCTAGGCTGCAGGGGAAAGTAGGGCATTACGACAGCTCTGGTTCATCCTGGGACGAGAGGGGACTCTCCTGCAGCAGCTCTGTGAGCAGACACTTATCTCACTGGGAGACCCAATAATAAATAGTTACGTGCTCAGATACCAGGTCTTCAGAACAGCTCTGGATATAAACAGAGAGGTGGTGATCTCAATTAGGAGCTCCAAATAACACCTCCTTTTTTCTCTGTCACCGTCTGGGAATTGCCGGTGTGGACTTGGAGAACAAGATGTATTAGGACTCCTTCAAAGGGGGAGGCTGTGCCGTGGCTCCCAGCTGTGACCAGTCAGTGACTTTTCTGCTCTCCCCTGGTTGTGATGGGCAGCTGCTGTTTCTTCCTTGGGCACACAGCTGTTGGTTTCAGTGTGTTTTCTTAAACTGCAAAACAGATTGGAGAGAGAGGGAACATGATCAGAGAAAGGTTTAGAAAATGTAAGGAAGGAATAGGAACAGTCTTTGCTACAGACAGGAGCACGTGCTTTGATCAAGAGAGGAGTTTGTCTGTGGCATTAAGGTCTGATGTAGTGCCACCACCTCCCCTTTGCCCCCAGGACTCTGTGGGGCAGTACTGGCCAGCAGGCATGTGCATGCTGCCTATGGGGTCTCCTCATACCCTCAGCTCCCCAAGGACCTCACAAGGTTTCCATCAACCCTTGCAAGGGTCTTGGGCTTGCAACATTTTTGAAAAAGCAGCCAAATGGCTTAAAACTACGTATTGCCTTCTTTTGGCAGCTGTGCTGGGTCCTGGTTGTCTTCTTAATGTCATCCTACTCTGTCCCAGCACAACATTCAACCTAACAATGAGGAAGCTTCAGCTCCAGCTTTTGTGAAAAAAAAAAAAAACAAACAACAAAAAACCCAAAAACCAACAAAAAAAACACCTTCCCCACCTTCAAAAAAACCCCACAAACCAACCAACCAACCCACCAAAACTCCACTAACAGAAAAGATAGATCTGGCTTTTAAAGATTTTTTTGAATGCCACTCCTAAGTAGAAAAAGTTTAACTCAGAGGTAGATAAAGTGAATGACTGCACAATTACAAGAATAACAAAGTAGGAGCCCATAAGATGTATTATAACATGAATGTTTATCTGGAAAGTAAGTCAGGGTATTTTCCCAGACTGGTAAAATTCAAAAGAAAACTAATAGCATTTTCATTTTATCTAGTGTTTACTTATACCACAAAAATAAAATATAGCACAGACAATATTGACTGTTCAGAAATATAGCTGCAGCCATTGATATAGGAAGAAAGATGGTGAGGAAACTTCTTTCTTGAAAGTGAGTTTTGAGTGGCTGCAAAATATTTAATGATGCTGACATTCAGAACATCACGGTGAAGCTCCAGTGCAAATATCTTCTGGAGATGAATGAAGCTACTTATGATTCAGAAATATTATTTCAGCATATGATAGGTGCTGTTTTTAGACACCACATCAATTACATCTTTTTTCATGGCAGATTTTTCTCACAAGTAAAAGCATAAAGGTTACACAAATCATCCAAAAGAAAAAAAAAAGTCTTTATAATCGGAAAAAGAAATAATGATGTCAAATAAAAAAAAAAGTTTACTGAGGAGTTTTATTTTACTCTGGATGGAAGTTTTGGTTAGCTGTAATAATTGCTCTGCTAGCAAATGTATTCTTCCTGCTTTCCTGCTGAGATTGTCTCCCCTATTTTACTTCTCTGACCTTCAAACCCAGACTTTGTATGGTTTTGCTTTATGCTCTGGTTTTTCCAGGTTGTTGCAGAAATTATGTTCCTGCTCATTTCTGGTTAGTAATCCTGTGCCATATGGAGCATGCTTACTCTTTTTTTTTTTTTTACATCTCTTATGGTCTGTTTCTTCATGAAAAAGAAACAATTTACAAGTTAGTTATACAAAACATAAACTCTGAGTGATCCCATGGAACGGCCAAGAAAATGATCAGAGGGATGGAGCACCTCTCCTATGAGGACAGGCTGAGAGGGTTGGGAGTTCTTCAGCCTGAAGAAGAGAAGCTTCCAGCAAGACCTTATAGCGCCTTCCAGTACCTAAGGGGAGGCTACAAGAGAGCTGGAGAGGGATTTTGTACAAGGGCATGGAGTGATAGGACAAGGGGGAATGGCTTCAAACTGAAGGAGGGTAGATTTAGATTAGATATTAGGAAGAAATTCTTTACTGTGAGAGTGGTAAAACACTGGAACAGGTTGCCCAGAGAAATGGTGGATGCATCATCTCTGCAAGTGTTCAAAGGAACACTTGGATGTTGGATGGGGTCAATCTGGGTGGAATCCCTGCTCATGGCAGGAGGGATGGAAGATGATCTTTAAGGTTCCTTACAACCCAAACCACTCTTTGATTCTTATTCTGTGGCTGTAGATTCTTATTATATTACTCTAAAGTTGTTGAAAGAAATTGCCCTGGCAGCAGCAAGTATTCATTGTCCTGCTCTGCTGACTCAGGGTTACTCACTGGTGCTGAAGGATGTGAGGTTCTCAGAAGTAAAGGGAACATGCTGCCTGCAACCTCCACCCCAGCAGTCACTGCCAGAGGGTTTTGAGATTCTCATTGTAGGTGTGTGGAGGAAAGTTAGTCTCCTAACCTCTAAGACACACTGTAAATGTGGTGTGAATATGTCAATGTTACAATGGGAAAGCATTTTTCCTTAGGATAGTTTGCTGAGACACAAAGGGCTGTACAGAATTTCTAGAGCTGCCACCTACAAGGAATGTCACTGAGGTATATTGTGAAAACATGAACTGAGCAGCTAGCCTATATGCACATCAGAGAATAAACAATTAAGGTTTATTTTGGTTTGATTTGTGTTTTTCTGCATGCTTTGTTTGCCTTTTTTTACACAGGAATTATATGCTGATGGTCAGAGAAACCAAATTTCCATGATTACTGAAATTACTTATTCAACAGAAAGGTGATCTAACAAATTCATCTCTGTTTAAATTTTAATTCAGTGACAATGTAACCTCTGCAAAACACTGTTCACATCTATAATTAATAGATTGTTATGCTCTGTAGTTTAAAATTTGATATACTTTCCTCAAACTCCATGAAGAAGTGCGTAATGGGATCTCTTTCTGAATTCACAACAGATGAAATTGGCTTGGTTGGTTTAGTACAAGGAGGTTCATTTGCAGGGAGATGCAGATCTAGTTTGCTGTTTGCTGTCTAACACAATTTAGTCGGAACAGCACAGCACTCCCTTTTTCTCCTGACAGTGATTCTCCCTCTAAAATGAGGTCCTGGCAATCTGCTTTCGTACAAAGTAGACTCAAATGTAATTATGCTGCTATGACAACTTAGTCTTATAACACTCACAGTCCCTTTTCTTCTCATCTTTGTAGTGCTGCTACGAGTAGAAACTGATTCTTTCTTCTTCCACTATAAATAGAAATACACATCAGTGAAGTCTAAGTTGCACTCGTATAAGGTTGAGGCCAGTCCCATGGTATTAAACATTTCTCTCTTAAAAATCATGTAGTGAAAAGAAGGAAAACATGTAAGGAGTTCTGTCCCCTAGTCCTCCCTTAATGAAAGCCATGTTAACCACCCCTATCCACACATATGCACGGGGAAGGAAACCTTCTCTATTTGAGAAAGAGAGCAGCCACAGCCACATCTCTCCCCTCCTCACCTTCTCTCAGGAATAAGCCGCATCATTTCTTCAGAGCCCCTGGTTGCAGTGTTTAGTCCTTGCAAAGGGGTCCTGTCCATGCTCCCATGCAGGCTGCACTTGGGCCTGGGGTGGCTTACAGCTCGACAGTGAGTCACTGCCATGCAGGGAGGCCAGCAAGGAAAGAAAACAACACTCAGAGAAACTTCTCTAGACACTGCACAGTGCCTCTGAAGGAAGGCAGACCGAGGGGTTGGGCAATGCATGGGGAGAGCCAGTGAGGGAAGGCTGGATGGAAGGACCACACTAGTCACCCCAGTTGCTGGAGGGATTAATTGTTCCAGTAGAAGATTAACAGGGGAAATGTTCAATAGCTGTGGAGTGTGTTGCAGAGAATGGACATATGCTTTCTGTTCCCTCCTGCCTGTGCCCAGTCCTTGTATGGTGTTTGAGCATGCTATCTCCTGCTATGAAAGCAGAAACTGTTGTAACAGGTTTCAGCTTCCTCTTAGACCACCTCATCCAGCCTTTGAGGCAAGCAGTAGAAAGTGTCTTTGGAGGGTCATCTTAAAATTTGGAATGTGGCGCAGGCACACTACGGCAGAATGCCTAAGACCAGCCCTGAGGGAACATGTGGCTTCATCCTCAAGATATCTCCCTTAATTGCTTCCAAAGCCAGATGTTTTCCATATGTTTACCTTTGATGAATTATGTCCAACAAAAAGTTGTAAGTGTAGCCAACATAAGTTAATTCACAATGACACCCGGGGAGCTGTGGCGGGGTGCTGGAGGTGTGATGGAGAGCATTTTATTTTCATGTGGCTTCCTGAAGCTCCCCAGAGCACACTGAAAGCAGTCCAGCCATTTTTTTCTTTTTATGTAAGGTAAAAATTATTCCCTTTCCAGCTGTGAAAGCAACCACATAGGCCAGAACAGAAGGTGTTTGAGGTAAAAAGACACACAGGCTTAGCCAGACTATGTTGGTCTTTTTTTTCCTCCCTGAATTCTCCAGGGAGAAGAGGTGCCAACATCAGAGAGCAGGAGGGAGCCAGGAATTCTACTTATTTTCTTTCTTCTGACCCAAGTCCTAGAAGAAGTAGGAACTTCTGTCACTTGATGTTCTCTCCATCACTTAGGCTGAGACCTGAGACCAGAAAAAGGCTGTTTCTAGTCAATGTTGCTGAGACAATGACCAGACCCAGTGAGGGGCAGGAGGAAGTTTGTGGGTCACTGCTTCTGAAACAGACTCTTGTCTAGAATCAATGACCCACACCATACTTGTTTTGAGAGTTTTGAGAGTTGTTTGAGAGTCTCTGAAGCCCCATAGCCCTCACCCCCATGTGCTTCTTCCTTTCTACCACGCAACCACTTTGCAGTGAAGGTGTAATTCCCCAGCTTCTCCTTCCCTAAAGCACTCACCCAGAAGTATCCATGTCAGAGCTGGGGTTAAACAGGGCAAGCACTCAGGGTCTTACAGAGGAAGCCACCCCTACAGCCACCTGAGGTGCAACAATAAAGCCTCAAAAAAAGCTAAGGAATAGTAAGTGCTAATTTCTGGGCCTGTGTAAACCATGGATTGCACCCTTGCCTGTGCAGGGCTGTTTATAGGTTCAACCCTCCATAGCCCTGGAGAAGAGGTGGGACCTAGTTTCCTAGACAAGGGAACTATGACAACCATGGTGAGTCTGGACTTCTGTCATGCTCCCCCACCCTGAATGCTTGATTCTGGGTGATCCTGGGTGCTGCAGAACCTGAGCCTCCTTCTCTAGCTTCACCCTTAAGCAATATTTGTCAGCATGGGCATCACGTACAACGACAGGTGGCCTAGTAATATCAGACACAAAAAAGTTGCTTTCAAAAAAACATCTGGCAGCCCTTTCTCTTCCCCTCTGCCCCTGCCTCAGAAACAGAGAACAGATACCACTGCAGGTGTTTTCCCTGTCTCATTTCAACGTCTTTGTGAAGTGGCAGTGTTAGAGAGGTGTCTTTCCTGAGAAGGAACACCTCCTTTTCTGCTTGCTCCTTGACATTTCAGTGGATGAACTAAGAAGATTCTGGCCTTTATTTTAATCAGATTTCATGCACAGACTGGTCACCCTAAAGCTCACTACAGCATTTGAGAGATGTCTTGTCTGAAACACAGACCTAAACCCAGAACTTAGTGCACAAACACTGGTTCTGTCTCAAGCCCTGTGTTTGCTTTTTCATGTGTTTCTGGCCTATCATAGCGCTGCCTGCTAAGCACCTCCTGGACCAGACCTCACATTTTGTCTGGTGGGTGGCTCTTTCTCTGTCTCACTCTCTAGACTTCTTGTGTTTTGCAGACTAAGAGTTTGTTCGAGACACTCATGAAAGCTGAGACAGATTCTTGACAAAGTAATGTTTGTTGTGGGAATTGTCCACGGCTGAGTAAGATGAAACTGGAAGGGGAACTTTCTGTGTTTCCACTGACCTACTGGTCAGGTGGTTTGCCTACTACAGCCTGTTGCTGTAGAGGTTCCTGAGGAATCTATCCTTGGGGGAAGTCTTAAAGTATCTCTGTATGTATTGCAGCTGTTCTCTGGGCAACCTGAGGCTTCCCAAGCTGATCTTATAACTTATACATTTTACTCCTAGCCTCCTTGTCCTCTTGCACATACTGCTTCCTACACTTCCCTATTCCCAAAGGGACACCACTCTGCTTTACCTCTCATCCAGTTTGTTCTCAGCTCTGAGGGTGTTTGTCCTCGGGATCCCTGTGCACCTTCACTCTTAATAGCAGGTCCCTGTCTGCTGTGCAGCAGCTGCCGACAGAGCTGCACCTTGGCCCTGCACATTGGCTACTTCAGCCTGTTCATCTTAATGGTTCCTCAGAAGTAAAAACCCTGTTTATGTCTGAGATCAGAATCCTTGAGCATGTTCATTACTAAAAGTATGCTGTGTTAGCAAGAAAAATGGGCATATGAAAGCTTTATGTTCTCACAGTCTTGATTCTTCCACAGTCTTGTACCATCAATCATATTCCTGCAGAGACTAAAAAACAATGCCCAATGCTGTTGCTTGTATTTACTTTGTGAAGATGCTAATGACTGTGGGAGCAAAATGAAGTGGGCCTTCCCTGAGGAGATAACACTATTTTGTTATGAGAAGCAGATGGGATGTACGTGCACTTACTTTATTGTGTGCATTTCTCATTTCTTCTTTACTGTTTTTTTACAGAATCAAAGTTAGGAGTGACTCATCCCAATTGATGGTTGTCTGCAAAACAAGTATTTTCCTTTTTTTTTTTGTAAAGGGTTTTGTAAGAGCGGGAATGGGAATCATACTCTCCCCTCCTTGTCTGTAGCTCACATCACAGTCTCTTAAGAAGTGGTAGCTTTCTTCCAGGTGATGCTCATACTTAATCTTAACAATAGTAATTTGTGATCAATAAATTAAAATTCAAGTCATCCAGCATCAAAAAAAAATGCTTGGAGCTCACTGGGATTATTGCTTAGTTTCCTTTGGTGGCTTATATGGTAGTTGGGTAAACAATGTTTCCGAGTTCTGGTTGTATATTAGATTCTACAGCTCTGTATTTCACAGGTACCATAAAAGCAGGTACCGCAGTGATGGGAACCATGTAAGTACCTGGAGAGATGATAAAAATATTGTTGCTGAGCACTTCAGGGGGTGCTGTGTGTGAGGAGATACTTAATATGAAGAATAAGGGATTGTTAACTTTTACTATATAGCATATGCAATACTAGAATTTATTAGTCTATTGTTCAGTAACAGCACAGTAACTGATGTGCTGTTTCAAGCATTTTTAGTTTCAATCCATGAGATAAAAGAAGTTCCCAAACTTCCTGCCTCAGTTTTCCTGTTTGCAATATGTGAGTGCTGATGACACTAAGTGAAAATGCAGTAAATTAAACAGCAGAATAGATACATAGCACACAGGTGGAACACGATTTTTGTGTTCCGTGAAAAGATTTCAGTTTCCCCCCCATTAATAAAAGACTGATTTTTAGTTTAGCTACCGTAAGAAAAGGGTGTACAGCAGACGCTTCTTACAGCGTTCCTCACATGCTGCATTTGAGAGTGAGCAGGAGAGCTGGTCAGGATTATCTGTACTGTGGTACTCTTCAAGTTGTCAGTAACAAATAGTTAATAAAACACTGTTGTGTGGATGTCCAAGGCTGGCCCCAACCAAATAAGCTGCATGAAGGATTGATACAATCACTTTTTGTGTGTACACAGGCCCTCAGCAGGCTAGAACTTACACAATGCCAGGGGCAGTCACTGCTGTGGGGAGCTCACTGCTGCTTCTGCAGTGCAGTGGTGAGGGGCAACAAGTAATAAGAACAGAAACAAAGGCAAAAAGGTGGTGTTACCACTGAGATGACCCAGCAACGCAGTTTCAGACAGCTGAGCATTCATTACTTACCATATACAATGATAAGTATTGACAACCTATACTTTTTTAATGAATGTCATCCAACATATTTTTAGATTTTTGCATTTACATTCAGTTTCTGTTTTAAATTGACATGTTTAGCCCATAGCTGCTTTCAGCACACTAGGAGGGGAGAATGCCTTTTTTTTTTTGCCTCTCTGCCATTTGAGGGAAAATCAGTTGTTCTTTACACAAAATCTCTATCAGTGGCAGGTTTTAAAGACTTCCTTGTGTAATGTCTGAGTTTTTTAAAAATTTTGAAGTGCCAGCTTTTTCTGCATAAAAGCTGCTTATCCCTCAATTGCAAGAACTTCAAACAGTTTGCTGACAGCATCTAGACAGCCTCAACTGAAATAACTTGAGATGGCTATAGCTTCTCTTGGCAAGTGGGGGAGATTAAGAGCAAAATTCTACAGTTATGAAGATCATTACGCTGAAGTCTCGCTCTGCTGCCGATCCTTCCACATCTTTAGGCACAAACATCACTTCTCACATTGCCCTGCCTTGCAGCGAGTGTACACTGCTCTTGTGCAGATCCATCTACAGCAGCAGCAACCTGTCCTTCTGTACTCTTGGAACATAAGATGGAACATGACTGAGCCCAGAACAGCCAGTGCTCCATAGTGGTGCTTACACATGGCTGGTGGCTGTTTTACACTGCTTCATGCTAGTTTGCAAAGCTGAAGTGGCCACTTCACCCATTTCAATGTCTGACATGAATTCATCCTTCCTTCATACCTCCAGAGCAGTAGAGGAGCACAGTCCATTTATGTTCTCTTAAGTCTGCTTGAGATGCAGAGAGATGCATTTTAATTATTTTCATCTGGATATGTGCAGCAGAGAGGGACATTGTATTGATTTTTCTGTTTATTTTTCCCTTCTCTCAATTAATAAATCTTTTTCACTCCGCAGCTGTACGCTCATAACCTCAGGCTTACCAACATTTGTCATTTCAGCTGACTCTTCCCTCTAACTTCTACCTACCTGTTTCATACCTTGAGAATCTACCTTTACTGTAGATGATACTCACAGATATAAAATATAAGATATACATTGATACCAACCTCCTGTTTTCTGGGATCTGAAAATAGAAAAGCAATAAAGTAATAGGTGAGAGGCTGACCCTTGTGACTGCACCATGTACAAGATGACTGAGTACCTCTGGAATATGAACCCTGATGTCTGTATAAATAGTCTGTTGCAAAAACAGTACCAGGGTCTATTGCATCTCCACCTGCCTGTCCATGTCCTATTTCTACTGGAATAAGCAGAGACTACATAAGTCAGTGGTTATGGGCAAGGAATTTTTCATTGAAGGCTTTTGGAGGCAGCTTTTGGATTCTGATATAACACAATTTCCAGCAGCAGCTGGTGCTAGTAAAACACAGGTGATCCTGCTGTACTTTCCCATTCTTTCGGCACTCAAGTCTTCATGAACACACAGGCAATGGTTGTCAAACAACCATTGAAGGCTCAGAGCAAATTGTTTGTCTCCTTTTTAACATGGTGCAAGCACTGTACGTCTAAGGAAATGGAAATTCCTTTCTAACAACTGGCTCAGTCTCAAAATTCTGTTTGTATGGATGCCCAGTTTAGAAATTATATTTTCACCTGGCTCACGGTGAAGTCTGCTTTTCCACTGCAGGCGAAATCAAGATAGGCAGCTTTCACAAACCTCATGAAAACTTTACTTAGCAGGCAGACCAAGGCTATCACTGAACACAAAAAATATTTTTGAAAGGAGTAAAAACACTGTGAGGTGGGGCACTGGAAGGTGTGGATGTACCATCACTGGAAGTATTGAAGGCCAAGCCGATGTGGCCCTGAGCAACCTGCTCTAGTGAAAGGTGCCTCTGTTCACGGCCAGGGAGTTGAAACTAGGTGATCTTTAAGGTCCCTTACAACCCAAACTGTTCTATGATATCTTCCAGTTTTTGTGCTTGAGATGACAGTTCACACTGAGAGCTGCTGATAGTCCCTGCCTGGCTCACAGGTCCCCTGCCAAGCTCCAGCAGATGCTGCAAGCTGTTGCTTTTAACCTAGAGAACATTGAGCACCTGCAGTCTTTTGGGGCTCATTTGGTAGCAGCTGCTGTTTGCCAGAGTGTTCTCTCTTTCAACTTGCAAATATTCCTTTCCCTTTTCCCCCTTAAGGTTACTTTGGGCCCCTTTCTTTATCTGTTTTCATGCCCTCTGTTATTCAAAAGAATTGGTCATGAGAAAAGTTGGGTGGAGAACCCAGCAACTTTCTTTCCAGCCCTTTCCTTTACTCCTATGTGGCAATGTGCTGGGAAACCTCCATGAAGCCCTTCAACATCATCAGAAGGTAAAGTTTTGTAAAGCACCACTTCCCACCATGCTTCTCTGCTCTATCTTTCTCCACCTTATGCATGCCCTGGGGTCACTGGTACAAAGGTGGGCCCACAAGCAAAACCTTCTTCCCTTTGAGCAGCCTAGTTTAGTGCAAGTGTCTCTGCTCATGGCAGGGGTTTGGAACTAGATGATCTTGAAGGTCCCTTCCTTCTGTGATCCTGTGATTTCACCCTTCTTTGCTGGTGGCTCCATGTGTGGACAACCCCAGGCACAGCTGTGCCAGTGCCAGCACAGGGGAAATCCCTCTGCTACCAGAAGGTTGTTCAATAGTGTCTTTCCTTGCCAAGCCCCAAAGCATGCCAGGCAGTGGTGGAAGGTAAGTTTTGAAATGCTTTTTCTCTCTTTCTGCCAACTCAACATGGTAATGCTGTTTATGATATTTTAGTAGTTAAAAAATACTATGTGCATGCTGTGAGAAAAATCCTACACGGAAATGAGATACTGTGTAATGTATACTTTCCTTTACACCTTTTAATTTTTTATTTTTTTAAGAAGTCTGTGGAACTGGAGCATTACAGAGGAAGACTGGACAAGCTGAGAAGAATCAACTGAAAAGAAAATCTTCAAGTTTGTGGCTATCAGAGCAAAAGGTAAAAAGGTAGGATTGTATCTATGTGGTTGTTAACCTTTCACTAACTCACATTGGCTGTAATGGGAGTGTTGGCTCAGTCTGTGGCACTACCCATTGGACCATCATTTTCTAAAGGTGAAAGGGGACATTAGAAAGCTCCAGAAATTCAGGGAGATGTGACTGAGGTGAGCAAGCAAAGGCTTGTACTGCTCTGCATGCGAGTTGACCATCACAGCTACTTTTTCCACCCCTTTCTCTTTGAGACCAGCTCAACTTCACCACCAGCTCACAAACAAATACATGAAAAAGAGCAAACCCTGCATTTATTTGAAGCAGCTACTTCCTTAGTGTTCAAAACAGCTTCATTTCCATAATGTTAGATGGCAGTATCATAACCTTTAACAGCACATGAATCAAAAGTTGTCAACTTTTCCTCTTTTGTCATAAGCCTTGTGATTCTGGCCATATACTTTATTTTCTTGTGGTTAGCCAAAGCTTGCTTGCAAATTTTTCCGGTTTAGAAATGTCCATCATTTCCTGTGCTCTTTAACAGCAGAGGAATGCCAGCCAAGGCAGGCAGCCTTTCCACACAGCCCTTTGCTCATTCACACCGAAGGTGCTCTATGTAAACAAGGTTACTGCCTCTGTCTATCTTAAAGCAGACTGCAACAAGACTCCACTTCATGCCTTTCCCTGGTGGTAGTGGGGGATTAGGAGGCTAAAGGGGAAAACTGGCCTGAAAATGTCAAAAAACAAACCAAATCCAAACCCCAAACAACCAAAGAGAACTCCACAACTTTTTCACCGCTTGTTGAAAAAAAGTTCTTGTATACTTATGTGGAAATTTTCCTATTACTGTTATTATTTCAGCTTGTAGTTGGCCATGGGAACATTTCCAAAGAAACCAGTACTCTGGGAAATCTTTTGTTTTCCAGAAAGGTTCTTATTCAAAAGCAATTAACATAAAAACATTAAAATTGTCTAACTTCAGAGACAGAAGAATGAAGGAAGGAAATGTGAGAGTGTGTGTGGGCACGCAGGAGGGAATACAGCAGTCTGGGGCAATGTAAGAGGCAGAAGAGGAAGACCAGGGGACTCAGGTCAGGGATGGGTGCGATTGCCAAGGAGGGTTGGCATGGTGAGGCTCCACAGCTGTGGAATGCAGGAGCTGGGAGGAGTGCTGGGGGCTGTGACCTTGGACAGTAGCCGAGGAGTGGTGTGGAGCCCAGGCCAGTGGGAGTCCAAGGAGTGAGGCTGGAGATGCTCAAGTGTCTCTCTATTCTTAAGGCCAGGTAAGAAATGTGTGTTACGTGTTATGGCAGCTCTGAGTGCCTGTTGTCATGAGGTGCAGTTGTGGTGTCAAGACCAGGCTTGTTCTCTGGGGCAATGCCCCTGAATCCGTTTGCTTCCCACTGACAATGCTGGGCCAAGGCACTGGCAGCAACAGTGTTAGGGGTTTTATTTTACAGCATCATGGTGCATGTTTTCTCCACCATTTCTCCAGTGGGTTTTGAAACAGCTGGCTGATTTCAGTCTCACTTGGGAGGGCAGAGGGTCACTAAATATTAAGGTATTGTCAACTGGTGTGGAAATGGAGATTGATCAGAAGGAGTTTCCAGATGTCCCAAGGCAGATCTCTCTGCCTTTTTCAAAAGAGCACAATTATTTTAAAGTCTGAACTGCACTATATGCAGCCTAAAGTAAGGCATTTTCTATTGCAAGAGGGGTGCCACAGCTATAAATTCACAGATAATCTTTTGAGGTCTTTTGACATTTCTATCTATCTTTCCTCCTCCTGTGTTAGCTCATCTCTGACCCTGTTCCTGTCCACATGTGTCAGTCTCAGTCAGAAATGTGAAAGAGATCTCCATCCTCCTCCTCAAGGGGGACCTGAAGGACTTGGGAATCAGCCAGATGTAACATTGCAGGCAGGAGACCTGTGGAAAGGAGAAGTGGCAGTAAATACTGGGAAGGTTGAGATCACTGAAAATGCATGAGATGAACTGGAGTTGCTGGGCTGAAAAGGAGGAATGCAAAAGTTGATGAAATGGACAAATCTGCCAGGAATCCTGAGATCAGAGACAATTGGAAGAAACCTGCCTGTGTCCCAGAAGAATGTTTGAGACAAAAATCCTTAAAGACCTTGGATAAATAAAAATCTGAAACACAAAAGCTTGTTCTAAACTAGATAGTAGTCTGTGCTCTGAAAAACGCAGAGAAATGGGGCAGGAGCACTGCATAAAAAAGGAAAAAGGCATGTGAACAACAATGACAGCAGAGCTGAAAGCGACTTCAAAAAGGCTCAGGACAGAATGCTATAGTGGTGGAAGGGGAGGAGGTGTCTGGGACTGTCCTTCTCCTGCTGCAGAAGGAGGCTTTGCAGGTTTTCAGCACAGTATTTCTGTGCTGGTGTTTTCCTGTATGCCTTCCCTTCCACTCAGAGGGCAGCATAAACTTTTAATGGATCATCAGTAGCTGGTACAAGTGTCCCCTCTCCTTCCATCCTTCTGTCTTGTTTCAAGATCAAATGTTAATTGAAACAAGATGTAGCAGACAGGATGAATGTCTATAAATAGGTTCTAAACTGTCATCTTAAGAGCAATGTATGTGACCCAATTCAAATACCAATATGAAGAAAGAAAAATTGTTAAACACATACTCCCATTAAACACAGGAAGGTCTCCTTGTAAATTGTTTTATTCTT
Source organism: Campylorhamphus procurvoides (assembly GCA_013396655.1). NCBI lineage: Eukaryota > Metazoa > Chordata > Aves > Passeriformes > Dendrocolaptidae > Campylorhamphus > Campylorhamphus procurvoides. Next base: position 192,420 of record WBMV01005609.1, on the reverse strand, counting down.
TGACAGATACTTATTTAGGCTGATTACAGCAAATGGTAACATATTTTCCGCTTTGGTGCCCAGTAAATGCATTTTGATAATAGATTCCATTCATAGTACACTTTGTATTGTCATTCAATTTATGGCACAGATAATGTGCATTCTTACTAGTTTCTCCTTCTTTCACAATTTTTAAAGAGTTTAATTTATTTACTCTATTACCTGACATGCAGAAGAGATTTTGTTTGGGCTTTTAAACCTCCTCATTTAAAATATGTAATTTTTGATGATATAGTATTCTAGGACGACCATATGACTTATCTGAGAAACCATTTATAACATTGTAGAGATTGTGAAACCCATGTAGGGTTTTTACACTTCCAATTTATGTAACACAGTATTTAACTCGTCTGAGCCCCCAGAAGATTACCTGTATAAGTAGCAAAGGCAGACAGGATTCAGCTTTTGTTATTCAATCTCTTTTCAACACATGAAGTTCTCTTCCAACAGCTGGTTCTGTAAAGAAGGTTTGTCAAGGTTATATTTTTCAGTACTTGACTCTTGGCACTGAATATTTCTCATTTGTTATTTGCCTTGCTTTCTGAGGGGTTGCACATATCATCCTTACTGCCAAAGTGCTGCAGCAGCATGTACATTTCGAGGAAAATATTTATTTGAAGTGTAACTCTGTTTTCACTATAAAAAATACAAAGCTAAAAGTGACTGAAATAAGAGCCAAATATATATATATATATTAAGTATGTTTATGCAAGTTTAAATAAATGAAACAGACTTTTAAACTTCATCCATACTCATTGAGCTTCCATGGTATTACTATAGATAGTCAGCACTCAGAGCCAACTACCGTTTAAAGACCATTAAAAACACTACTGTATTTCTAGATATTTTATTATAATGAACTGCTCCCTATCTGTTCTGTTAAGCTAGAGAAAGCTTTACCCTATACTAAGTGCTAGCTATTTATGTACATATTGCAGAACTTTTCAAATATTTTGAAGCCAGGGGACATTCAGGTTGGAAAAAAATTCTTCACTGAAAGAGTAAGTATTACAACAGGGTCCCCAGGGAAGGGATGGAGTCTCCACCATTGAGGTATTCAGAAAGCAAGTAGATGTGGCACTTTGCAATATGGTTTAGTAGGCATGGTGGTGTTCAGTCAAAGGTTGGACTTGATCATCTTGGAGACCTTTTTCAACCTGAATGATTCTATGGTTCTATGAAACCTGCATTATACCTGCATGAAAGCCGAGTATTTACATTACATCATGGTTAAGAAACAACACATACATAAACGGAGACTGCAGGACTTAAAATTCAAAACATAGGTGTCTTTTTTTCAAAGTTGATTTGTGGATTCAGAAATAACACTTATCCAAGTGGAAGCTGTGAGTTTTAATATCCTAAGCAGTCTCTAGCATGAGAAGTCACAGAGCTTGTATTGCAAAATGAAATATAAAGTTGCCTCAAGCCACAGACAGCTAGCAGCTTGTTTTGATAAGGTTTTTGGGACAGGCTGACAGTTTAGTTCATTGACTTTGCTATTGCTAGAATTTGGGCATTAATCTTGATATCTAGTGGATACATCTCAAAATGTGTTTTAAAACTTGTTAGCCTGAATATCACGATGTACAAAAGCAGGATAAGGGGATGTGGTGGTGGAGGAAAAAGGTCCTCTGCCTAAAAGCACATGGTCTGTCTCCTCTCCCTTGAGCATTAAACAATGCAGCAGAAAAACACCAAAGACAGAAACCCCAGGAGAAAAGAGCATTCCCTGTTTGACTTTCTCACTAGTTTGGAGACTTCTTTCTGGGAACCACATCAAAGGGCCTTCACTGCTTCCATCTAATCTTGGTTCTTTGTGGTGGCAAAGAGTGAGCAATAGGAAAGAACTTTGAGCTAGGTGAGGCCTGAAGTTCCCAGGAACCTAGAAGGTCCTTGCCTTCCTGGATCCTCTTGTGCACCTTACACACCTGGAAGTGCTACACTTAGCCAACTGTACCACAATATAAAGCAGACACAACCCATTCACAGACAGTACATACATAAAATAACATGAGGTATGTGCCATATGAAATTAAGCATCCCTGTGACACTTAAGTTGGCATTTATATTTGAAAGCTGTAAACTGACCTGTCTGCACCTTTGGCAATAAAAAACTCAAAGTGTACAAGGCAGGACTTCGAGTAGGTATGTCAAGTAAAACAACATCTAGACAGATATATCTGCAATCGTAGAAAGAGCGTGGGTATTTTCAAGCCTGAACTGAGGTGTCCAGCCTTATGTGAAATACTTTCTTTCGCAAGAGGAGAGAAGATTGCTGTTTCCTCTCTCCCTATATCTATTTTCAATGTCTTTTTGAATTTTCCAGATAATCCTGGCCTCTATAAGAATCTGGATAGAAACCATATATTTTAACATGGATGACCAGTCGCACAGCATATTTGAATCCTGAACAGAAACACTTGGAGATATTGGTACCACTCAGCAATCCATAGGCAAAAATTGCTTTTATTGAACCTATTCACCAGATGGTTATAAGAAGAGACTGTAAAAAATGCTATCCATTTGTGGTCAGAAAAAGTATCAAGTATGACAAGTTATCCTTACTGAATACTTCAGTTACTGTACTTGGCAGAGAATTTGCTTTAACTCCAGAAGAGTATTTCAAATGAAATCTTTAGAAGAGATGTGAAACAACTGTGCAATACTGGACTTTTTGTTCCTCATGCCATAGTCCTTTTCCCAGTCCCATATTAAGGCAAGAGAAAATTTAAGCAGCTCCTAATTACAGTAGTCAACATAACAGCTAAACTATTCGGAAAGAAAGCACCACAGGACAACTGTAGTTCCAGTAGGATTTGACTTAAGGATCGTGTAGGAAGCATTTCCACTGCCAGAGCAGTGATGAAAAAGAGATGGGGGTGAGGGGTGAACAAGTTCCAGTTATGAATCACCCCTCATGTTGGCCAAGGAATCTGCAAATGGAAAGAGAAGGGAAGTGACCACTGAGGCTGAGCTCTGCAACCTCACTTTCCTGCTCCCCACTAGGAAGAACTGTACTTTTCCCTCTCTGAGATATGCCCTCTCACACAGCATTCACCCTCATTAATTGGAGCATCTCCCTTCTGCATCCTAATCAAATAGTGCTGGCAAAGCAGTATCACTATTAAGAGGGATATCTGACATGCTGGCCAAGTCAGTCAGTGAATTGTTTGCCTCAGGCCTGGCAGGTAGAGGTCTCCATTTAATTTTATCCAGGGTAAAATTATTAACAGCATTGAAGTATGTGGAGACCATTGAGAAAAGGAAGGATCCCCTGTTGCTGAGAGAGAGCTTGACTCTTAGTTTTTATTTTTCCTTCAAATACATTTAAAACATTGATGCTTTCTCCCACCGGAGCAAAATACCACCAGGTAAAAGATGGCAGCAAACATATTAAAATTAGTGTTACACCAAAAATCAATGAGAGGTGAAAAAAACGGCTGAGAAAGAGGAGTTCAAAATCAAAACTGCATGCATGTGGAAATGGCCCACATTTCCTAGAAAGTAAATCTTTCAGCTGACAAGTTCCTACCGTAGAGGACAAGTACCTGTCCAGCTCTGTGCTAGACCCAAATGTCTTGCAACAGAAGTCAGCTGTGAGTGGGATTTTGGCTAGGTCTGCAGTGGAAATGCATGTCAACTACAAAGTGGCTTCCAAGTCTGGGTTGTAATTTTCTCCAAATGTAGCACAGAAATGAGCTATTCCTCATTTTTGCGCCTCCCTGTTTTTGGGGCCTGGGCTGATTTATCAAGAAATGCCAAGGAGCTGCACAGGTACTCATGGAGAGAACTTTACTAGAATTCAATTCCAGCAAGGGCTCCGCTTTTCACACAGTTTCCTGATCCCTAGAGAAACAACTGGGGCAAATAGGAGCCTTTGCAGCAAACCTGACCCTGTGTGCAATAGATGGAACCACCTGTGTCTGTGTCACTGTGCCTGTGTCCAAGCCAAACAGCTCGCTTCCTGGAGTCCCCGGCCGGAGGGGAATGTCGCGGTGCGTCAGAGCTTGGAGCGGAAAGCGGATGGTGCTGTGGAGAGCACACGCTGTGACCGGCTCGGATGTGGGCATTGCTCCTGTGAGCTCATGGCAGCAGATGGCCCGTTCCTATACTTGATGGCAGGAGAGAGGCACGGAAGTGGGGGTAGGGACAGTTTTTTCCCCGGAAACTTCTCTGTCTGGCAGATATCAAGCGCAGCATCTGTGTGTTCTGGGAGGTTCAGATAGATGTGTTACACCGCTGATTCAGCCCCTGCGCTCCCCAGCTGCTTGGCTTGGGGTGGGTTTGGCGGACAGTCCTGCCTGAGCCTATTGCAGAAGTTAAAAAGTTATTTTCTCAGCTCTTCCCCCTCCCACACCCCCTTGCCAAGGCAGCAAAATTGTGGTTCCTTTCTCAGAAACTAACTAAAGCTTTGCTCCACTAAAACTTGGCCACTGCAATAAGAAAGGTATAAAATAAAATGGTAAATAAGACGAAATTATTTTTCTCTAACGAAATATGTTGCAAGTTGGATGATAGACCTGTTGCTTTCCTTTTCCTGTTTTTCTTCCTCTTACCTATGCACAAACATTTCTTCTGCAGTAGGTATCCCATCACTGCAGTTTCAGGCAACCTCTATCACACAGTGCTGTGGTGGGGTTGGACTAGGACAGCTGGCAGCAGGCTAACCTTCTGGGACAGTGGCATTCTCCCTGTATGGAAAGGGAGGGGAGAGATTCAATGTACTTGTCTAAATGAGCATATAGCTGGTGATTTAGATAATGGTAAGGCACACTGGAAAAATGTGCATGTCTTTTAATCTAAAATCATGAGTATGGTGAGTGTGAAACACTGGATTTAGTGAGCTATGACAGCTATGGATGGAAAGGAAAAGGTTTTGTAGTACTTCTGCTGGGCCCCAGTTCACCCAGCCTGGGTCTTTGCAGGATAACTTGTTTTAAGGTGGGTTTATGGACAGAGATGCCACCTCCTTCCCATAAAGCTCAGTAGCTGGTTGATTACTTTTTAGTGTGAGAGTTCAGAAAAACATTCTTAAACCATGATGTCTCCAGAGGTTTGTGGTAAGAAAACAATGTTAATTTGCCCAGTCTAGAAGTAGAAAGATGAAAAAAGAGTAAAGTACACTGTGTTCTTTGTTCCAAATACCTGGAATTGGTGTCCTTGTTGGAGACAAGTACCATAAATGTCATTAATGTTTGAGGTTTCTTTCTCTTGTTTATGGAGCAGTGCAGTATTTCTGCCACAGCAGTGTTGCACTACACAGCATGATCCTCCTGTTTTCACTTTTTAATGAGCAGTGACTCTAATTACTGCAGTTATTGCACTGGGTGTGCACCCGTGCTTTACTGCAGTTTCCAAGGGGGAGTGTGTCATATCAGCTTCTAGAAAAGTTCAGGACAGCTGCCTGTGTCATGGAAACATAAGACTTGATTAACAGAGGATGTAGGAAGCCAAAGTAAACACTAGAAATGTGTAAAGCAGTTATGGTGGTGTAGATTAGTATATGAAGGGATGTGTAAATATGTGTGCTTGACATGATTGATTTTTACATCCAAAGGGAAGTCATTATGTTACTAGGTTTTGAGTTGGAAGTCCCTGCTGGCAGTGTTGGAGCTGTTTCAATGTCCCACTTAACTCAAAATCTCAAATATTGTGAAGAGTCAGGCCTGCATTGACATCTTCCCTGAATTTCAAATATGAAAGGACAAGTAACAAGAGAGAAAATGTAAAACTTTAAAAAGTGTGCCTGTCAGCAAAAAACATTGGTGTGTACACACAGCCTCTCTTGGTCGAACCACATACCTTGTGTATTAAAAAAATTCCCCCATGAGAGGTAGATGTGATATTAGCTGAGTAACAGGACCATTTAAAAACCAGGAGAGGTGCTTTGTGAGCCTATGAGATGCTCTTATCCTTTTTTGGCTTACTGACACACAGAGCTGCAATACACATTAGAGATAAAGTGAAAAGCTGCAGTTACTTAAATCAGCCACTGAGACACATCCAGTTAACTGGGTTATAAAGAAAGCCTGAATTATCATATTCTACTCTGTCATTTAAAGATAAATGCTTTTCAGCGTAAACCCCATCATTATGTGTACGTATTTTAAAAAGGTTGGGTTTTGTTTGCTTTTTTTAATTGTTTGCATGCGTTTTTTTGTTGTTTTTACAGCAATCATAAGACTCTTAGACTTACTAAGTGGGTCCAACTTGTGGTTAAATCCTGCAGACGATAGTCTTGCTGATCTCAGGATTTTCCAAATACTAAAACACACATGTCTGGATTTCTCAAAACCCCACAGAAATTCAAAAACATGAGACCCACTTCACCTTTCCCAAGATATCTGAAATAGCCATAAACCACTGGAGCATCCTGGCAAGATTTCTTGTAATAGACAATTTCTCAAACAGCTCTTAGTGGCTTATTAGCAATTTCAGGTATTATATATTACCAAACAAAATCAAAATTTATCCTTTAGTTTTTGTTTAACTACAATAAAATATTTATAAGGTGCAACCTTATGTGCATGCAGGTGCAATAGTTTTTCCAGTGTTGTTTATATAAGAGAGTACCATTAAAAATGTCATGTGGAGGGAGGAGGGTGCTCTGTATGGAGAGCTGTATAAAGTCTGAGCCAAGAAAAACAAATCTCCCAGTAAACCCTGGCACTCTTGTGCAAGTGCCATCCCCAGCACTGCTTCCTACAGGAGCCTGAGGCCAAGGTGTGGAGGTTGGTACCTGCCAGCTGCATGGCTCTGGATGTGGAGTGACTGGTCTAGATAAGAATTTGTTTCAGCAGAATCAAATGGAAGTCCTTACCTAGAGGTAAGTCTGAAGTTCTCATGCACTACTAAGTTCCTTTCGATGCATATCTTTACACTTGGGGTTTGTGTATATATATATTTACACTCGGGGTTTGTAGATATAGTTACAGTGCGACAAATATCCCTGATGTGACAAGTTGGCAGGAAAGAGACAGTGTAAGTGCTGATGTACCTGCTTGAGTGAAAATCTGGAGGGTCTCAGTGTGCAGTGTGTGCATGTGTCTTGTTAATTTCCTTAAGCTGGTTTAAGTTTCTCAAGTGGTAACTGCAAGCCTTGGGTAACTGTACAGTTCAAGAAGAAGAAATACACTTGCTGAAATGCGATTGTCCTATATTGGGACAACCGTCTGGCCCCATAGCAAGGCATTTTTTATTTTCAGGTGAACTCATTCCATTTTAAGCTTTGCTTGGCTTCAATGGCCCTTTTGACAACTGTAAAGGATGCTTCTGGCTTTGGCCTGCTCTGGTATTTCGTTTATCCTCTGCAGAAGTCTGCCTTTTTGGCAACATGGGCCATTAGCTTTTCTCTTGTGGTTTCAGTTTTTCTTCTTGCCTTTCCACTTGGGATTTTTCTTCTTTTACTGTTCCTTTTCTCTTTTCAGCAAGCAGTTTCTGCAGATCTGCAAGGTGAATTCTATTAATTCTTTATACACGCCTTCCTTTTATTAAATTGGTCATTTATTTTTCAGTTCTCTTTCTTAAGATGAATATTACAGGGTTGTGTTTTTGGAGCAGGGAGGAGAAGTGAGAGGTGGAGGGAATCACATCTCCCAGGGAAAGTGCTGCTTCTAATTATGCCTTGGAGATTGTTTCTTCATGGCTCAGATATAATTACTACTTGATCAAACTCATATGTGCTATTTAGGACAAAATAAAGCCTCTCTTTCTATATGACCCAAAAAACAAGCTGTTGCTTCAAATATTCATTCTTAGGGGGTCAGGAAACTGCATCTGTAATTCTTACATATCCTATAGACCCTGAACTCTTTCCAACAGAGCAGCCCCTTTTATTTAACTCTTTCCTCCTGCAGCCCCGCTTCTAGCAAAACTTTGCCACTTCTAGAAATACAGAGGTGCAAAGCAGGACTTTTAGGACATCTCTTCATTTCTGGATTCTGACTGTCTTTTGCGAACTGCTTAGAAATGTATGTTGTAGGACAGGATTTTTAACCTTGCCCATGTCTTACCCAAGTTGGAAAAAGCTGGAAGTAGAGGGTAGTGCAACGTAGATGGTGAAGGCAGTAGGGACATGGCCTCAAAGGGCAGAGAAGTTCTGGGAGAATGACAAGAAGGCCCCTGTCTGCCCTTGATCATTTTCTTTCCTTCTCTAAAGCTCATGCTTTCACCACTTCAGAGTCAGTACTAGGAGCAATACCAGGTACTTTCTGGTGACAAAGAAGGGTGTGCTACATGAGCTGGTGAGATGATACCTCTGCTGAGTCAAAGTCCACTGAATTGGTAAGACTCATTCCCAAGTCTTCAGAGAGTTGCAAATCCCCCAAAGGGATCTGGCCTGAGTTTACAGAGTCTGTGACTAAACCTGCTGTCCTCTGTATCCTCACACACATGCTGACTGGATCCTGGAAGGTTACCCAGACATCTGAAACTCTGTCTTTGAACATGCCCACAGACATGTCAGCCTCAACAGAACTGAGCAGCTTGGTGACAGCTTCCTGCCCATGTTCTGCCCCACAACACCAGATGCAGCACTTTTCCAGACCACACTTTGCAAAAACGGCTATTGTAGGCTATTGTTCTTGCTTGAAGTACAGCAGGGATGCTGCAGTTCCTGTTCTCCTTATCCAACTACCCAGGATGAGGATGCTTTCTCCCCATCCCACCTGGTCCTCTCATATGGGCTCAGTCTCTCCTTTCAGCTAAGAGATTTAAAGCACCTCTCTCATTCTCTGGAGACTTCCAGGGCTGTACAACTTTTGCAGTGAGTGCAATCCCATGATTCTTAGAGCTGGAGGGATTAATCAAGAAACTATTAAGTGCAGTGAGCAGAGCATGTATGCAAAAGCAAGAAGAACAGTATCCCACTGCTTCTTCCAGAAATTATTGCTATGGCTTATGCATATTTTCTATGAAATTTATAAGGAGACCTTGGTGTGAGAGTCATTGCCTAAAGGCTCTGGAGAAGTCTGTGTGTCCTGGTGGCATTGCATACAGGAAATGTAGAGGAAGAATGGTGTTTGCACTCTCTGTCCCAGTGTGATCCTTCAGAAGGACATCTCAAGGTCCATGGAGAATTTGGCTTCCAATTCATTATTAGGTAAATTATAACAATGTGGAGAAAGCTGCTGTTGAAGGGGGGTGTCTCACAGTGGGGTTTGACATGCTGTTTCCCAAGGGTTAAGAAAGCATGGGTCCAGGTCAGGGTACTGACGTAGAACATCTCATATTTCCCTAAAATTGTAATAATTTTCAATTTACAAACCTCCTGGGAAGGGCTCACATAACACTGGAAAGGAGTTGCTAGTACTTATTTCTTAGCCCTCTGACTTTGCACAGTCTGGCGCAAGGGATGAAGCATGACAAACAAACAAATTCTGTTAAAGGCCAAAAATGTTTGGCTGATTGTGTTTCACCATCAATTTCTGTAACAAAAGCCTGTTTAATAGGAGGAGAACAAGGCTTGTACCTATTAGCTGCTGTCACTTTTGCACATGAGACTGATGGCAGCCACTGACTCCACCAGCTATGACATATATAAACCTTTTTGAAAGGCACAATTCGAAGTAGTGATTTATGCTCTATTGATATTCTTTATTACAAATAAAGAATTTATTTATATGGCCACCAAAATGCCATATGTCTTACTTCAAAGGATTACAAATCACTCACAGAATGTTTTATAAATTATTTCTCTTCAACATTGCCTTATATTATCAGGGCAATTGTTTCTGCAGTCCCACTTCCAATCCTTCCACCTTAGTCTAAGGCCAGCTCTTGTAAAAATCCCTGAGATCCTTTTTTACTAACATTATTATCAGACCCCACACTGCCTCGGTTTTCCTCCATGCAAGAACTGCTATTCATTCACAGTCCTAGAGGCTGTTGCCTTTTTTCAGTTGCTGGAAAGTGGGTGCCTGCGTTCTGGCCCTGACTTGGAAGGTTGACTCCCACTAGGAAATTGCCTGTATGCATTCATCCCCAACACGTCTGCCTATCCAGCTGGTGAAGGATGCAGCTGTAGACACAGGACAGGTGAGGTATATGCTCTACTGCCAGCCCTACTGTGGCCTGGAGGTTTCACACACTTAACTGCTCTAATTGTTGAACAGGAGCTCAGACCATGGAACACTCATCAATATAGGTAGGGTCACTCCTTCTGTGAGCATGTAGGAGTTACCAGCATCCAAGCTATTTAAGAGAGGGTTTGGGCCCACAGACAATTTATTAAAACATCCCCAGTTCTGTCCTCTTTGTGTAGTCTTCATGTACATGTATTACTAATGGCCACACACACAGTATGTAGGCAATGTGTGTGTTTTTATGGTGTCCTTTTAGAGGTATCTCTCCCTCCTGGGAGAAGAGAATCAAGAGAAACTGCAGTCCCTCAGGATATAAATGAGATCACAGCCAAAATTCAAAACTCCCTATTACCCTTGCTTACTCAGTGCCCAAGTATGGGCCAAGCAGGCTGGGCCTTCATCCCTACTCAGCAGGGTTTATTGCTGTACTTTATCAGAGCTATACATCAGCACTCAGTGTTCACATGTACCATTTATTTTGATATGATGAGACAGGAAACACTTTCTTCCCATGCACAGGTAGACAGCTGACTTCAGAAATTCCAAAACCTAATGCTGAGAACTTGCCTGTGTGTGACCTGTACTGAAAGAGAAGTGCCCATACAAGGGACACCTGTTCTTCTTTACCACAAACCATGCTTTGGATTCAAGACTTGCAGAGAAAAAGGACACTGTTCTTGTGGGCTGTGCATGGTTAGAGACTTGTAAATGATTTCTTCACTTGAGAGAAAAGTACTTTTTACATTCCAGATTTGGGACATTGGAGAAGACTTCAGATAGTCCATGAACCAGACACAGTATTTTGGGATGCTGTGCTGGGTGCACTGGAGTCAAATTACAGAGCCACAGCAGTCAGAAGTGATAACTGACAAACCTCTTGTTCAGAGGAGAACTCACTGGTAAATAATAACCACAGCCATCCTCAGCACCAACCTATTGTCTAATCCACTAGTAGTATGATTTTATGTACAGATTATTGATTTCAGGCTACAGTGTCAGAGACAGCAATGTTCTGTACCCATGTGACCTCACAGGTTGTGAAATGTGTGCAATTACACAGGCATTACTTACCAGTATTTTAAGCAGTGTTTGCTAATTATTGTTATTATCTCTCCCAAGAGATTAGTGCCATTACTGTCTGTAGGCTGTGATTTACAGTAATCATCTGAAAATACTGGATTTGTTAAGCTGCTCAGATAATAACAAAAACAAGTCAAGCAGTACTGAGAGATATCAAATGATCTTAAAGAAAATACTTTTCTTTCTTGAAGATGTATTATTATATTCCAGCCACCTACTTGCCAACAAGGCAAAGTGGTCTGTTGTTGGGGGACACATACTAAAATGAGAAAAATATGAAGGTATTTCTGTGAATTCTAATATGAGCAGTATGATCACCTTCGTGTGACTGAAGTGTTCAGTAACAGTACACATACCACTTGACTCTTCTTGTTTGAAAGAGCACTGAGTCAGGGTTTTTCTCCAGAACCTGACATCAAGTCTGTGAAAGTCTTCTTCATTGAAGTTATTCAGAAAAAGACTATGTACTATTTGTTTTGCATATGTAAACCATGTACATTGCTAGAGATTGTAAGAGGCCTTAAAATCCATTGGTAAGCTTTCTAGAAATAAATTATTGTTGTATGAATTTACTAAAGATTACTTGGTCCTTCATAAAAAAGATTATAATCATGCTTTTCAAGCTTTTTTCTTTCGCAGAGTGAATTAGAAAAACCTATTTAAGCTTACACTAGTTAATTTTTACTTTGATATTTTTCTCCAGTAAAAAGCCCTCACCTTTGCTTACCTTCATTTCCTTGTGGTTTGCTGGGGTTTGACACTTACATGCCTCTGTCAAAGGAGATCAAGGCACATCTCCTTGCATGTGCCTGCTTCTCCTCTCCTCCACGGGAGCCCATATATAGCAACTCCATGGGGAACTAGAGGGCTATGATGGGAGAAAACCAGGAAATACAGGCTAGTGAAATGCAGGGGCTCTGAAATGAGTTGATCTAAGTCCTCTCTGAATTGAATTTTGCTGCTTTCCAGGACACGGGGCCAAGGTCATTCCTAGTACAAACACAGCAGAGGGAAGGGCTGGGGCAGGAAGTTTCCGTGGGTACACACCTGCTGTACAAACCAGCAGTGAATAATCAAGGCAAAAGCCCTGGAGCTCCAGCACCCAACTTTCCCATCCACTAAAGAGCATGGGGGCACCAACTGCAGCTGTTGAAGGCTTCATTCCTCTCATAGCTCTCAGCAAACCCCTTCCATGGGGAACAGCTGGCTCCACAGTCCCAGAGCCTCCTGTGGCACAGCTCCTGCCCCAGCCCAGCATCTTTGCAGCACCAGGGTTTAGCTGAACACCAGGCAGTTCAGCTACAGTGGTTCCAGAGACAGTTGCCTGCTTTGTCCTGGCCTTTGAGAGCAAGCAGATCCACCTGTGTATGGGGTAAATACAAGCTACTGAAGTCTTAAAAAAAACCCAGAAAACCTCACAATAAGCCTGACATAACCCTCCTATCTCCAGTGTTTGATGGACCAGTGGTGTGTAGGTAGCTGCATGGGAAAACAGGAGCTTGGCCTCTGGGATAGGAAAGATGAGGCAAGGAAAATATGTTTTCCACCTGCCAAAAAGACTAAGGCTAAAGCTTTGCCAGTTGGACCACACTTTGTGAGCTGCTAGGCAAGCTCAATTCCCACTAATGTCAGTGGGATTTCTGTGGGAGCTTAGCAACTGGCATGCTGTAAGCTGTTACACAGGAATGACAGGGGAACATATTAATGCAAATGCATATGAGGCTGAAGCCATCCATGATCTGTTATTAAGTAATGCATTCAGGTGATACTTCCCAGATAGTAACAGTCATACTTGAACAGATTAGTCCTCACCCTGACTGCTAGCTTTCTGCATTATAGATGTGGCAGTGCTATTAGTCAAAACACATTCTCCTGAAGTCTGAAATGGTATTTGCTGCTTCTTCTCCTTTCAAATGCTTTTCTTTTGTCCTCTCTTCAATTTGAATTCAACCTATACATGTTTATCTAGATAATATCCCATAACTACTTTTACATATAAAGGTACTTCCCAATTTTCACTTCTTCTAAAGCTGTCAATAAAACACTTTAAAACTACTCTGTGGCACAGATAAGCATTCCACTTACCCGTATTTTCTCTTATATACAGCAAGGGAGGTACTGCTCAGTTGCCTCAGAGAAGCCACTGATGAGAGCAGCCAGTTCATGTGCTGTTCTCAAAAAGAACCCAGATGGACTGAACACCATAGTGCGTGTTGGCTGCTAGATCTGCTCTGTCCTCAGCTTCCTGCTAAAACAAATTTGTTTTGATTGTTCCACATAGTAAACAGTTGTTGATCAATGTAATGCTGAATGGTGCTGGTGGCTGATTCATCACTCTTGGCTTGACTACTGCACAGCCTAAGGAGCAAAAGGGAAATACTAACGACTAGGAAAAAAAGGCAAACAATGGAAGAAAGAAGAGAGGGAAGAAAAGGGAATCTAGCAGCCATCATAGGGATACAGAGCATGGAGAGAAGAGTCACTAACGTTTTTTCCAAATCTAAGATATATTTACTTTCTGATGCAGATTTATGCAGCAAAACACTTAGATTTTGAAAATGGAGTGTGTAGATGCTGTGCAGCAGAAATTAGCCGAGAGGCAACATCTTAATATAGAGTGCAGGAGTGCATGGAGCACTTCTGACAGTGGAGGAGCCTGGGTTCCTACACAGGCATTCCAAATAATGTTTAAAAATATTTGTGGGAGAGAACAAGCTTGTGAAATCAATTTTCTGAGCTGCTGTCTGCTTCTTTAAAACAAAGATGATCTTACGGCAGTTCTATGTGTTTTCTTTTCATGTCAATGCTAAGCTTATCTTATAAACACATCTTCAGTATGTAAAGTAAGTTAAAAACATCCATTATAAAACTCGGATGCGAGGAGAATGTGGCCTGGATTCTTACTGGCATGCAGAGAGATATCCTGTCTTATTCTTTTCTGTAGTGTGATACAGTTGTAGCATTATCTGATATCTAGGGCTTTGAAGGATCTATTGTAAGCACGTCAAAGACTTAGAACTTGTTTTTGGCAATATTATATCCCCAAAACTGAGGAATGAGTCCCACTGACTTTCATTAAACAATGTATCCCATTATTGTTTTTCCTGTTTGGAGCTGAAATTAAACTAGCATTAATAATACTTTGCATATTTATTCTTTCAATGAGAAAAAAATATTATGATGTCTATAGAAATGTGCATTCAAAGTGCAGCTTAGACAGTAACGAGTCAATCCTGCTGGCCTTGCACGAGATCCTGATGTCCATGATGGAGCTTGGGTGTGACATGAGTGCTGTTCTGTGATCAGCATCTCATCTCCTTAGTGACCTGGGGAGTCCAGGACTAACAAACTATGGTGCAAGTCTCCCACTCAGCAGTTTTGCATATAGGAAGAGAACATTCCCACAGCAAGTGGTAACTTGTCTAGCAGCCTTTCAGGCTAACATCCACTGTCTCAGAGAGATAAGGGAAGGAAGTGCCACAACTGCAGGGCGGTTCATGGGGTATAGGAGTGAAGGCTGTGAGACTGGGGGAAAGTGGTGGAGCCTGAACTTGGGAGTCCAGATTAAAACCTTACAAGAGTTTAAGGCTGGGACAGAGACTCAGAAGTAGGAAGATACCAATCACCAGCTGTCATAAGAAAGAGGATAGAAAGAAAGACTAGGCAGAAAACCGTCTGCACCCTTGGTCCCTAGACTCAGTTTCAGGAAATTGTGGTCATTCTGATGTTGGCATGTACTTGTCAGCCATCCCCCCAGCAAGTGTCCAAACTCTCCTTCAGTCTCTTTTCTCCAAAGTGTGGCAATGTTCACTTGCTCTCAGTTATTCTTTTGGTGTCTCATGGTGCTAAGTTCAGTGTTCTAATGTAGAAGGTCTTGCCTTTCTGAAGACCATCTGGGTGTCAGACACCAATGGACACTGGAACTCTGCTTTTTAGCATATTTTTTTAAAAGTCTGGGAAATAAGTACTTTTTTCATACTAATTAGTATTAACATTTCTCTAACCAGGAAAGATAGAAGAATAGTTAGGTTGTGAAATAAAGCACTCGAAAACTACAAAGTGTCACGATTAAAAGTTACCCAATGATTTGATTTAATCCTGTTGTGTGTATTCATTATGGTATTTTACAAACAAGTTTGAGTCCAACTTTATTTATCTTGGCAGTATTTCAATGGAAATATTTGTTTGAAGATGTTCATTTCCACAGTGGTCAGCACCATAAATAGTCATTACAATAGCAGTACTTGCTAGGTATTTTTGCTTTATTTTACAAATGGGGCAAACTTCTTCATAGTGAAGTGAGCAAGTGCATCTGGTAAGACAGGTTTAGATGTTTGGATATCTTGGTGCCTTTTCCTTAATTCAGATGAGGATTCCTTCTGAACGAGGGCAGTACATAAAATACACAGGGTGGAGATGAAATCCTGTCTCTACCAAAATGAATATAAATGAGACATTACGGTACAAATACATATCCTTAAGGTCTAAGTTATTCTGTCCACTAAACCAAATTGCTAACAAATTGGCAAACTAACAAATATCAGCATTTATGAAAATTAAATCCATATGTTCTTCAAATGTATGTATCATCAACTGCTTCCAGATGTAAAAGGCCATGGACATTTTAAAGAACTTCAGTCCTGCAGTCAGTTTCCATTACAATACTCAAAATTAGCACTGTTCACAAGCGACATACAACAATATTTAGTCTCTTCAGGAAACAATACTTGTTGCTTTCCTTAAAGCCAGGTATCCTGTAACCACATCTGAAGGGAGCATCCGAATATAGGCAAATTCTTCGATAGTACTAAACCTTAGCTTGCTCTGGGGATCTGTGTAATTTGCCTGAAAAAGAAACCATGGTAGAGATACTGATCAAATAAAACTTCAAACCATGATAGTAAAAAAGTGTCTTAATTACCACAAAAGACCACAAAATAATGAGTTTCTTTTCCCAGTAACAGCATTGCTGTTCTATCACACAACCAAAAGTTTGTCTGTTTTTCTTTCTCCTCATGTCAGAACTTATGAGAAGTTAACAGACCCCTAAAAATCACATTAGAAATGCATCAACAGAGGGCTGAAATAAGTTTCATGAAAAAGAGCGCAAAAGAAATTTCTCAGTTCTAAACTCACCCTAGCAACTTTGTGCCTTGTGCAGTCTCTCTCAAGGCAGCACTCCAAATAGTCAGGCTGCTGCCAATAAATTACCCACAAAGAGGTTGAATTATGGGTGCTCTGATAGCTTTGGACTGCTTTTCTCTTGCTGCATACAACTTAGCTTTTAATTTACTTTAAAGTGGTTGTTAAAGCTAGGGAGTCTCAGCTTACAATTCTGTGACTGAGCTGATAAGAAATTTGAACTCAGCGTTGTGTTTTGCTACAGATGCCTGCTTTTAGGATAACAGCCTGGCCAGCTCACCCTGGGCTACACTTGTATCCTCTGCTATATTTGGACCCTGGGTGCCTGGGAGCAGTGCCAGTTTCCTTCTATCCTCTCCCCTTCCCTGTTGCTACAGAAACCTGGAGCTGGGGTGACCTCAGAGGTAGGTCAGGAGGCTGTGCTGGGAGAAGGCAGGCTTCAGGGTATTGCCTCTCCACCTCCAGCCTCCAGGACAATCACTGCCTCTTCAGCACTGGATTACCCAGGACCTCCTGAGCCTCCCAAAGTGTCTTCTGTACCTTTCTTTAACACAAGATAGTGGCAGGCTGCAAGGCACAGGCAGCTGAGATCCCTTAAGACATCGCTGCTAAAAATAGAAAAGGCTAGGAAGAGCTGAAATATTCCCATGCTCCATACTGTCATAGTGCAGAGCCCTCTACCCTTTTTATGTTGGAAGGCACCTGATGACCGTGGTAACAATCCAGTTAATTGTTTGGTCTGATATGACTTAGAAAATTTAGTGCTACTTGTAGCTTGCTACTTTACAAAGAAATGCTGCCACGTTAATTAAGGTAGTCAGCTAACAGTCAAGGCATCAATTAATTTTCAAACAAATGGCAAAGTTAGAACATTAGGAGTAAATTTATCCGTGGTGGTAACTTCACGGTTACAGCAGGTATAGTTTACTTTTATTTCACACTTACCTCTGGCCTCATTTAAGAAAAGGCTAACCAATTAGACTGCTTTTCAAATGTGCATGATTCAGTAATAAACTAGCCAAGCAATATCTGCAATTTGTATTGCACACCAATCTAAGTTAAAAATACTATGGCAATTCTTCACCATTCTGGTAGTTTGTATTGGGCTGAAGTGTTTGCAGACACTAATTTATGATAACTACTCATTTATTCCATGACTTCAGTCTGAAAACAAACTTTACCAACACTTCAGCAATAATTAAACAGATTAGAATAGTAAAGTAAGATGATTTTGCCAAGAAAAAAACTCTGTCGTTTAAAAATGAAGTCAAACCCCACAGATACACTCTCTTAAAATACAATAAACTAGTTATCTCAATCTGTTTCTATAGTAACAGGGCTGATCCATTTTCAGAGAAGGAAGAAAAACATAAACATTTGAAGGTTGGGTTTTTTTTATCTGCTTTATAATAAATTACTCTGTTTTGCATGTTAAAATATCTAAACATGTATCTTGTAAATTTGGAAATAACAGGTTTATTTTACAGTGTCAACACAGTAAATAATGGCTTTTGAATTCTAAGCTGCCTTACAAATATATATATAGGCTGTTCTGCTGAGAACACTGGTAAATTTAATTCCATTTGTGTTACACACAGAAAGAGAAGGATGTAGAATTTAATGGTGGCATTTAATATAAGTGCAACGATACTATTTGAGAGTTTTTTAATATACTTCTCTTTTTGTATCTGCCAGGCCATTTAATTCTTCCCTAAATGAGTAATACTAAGGAATTTTTTATTTTTTCCCCCATGGGGAATCCAGTATTCCCAGAGAAAATATATTCTTATACAAATGCTTTAGATTTTACACAAAAAATACAGGGACATTTTTCTACTACTAGATTTCTAAAATATTCTATTGTCCTACATATCTTCCTACTAAGGAATGATCTTGAAAGCATATTTAGTGCTTCTTATGAAACATTTCTAGACTAGCAATTTAAAGCACAGACTGTCTCAGTTATTTTAATAAAAAAGACTTTTTTAAACACAGTACTTTTATCAGAGTCTGCAGAAACCTTGCAGGCCAGGTAAAATAGGAAACTTGACTCACAATGCAATTAGAGGATGGAAAATTAAGGAAAAAAAAAAGTGGAAAGAGAAAAGAAAACAAAAGAAGCACTCAGTGGATTTGTATAGAGAGTATACTGAGCTAGGAATGGAAAGGAGGAGCTGATAAAGAAAAGCTGAGGAACTGAGAGAATGACTCTTATTTCCTATGACTAAATTGACCCTTAGGTGGTAGGGACGTGGTCCCCACTCACGTCTGTATCTTGCATCATCACCTCACTATAGGCGTGACTGCCTAGTAGGAAATGCATCAAAGGTCAGTGCTGGAAAGCATTCCTTGGAGATGGGACAAGAAAGGAACCTATGTCCCTATGCCTTCTGCCCCACAGCTTAGCCCCAAACAGGTCAGAGATGTTGCAGCAACTTAATAGCAACTCACCTGGTGTGAGTTCTACTAACACTTGCAAAGCAACTCTAAGGGGAGAGGACCGGGAAAAGATGAACACCACTAAATGACCCAGTATAGAATGTTTGCAATGTTGGTGAAATCTACTCATTATTATTTCATATGTCCACCTACTATCCCCCCTTCCTCTATCTTTATATCGAGCAGAGGTACTTATGCAAAGTGCTTTAGTCAACTGATCCCCACTCCTTCTCTGAAAACAAGCTGCTATTATATCCAAGTAATACTGCTACAAGAATGTAAGTCTGCCTGGCTGGAGGGAATTATTTTCCCTGGGTTTGTGAGCAGTCTCTTCCATTTGCTGCCTGTCAGTTCATCTGTGAGGGAGATGTTGCTTTCCCCTTCCCTCTTGAACACCAGGGTTACCAGCCTCTATCTGAGCAACCCACTCCATTTCCAAATCACGTTTAGAGGCACAGGCTGGAAACATGCCACCTCCTAAATGCCTTATTTAAATGTGTTACTTAAAAAACTAAAAAGTCAAAGAAACCACACGCTATGAAATCAAGAACTCAGGATGTGCAGGATCACAGCTGGTGCTATAGCTATTCTTTGATGCGTATCCACTGTGTATCCACTATAAGGCATCCTTAGTTAAGTGCTCAGCCATTTTGTTTCCTAATGAAGACTTTCACCTAATTAAGTGTACAGAATGCAAGTGATATGTTAACCTGCATCAACATAACAAATGTGTACATTTAAAGACATCTCTGTGAGGTGATGTCAAGCCTGTGAAGGTGGACTAGTGCACTATGTATAAGAAACAGATTAAATTGGGGGAAGGGACCCCGAATTTCTAAGAGTCTTTGACATTACAAAGTTTTCATTATTGTAGTTACTTAGTGTAACCATTATGTTTGCATTTTTTTAGTCCAAAATACAATATTCCAAACTGTTTCAATTGTAATAAATGCATAGGTTTCTGCAAAATAAATCACTGAGGGCTGAAGGTGAAAAGTGAAAAGATATGCTGCTACTAACACCTGTTTGTTTTTAGTAAAATTATTCATGTCATATAGGAACAGTTTCAGCAGCTGATACAAAATTTCTGTTGGGTAGAATTCAATGACTTTGCTTTCATGCCAACAGAATCTTTGAGGAATTAAGGCACCAAATCATAACTACCAAGACTTTTTGGAGCATGTGCAAACATAAGTGAAATGTAGGGTTGGTTGGAATTTTTTTTCCTTTTTCTTTTAACAAAAACATGTAAAAGAGCCCATCTGTGACACACAGGATATACATCTGCCAAACTCCAAGATCCAGCTCTGGAGCATAGGGGTATTTGAAATTCTCAAAAGTCAATGCCAAGTGTCTGTTTCTTGCTGATTTGTTTGATGGAAAGTTTGAGAACAATGATGACAAAGTTGTTTTTTTTTTTAACCTGGGCCAATCAATATAATTTTGCCTAATCTCACTATTGGAAATTGTTGAGCCATCTTTTTAAAACTTCCTCTACAATATACAATGAAATAAATCAGCCTCATGCAAACACTCAGCATGGAAAGTTACAGTCAGTGTGGTTATAGCCTGGCAAAGCTGGCAGTCATGGAGACTGTGGAGCACTAGCTTTCATTGCAAAAATTTAGAGAATTAGAAATGTGGGGATTGATGCAGATTCTACAGCTGAGGAAGTGGTGTCATAGGAGCCACCTGGCAGGATGAGGTATTAAATCTGTCCTAGCATCTGAAGATGCTAGGACAGATTTAATACCAGATCATTCAGATGTCCTAGCATCTAGCAACTTAGGGATTTTGTGATGTAGTGACAGTAGTTGGGGTTTGGCCCTAAATCATTGAGTAACTATTAAGCCCAAGGCTGAATAGGAACCCCAGCATGCACATCTTTTACAAAACAATGCACCAGCACTACCTCATTGTGAAAAGTGAGATGCCAATTTTGAAGCAAAAAATAAAATACTTGCCGGAAGTCCTGAAATGTCAGAATACTTTTTGGCAGGCTTAAAGGAAGGAGGAGCATCAATATTAAAATCTAGAGAGAAACAGAGGGATAAACTCAGTGTCTTATGTATATTTTAGTACATAAACCTACTTTTTGAGGTCTCTATTAACTAGCAACACTAAGCAAAGAAATAGAATTATGTCTGAAAACATTTAGCTTGTTAGCACTGTAAATCACAGACTGCTCCTGCTCACCTCTCTAACAGAGTTCAGCAAGCAGAACTGCCCCTCCCGACAGGAAAAATCCCAAAGCTATTTGGAATGTGTTGATTTCTTCCAAGTTTTAATGAATTCCCTTGTGTCCAGTCACGTGCAAAGAATAGCCATTATCATATGTATGCTATATGTTAAAATCATGAAATATTACTCAAGATTGCAGCTCTGAAATACTATAATCCACAAAAGCAAAGTAATCTTTTAAATCAGTTAAATCTTTAAGCACGTACCACTTTAAGTTCAGTCAATTACCTAGAAAATTGTCTGAATGTTTAAATTAAGTGGTGGAAATTGCTGTTCTTTGGTGCCCTTTAGATAGCAACTCTCATTCACAAACATTTTTTAAGATACAGTTGGTATGTTTAAGTAGTTAAATCCCCAATTTTTGGATGTTTACAAAAATATCTTGTACCTGACTCATTTCTTTGCTTTCTCCTGATCTCACTTGCAACTCATTCAGATGCTATCATCAATTCAAATGCTCCATCCACATCAAATTTCTAACTTATCTCATAATTCAAATGACCTTAATGCCACAAACAGCTGGTTTTAGATATGAAACTGTATTTCTTTTCCATCCTTAAAAAAATCCTGTAAATTTATGGCTGCAAACAGAGCATAGTAGAAATAGCAACATCAGCAGATTGTCAGTTACAATAGCCAGGAACACACAGTAGTCTGCATTTTTCTGTAACAGCTGCATCTAAAACGCTTCAAAAAATGGCAAGCTATTCCTGGATAAAGCACCAAATCTGACAAAAAGTATACGCATATGCTTAATTCTAAAATGCCTCCACTCACTTAAGTAAAATCTGAGGACCACATTCTGCCTCCAGCTAAATTCAATAGTATCCTACTTTACAAGTAGACTTGAAATATGTCTAGATTAAGACCACTGCTGTAACTCTGCTCCTACGGATGTACACCAGCTAGAACTGCTAATTAGGACTCCTAATAGTGTAGTTTCAGCTGTGCTGTACTAAAGAGGGGATGTAGGATTTAAATCTCCCAAGAATCCAGGATAAGGGCCTGGATAGGATGCTTGGGTTAAGGTCTAAGCTTCTGCAGGTATGTGGTTTAGCAGAATCAACTTGAAAATAGTTCAAATATAGCTAATCAAACAGCAGGCACCCATTAGAAGACCTCTCTGCTGTATGCAGAGGAAGGAGAGGCTCTTATCTAGTGAAGAAGTAACAAAAACCTGATGGGAATAAGGGTTTCTGACCTGGTTTCGATAAATACATTTCCTTTATTATCTCTCCCCAAATGTATTCACACTTTGTCATGACACTCCAAATTATTTGCTTACCCCGACTTCCCACTTAGGGCTGAACATTGTGATTGGACTAGTCTTAAATATACTACTGGACCCTATTCAAGCAGCATACAGCATGCACTGATGAAATAATTCAGATTTGTTTTAAAGAAAGTTATTTGTGTGGATTCTATTATTTATAAATACATGCAAAGCGTCTAAGCAGCTTACAGCTAGGATCATTTAGTTGCCATGGTAATGCCCTTTCAGAAGCAAGAATTTGTTTTAGGTTCTTCCAAGTTCTGTTCTTCTTGCCAGCTGCTGCTCCACCAATGCCGGAGTGCTAGAATTAAAAATACGGTGTTTAGAGAAAAAATAAATAAAGAATAGTATTTCATAGCGTAACATTTCTATTCCACAGTCTTTCTGATATGTCTCATCTTGTCATGAACCATTTGTTATCCTCACTTATTTCATCAGCAGGGTAATATACTGTACACTTTAATCTTGGCTGCAAGAAAACAAAGCTTTTTGGACTGTGTCAAAGCTTCTGTGTTTTCAATTAACTGAAGGAAATGAAAATATGTTTTTTACATGGAAATAGAAAATCAATGTGGTTAGGTTTAGCCTGAGATTACTGGATTCTGTATGTACTTCCTATCATATCAGAACTTATTACTATGAAGCTCTGTCTAAAATTGTGATTATACAGCTAAATTCTCTCTTTCCTTTTTATGACATCTTACAGGGAAAGCTTTTAGCTCTTTTACAAATTATCCATGACTGTAGAAAACACAACTGATCTTGAGAAATGTAATAAATACTATGAAAAACTTTCCAGAAATTTTATTCTTCTTTCAAAGGATAAAAGACAGAATAATAGAAAAAGAATAATAAATAGAATGTTGGCTGCCAAGACAATTTTGCATTTTGAAAGGTACATTAATGGAAGGCTTGCCACAGGTACTGTAATGGTATTTTCAGTTATCAAATGTGATTGCTACAGACTAATTTATTTATGTCCCTCCAGAGACAGAAGCTGTGCAACATACTGTACTACTTCTAAATGATCAAAGCACACAGATTTACAGCTTTACTTCAGAAGAGAAAATATTACAATTGGGGGATTGTTATTTCTGTTAATAATTACTACCTGCCACATGAGTCTCACAGAAACTCAGCAAAGTTCCACAAATACATTTCTGCTGTGAATTGGGTATAAATGAACCTGTTAAATTGATGAGAATCATAGGAAGAAGGATTCAATGAGAAAGTTTTATCTGTAGACATAAGATACATTCAGAAAAAGTGCTCATGAACTGATGATATACTGGGTTTTGGTGATAGATATCTGATTTAGAGAGTACAAGCAAATGTTTGATCTGAGGGTAACACCTTGGTAATCTAAGGATCGTTGTAAATTAGAGATCGCTACAATATGAAATAAAACTAGAGGTACTACCACATTACTAATTCAAATTCAATACATTAATTTTCCCCCAAAACATTGTATATTTTTCTCAGTAATTTCAATAGCAAGTATTGTTTATATACGAATTTCAGCCTCCTAAGAATGGGGTTGAGTATCACCTCACACACCTACAATGAAAAGGCAATGACTGCCAAGTGCAAATGAACCAAGCTACTTCTTCACTAGTGCAGTTCAGACAAAGCTGGAGCTAGGACAGGTGGAGCTACTGCTCTACAGCAGCTATTGCTCTACACAAGTGTCAGAAAGTCTTCTTCCCTTTCCCCACTGCCAAGGGATGTGAATTCCGTTCAGAAAGTTTAGAAAAAGGTCATTTTTTCTCTTTTCTCTGCTCTTAAGCATATCCTCTACAGTGAGCTAATGGTTCAAAGTTTGGCATACGTATGAGAGACTGGCACTATTTGATTTTTCTTCCTTTTAAGGCAAATTAGGTGAAAGGATGCAAAAAGTCATCCAAATTGTTTCTACCAGGTCATACCAATGAAATGCCAGTTAAAACTCAATGCATTTCTTCTCAAATTAGTTACTGCATTGGAGAGGACAATTTCATATTTTTTATTATAACTGCCTATTATTTCTTCAGCAGTTGCCAAAGGCCCTGTATCTTCATTATGTCAAGCATGCAGACATTAGTACTGCCTCTTTGGAAACAGTGACATCCCCTAAGAACTGAAGGATCAGCACAAGGCCTCATGCTATTTAAATCCCATATGGAAGCTATATGGAATGCCTCTGGGCACAAAAGGAGCTTTTCCAATAAGCCCCATTTCTCAAAGATGCTGGTGCTGGCTGGAGGATTAGTGAGCAAAGTATATGGTTTTTGAATGCCCTTCTCATGACAGAAGTTGTCTGCAAAGCAGACGTAGAGCGACTTACATATCAGAGATTAATTTTATACCCCCTGCCAAACCTGTACTTAGTCAGCTGTACAATTTCCAATTACTCAGAATTTATGCTGTGAGATACGGTATCTTATTCATATAGAATGAAATCTGGGATAAAATCCTTCATTCTAAGTACTGGCTTAGGACCAGCAGTCTGAGAAGTTTGCTTGTCTAGAAAGCATTTGTAGAGTGTGCCAACAAGCTGGCTTGGCACAGCAAGATAAAAAGATATTAGAAACAAACCCAGCAGTGACACCATTATTAGCTGTAATCTTCCTTCACCTTCTCCCCCAGTTTAAACCTCAGAGTGTTTAGCAGCCTGTATTTCATCAGCTGTCAGCATTTACATGACTGAATGCTGGCAGGCCAGTCTTCTGGGGAGCACCGACCATTTGCTTCTAAATCCAGCAATGACTGGAAGAAGACACCACAAGTCCGTTAAGAGTTTCAGGGACCAGAAGAGGAGCAAAATGCCATTTGCTAATGACTCTGTGGCTGATTTCTAGTTCAACTGCTTTGCAGCCTGCCTTGGCTAGGAACTGGAACCTGAGATTTCCTACATTTCACAGCGGTATTAATTGTTTCTCTCTAACTTTGGTAGTTTGTGAGATACCACATCATAAAACTTCTGCACTTACCTTATCTAGCAGGTTTCCTGACTCCATTCCAGAATTTAATATAGCAGTTCTGCCTCTGGATCAGTGCCATTTTCATGCTATAATATGGTGTGCATTTTGGAGCATAGTGTGGCATAGATTTGAGGTGAAATTCTAAAAACCTGTCAACCTTTTATTTGACTGTTAAGCTGATTTTCTTAATATTTACATTAGGAATATGGTTACTAGAATCTGAGTTAACATGTTATGGGAAAAGTTTAGAATTTCAAATTGTTAAAATAATATACTTACGATGAAGTTTGGATCTTTAAATGGTAACGGCTTGACAGCAGTTTCCACTGATCCTGTGCTGGAGTCTGTGTTCAGAAATTTATTTTCATTCATGGCCTCTCCACCTGCACCCTGCAGAAAAAATACAATCTTACTGCTTGTTACTCTGAGCAAGTTTAACTGGAGATGGAGCCGTCTGCTGTATTACCTACCTGTTGCCTTTTTAGCCTTCCTATATCTTTGGAATCTTTAAAGATGCTGCATGACAAGAGTGGAGAAGCATAAAACAGAGCATTTGTCAAGCAATTTACAACTGAGACATAAAGGGCAGAAGGAAGATAGGGTGGCCAAAGCCCACTGAGTAGAAACCACATTGGGTTTATTTCAGTATTAATGAAAGTCCTCTCTATGAAGTGCAAGATTGTATGTACAACCAAAACCAGCAGAAAGGTACACTGGATCTATTTCAGAATGTTCTGTATGAAGTATTAACAGGAATAGATAAAATTTATAAAAAGGTTTTTTGTCAAGTTTCTAAACAAAAATTGATTAATCGTTTTATTCTTCAACCTTGGTTTCAATTGTGCCTGAGTAAGGAATGAGAGAAAGAAGTATTTTATTAGATATTATTTTTATATACCAGCCTTACAAAATCTACATGGGTGCTAGTTGGTGTTTTCTAGGGATTTTTTCTGGTTTATTTATTTAGCAGGAAGAGCATTTGACGAAGATCTGTTGTGTGACTATAAAGTTTAAAAAGCTGTGTGGCGGTCTAACCAATTTCTGATAGTTCTGCATGGCTGAGTTTATGTTGCCTTTTATTTTGTCACTGACCTGTAAGTCTCCACAGTCCTGGAACTAGCCCATGCTCTAAATACATACATGTTTCTTGTGAAATCCTCATCTATACAGAAGCCAATGAGAATTTTTCTGCTGAGTTTGGCATTTAGTCAATAGGTTATCATACCTTGATTTTTTTTTTCCTTCATTTGGAGAACAAAAAGCTTGGCTAAAAGCTAAGCCAATATTTACTGAATGGCTGGTTAAAATATTCCTTTATGTTACCCTCAGACATATAATACTTAGAACAAAAAATATTTTCCTGTAAAAACCTGCATTCAAAACCTTTTCTGTTAATACAACACTCATTTAAATTGGAGAAATAAGGATCATTATTATTTGTGACTTATGGGAGTACCTCTAGACACTGAGACTTTATAGCAAAGGCCATGATTCATTATATTCTTCTCCCTGTGATTACAAAGGAAGTGTTTTTACTCTTAACTACACGTATAAGTAATTACTGTATTAGGAACTAGGCAAGTTGAACTCTTCTTTGGAGAAATACTTAGTCATTCTACCGTGCCTGCTTATAACACAGCAAAGAGAGGTCTTAAATATTGAAAATAGAGTATAAAGTAAATGTTTGTAGTGCCTTTTTAAAATAAAATATATTAATAGAAATAATCTATTTTCAAAACAACAGTCAGTCCTCTGCATGTACAGGGGATACTGCCACAATAACATCAGCAAAAGCTACACTGAAGTCTACCTTAAACTTGATTCTTCCGTTAAGAGGACAGACAACATTAAAAGGCAGTGACTGTCAGAGAAACAGAAGAAATGCAGATGGATGTTTAGAAACATGCACATTATGTGGCAGTGAGCAGAGAAAAAATCTTCATAAATCCTGAGTGAAGTGGCTTTATACACCAAGCTCCTAGGTTTCAAAGTATATTCTTGGACATGCATGCCTCCAGCACTTTAAATTTCAGCAGCAAACATTAGTCAGTCTCAAGAAAGACAAGGCTTGAGATACAAGATATTTCTGATGAATTAATTATCTCTGATACTGCTCATTATCAGTGTAAATTCTCTAAGTGGAAAAATCAGCACTCACAGTTATTCTTCAAAGCATTCTTGCCTTTTCTTTGGTACCATCTGGTTGGTTTTAAATCCAATCCTACAGATAATTACTTTAGCACTCTTGCCCCTTCAGTGATCTTCTCCTAAGTATTCTGTTTTTTATGAAACAGCCTTTGAGTCGCACTTCAACCATATCTCAAAACAGTAACTAATATATTGAGACAGAGTAAATAAAAATAGTTAAAGGGGAAGAAATTTCCTTATACATATAGTCCTTAACTTCTGCAGCTGGATATAATTACATATCAAACTCACTGTTTTAAGTGTTTTTTTTCTTTATGGATTCCGTGCTAATCTTGCTAGTGCATTGGGAAGGAAAGTAAGGAATTCTTCCTGGCAGGAAAATTCCGGAATGTAAATTCTTCATGTCATTTCTTTTCTGGCCCAACCCCTAAGGGATTTTAAGTATTAGTGCTGCTAAGAGTTGGGCTAACTCTCATTATAGGCCAGATGTTGATTTTGTTTGTGCCAGTATCCTTGCACAGTGGAAGAGGCAGCAGGATCTGGAGTAACAACTTCTGCTTTTCTGGGTCATATGGACACCCAAGTCATCCTCCAGTCCCAGTGGGACATAATGCCAGCAGTAGCTTCTGGATCTGTCACAGACAATTTGAGAGCAGTGGTTTCCTCTCCAAGGCAAAGGGAGCAGACTGGTGTGCAGGACTGTAAAGGAGCTTGCTTTACCACTGAAGTATGCAACTGATACCATGATTTCAGAGCCCTGTGATAGACTGAGAAGTAAATAAGACTGAGTACTATGATCCCAGTTAAATGCTGGGAACTGAGATAAAGGCATACTGTAAAGCCATGCCAGTTCCCTCACTCAGCATCGCTTGTATGAAAACTCTGTTTTTTAGCAGTGGCACTATGGAGGAGACATGCTCAGCTAATATCCTTTTCTTTCTGCAAAATCATTAAAGAGTTGAGTAGAAGTACTGCTTCCAGAGTAATGTGCTACTGCACAGAGCCATGAACTCTGGCAAGTACAGAGCTTTGAAATGCTCTTTGCATGCAGCCTGCAGAAGTCCCAGCTGATATCCTCTGCAACTTTATAGCCACAAACTGCAAATGTCTCCAGAAAATACAAATCTGTCCAGCCTATGTTTTAAATACCAGGATTAAAGCTTAGGAAACATCATGTAATGCTTCAGGATTGTGTTTTGGAAGTTTTTTTAAAGTCAGGGGATATGGATCTACCTTTGTGCTGCAAAACTCCTGTTTCCTGAAAGTGAATAATACAGTGATAACACAAACCATTATTTACAGCCTGAAAAAAGATTCCTCAGTGAACAATTACAGCACAGTAAAGGTAATCTTCAACTTTTAACATTAGCTGAACAAATGTCTCCCAAATGTGCTTGTCTTCTTGGTCATTTAGATTGGAAGACAATGCATTCTTCACTGTCGTCTGTTGGGACAAACAAACAGGAAGAATTCGAATCCCCTTTGTAGTCCTGTGAAGTGGTGGTGATCTCGTGAGCACAGTGAGGAAGTGCCTGTCACCAGGGAACATGCACTGCTCAATGTGTGCTGTAACCCCCAGTCACACGGGGGGCAACTTCCCCTTCCTGCGCAATTCACAGCTGATCCCCAGCACATTTTCCCTACCTAGTCAGTCTCTCAGCTAACTCATTCACCACCAGAGTCCTAGGATAAACCAAAATGCTTTGCAATGGGGCTAAAAAGAAAATGCAACCATGTGCTGAAACTCTCAAAACCTTCTTTAAAGCTTCTTTTTTTAACTGATCTTGTAAACAATTTTTATGGGGAATTCAATATATACTTCAAGGAGAGAGCAGCTTTTAACATGCACTTTATAACTAAATGGTAGAGCTACAGGGAATTTTTGCTACATTAGTCACTAAGCAGTAGATGTTTGTCTCCATAGTCTGTTGAAGATTATAGCAACAAAGACTTTGGAGTGTCTTTACGTTTACAGGGTACACCTGCATGGGAAAATGAAGGTGTGATTTCAATACAGCTGAACATACTTATGCTAGTTTTACCTCAAATAATGATAAAAACACTGCAGTAAAGACTTCATCTAAGCCATCAGTAACTATATTCATCCTCTCCCATCAACTCTTCCTCTGGCTGTTAATCCCCACTGAAGTTCATGCTGCCATCTCTTATGTTACACCTCTCTGTTCTCCTCCTCCTCCTCCTTCTCCTCCCTGTATCCCCCAGGCATAGATCAACCTTGACTAGAATGGTATGTGTTAAAAGTCATAGGCAGCAGGTCCATTACAGCCTTCTTACAGGACCACTTGCGCAATTTTATTCCCTCTGTAAAGTTGTGTTCATGTGCTTCAGCTGAATTTTAACTACAACCACAGTATGACAGGTTGGCAATCTTTATCTCCCCCAGGACAGTGAAGAGCAATAGTGAGGGGATCAGATTCTATTTCGCATTTTTTTCCACAAGACCATCTATAGAGTATTCAGGGTATCCCTGCAGGATGGGACACTGTCCTCCCTGTTACGTACTAAGACTGAGTGACAGACACTTAAGGGAAGAAGTTGGCTGAAGATCTCACTTGCTTGACAGCAAAAATCTGACAGTGAAAACCTGCAGCAAACACTTCTGAGTCCTAATAAGTTTGTTCTAAGAGCAGACAAGCCTGGGGAAGAGACCTGAGGTAAGCTTTGCTACCTTAATAGTGGTTTCTTTTGAGTAAAGCCAAACCCCAGGAATGAGCCTACTTTGGACCCTACTGCATATGCTGCCTGCAGCAGGAGAAACCACTCTGGGAGGCTGCCTATTCACATACCACTTTCAATATTGCCTTTTGGTGGATCTATTAATTTTTGCAATATATTTTATTCCAAATTCCCTACCACAGATATTTTCACATGATTTCCAAAGATTGCCCCATCTGTCTGGTTTTATTTAGAGAGAGAACAAGCAAAACTTGTAGGCCACGCAAGCTGAATTCTTTGTTTTGGCTATTTCTAGGTGGAATCAGAACTGTGGGGTTTGGGATGGGTGTCTCTGATGAAATGAAATACCAAGTGGAATTAGCATATTATGAAAGTGCTTGTTTGACTCATGATTCTTCTTTTTTTCTTGTTTTTTGTTTTTTTTCCCAGCAAGGATTAGGTTAAATTAAAAACTGTGCAATATATACTGAAGAATCATTTCTTATCTATTTATTTATTGACTATATTCTATAACTTTTTATTATTTTCGACTAATAGGATTTTACAAAGTAAAAAAAAACACATAAAAATATGAAATGTAAACATCATAGATGTAAATATGTACATTTCTGGCATCCTATCACTGCATACCATGCATGTCACTGCTTAGAAAACAGAAAGGTATTTGCACATCACTGAAGGTACACCATGACCATGAGTGGCCATTTTTGCTGGGTGTTACAGCTGTAGGTGCTAAAATAAAGAAGGCAACTGAACAGTGTGCCGGTAAATCAAAACTTAAATGCACAAATAATTTCCATACGAAATGGAAAGAGAGTTTCTAGTTTAAGGAAGCAAAAGCAATACTGAAAACACTGATTTTCTCTGTCCGTTTTGTTTTCTGCAAATCATTTGTTTTAACAGTCTAATATATAGAGAGGAATTATAGATGAAGGTGATTAAATATATTGTTTTGTGGTTTCGTTTTGCTTCTGCATTCAGTATTTCTGAAATGCTGGCTTTGTCTTACCGTGATGACAAGGGTGTTGTATGTCACTTCTGAAAAGCAAGTAAGAAGAGAAGTCTGGTACTAAATCAAACCCTTACCCTTGGTGATAACTTTGCCTCAGGCACCCAGTTTGGCTTACTGAGGAACCCACGTCTCCATTTGTATGTGAAATTCAATAAACAGTTTAAATTATTTTTACTTACTTTTGGCAGCTGATTTTCCTAATCACAATACTACTACAATGTTGTTTTAACTCAGCTTCAATAATGGCATATGTCTAATTAGTCCTGTAGTAGGTTACTTCTAAAGCAGCAATATCCCACTCGTAGCAATTTACTTAGCTTTTAGTTGTAGGTAAGTTCTGTGATATTCTGACAGAGCTGTGGCATGCAGCCAGAGAAGAAAATGGTAATTTATAAAATCGATGGATAATACCTGTATTTTCACTAGCAGACAATTACAGTGAGTGAGAATGCCATGTGGAAACAGAGCACGAATGTCACTAGATGACAGCAGCAATGATATGAGCAGACTTCTTAAAACTGGGACTAGATCTTGAATGTCAGCTATTTAACAGACTGCCAGCTAATACTGCTCATACTGGAACTTACATTAAACTGTTTGATTAATATATTAGCTCCCACTATAAGAAGGCTGGCCCAGACTCTTGTACATTCTGAATATTTAAATCATTTAACTTTGCATGATGAATGCCAGGAGCCATTAAAACTTGAACATGTACTCTCTGGCAGACAAAAATGCAGCTCTTTACATTGCTGGCAAAAATTAACAGAAAAAGGTGTCAGAAGACAATATGCTTAAGTTCAAGATAGAATGATGGCTAAAAAATTACTCATTGCCAACATTGTTATCATAGTGTATTTCTAAAAGTAAACTCACTGAAGACTCAGTAGGAATGTAAGACCGAGGAAACAGCACTCTCTTGAACAAAATTAACTCCATGTCTGTGACAGAAGGGCTTGCTGGAAAGACTTATTCAGTAAGATGTATAAACATGTCTTCCTCATCTGGTGGCATTCTACTAGTTCTTGGATTCAGCAGGAAACACTTTTCTCCTCTTCCTTTCCATTCACTAAAATGAAGCCCAACACAATTTCCTGTCTCTTCTCTCTCAGCACTGTGGCACATGGTACCATTTGAGGAATGTTCTCCCTTCACAAAAGGTCCTACCTTATTTTGGGATAGGACAAAAAATAGTTAAGCTTGAATATGTTCAAATGCCAGCAAGGAAAAAACCCTAATCTTGCATATTCACAGCAAATTTTGTTCCACAAGGCACTGAAAAGCTGAAATTACTAAACAAAAAATCTCTAAGTAGTAGCCAACTGAAACCAGCTATTACGTACAGTGAAGAACATTGTCCTTGATTCCAAGCAGCTAGTAGGATTGGCAATATATTAATGCATACAGTGTAAATTGGGAGTAAATTCATTTAAGTCACTTGGTTTAATCATTATCAACTCGTCTTAGAAGACAAGGGTTCTGATACAGGTTTCTACTTCCACCGACATCAAAAGTAAATCTTTTAAAGGCCTGACAACAAAAATATTTTTGTTTAAATTACCACATTGTACTCAGATGCTATTGCTGCTTTCACATATAAAGCTGAAGGAAGTGTGTTAAAAACAAACATAACAACACAAAGCTTGAAATTAGATTGTTGGACTATTATAATAATAGTCTATAACTCCAAGTACATGTCACTAAATGTATTTCCTCTTCCAAGCATTCTCCAGAGGACTTCTGAGTCACATGTCACACTACTTATCTGTGCGAGACTTACAAAATCTGCCCTTCCTAAAACAGCAGTTCTTTCCCTCTAACTTGCTGAGTATTTCAGCTGAGCACTCGGAGTTAATCAACTATGCAAATTAACTCCAAACATATGACTAAAATTTAGCTATAATCTCTGCTGTTCAGTGCATAAGAGTAAGGGCAGGGGTTTTTGAAGCAGAACATGGAAAAAGTTTCAACTGCAATCTAAACAAATGAAGATAATACATAAAGACACATACGCTGTCCATTATGCTTTCAAACTTTTGCTGTTTGGAGGTGAGTTAAAACATCTCACATTTCAACTGCCTTAGAAAGGCTGAATAAAATGTTACTCATGCACTAAAAGATTGGACTGTCACAAAGTGATGGATGGCTTTTCTATGCTCTCTGTAGGGCATTTCAATACCATAGACTCCAAGTGCTCTTGATTAAAAGGCGACATTCTCATTTAGGGTCCTGTCAGTGCCTGAGCTACAAACCATTATCATTCACCTGCACTGGTGCTTCCAGTGACAAAATACTTACCAAAATGTATAAAATACTAATTACTTTAGTCACTTTGATAGAGGTATAAAACACCCTAACGCAAAGCTCTATTATGCTGTGTGAAGGTTTGAATTAAAAATTAAAAATGCAGCCAAAGGGAGAATAAGATTTTAATTACGTTCCCCACCTCTCAAACATTTCTTAAAAACCTAAGGGGAAAAGATGTAGCAATTTCATGACACAGTATCTCCTTTCATAATGGTACTGCTCACTTAAGGAAAAAAATAATCCAGAAAAACTCAAGTTTACTTTCTTCTTTTCAAAATTATTAAACTGTCAAAGAAAAATACTAACAAGCTTCAATAAAAAGCTTGAATTTATTCTCAAGATATTTTAGATGCCAAACATGTTTTTCCATTTAAAAACTTTCAAGTACTGTGATAGGCAAAGTTTTATAACTTACAGATATTTAAAGAAAAAAAAAATTACTATTTCCTGTGGGGAAAAGCCTCAAATAAAATGTAATTGGGACACAACTGTGAATAGCTTCACACTATCCCAGAAAAGCTTGGTTTAATTTGCATTTGCCACAAAGCTGCCTTCGGCTTAAATAATTGCAAAGGATCTCTTACTTGTAGATTTCATTTGGTGGATTGGGACTACTCCTTGTTTATAAAGTTTGACAGTTTTCTTTATTAAGAAAATTATACCTTGGACAAATTCATAAGCTGAATGGTATGCTGAAGCAGCTCTGGAGCTAAAACTTTCAGTATATAAGGAATCAAAAAGCACATGTTAGGTCATACTTTCCCCAGGAGTAAAAGTGAGCCCAGTTAACAGAATATTTTGATCCCTCTAAAGAAAAAAACGCTTCTAAATTGATGGGCTTTAACACTGAAAATGAATGGAAGCATACCAGCAAAAAGAACTACAGTAAATCACAACTGAATTTTTATAAAAACTGCCAAGTGCATTCCTTTCTCTATCAGAGAAATTCAGTTCAGTCAAAGACTTTGGCTAAACTGTTTCTTAAAGTTTAAAATACATCATTTGATACAGAACAGTTATGGTCAAAGTACTTCTGGAGAAAAGAGTGGAGATTACAATATGCTCATGTGCTGTTAACATTGTAATGCTGCTCAGGGTGCATGCCAGAATCCCTCCATCGAGTAATAGGCTTCAGCCAAGGCAGGAGAAGGATCCAAGTCCATTCATCTACATGTGACTGAATCAGGCACAAGGAAAGAAAAAAGTTATTAGCTCCTATGACTGATGGGAAAGCAATTTAATTCTNGGAGTGTATCTTTCTTTTAGAGCTCCTATACTATTTTGCTTAGGAAAAACACACTTGAACTGGAATAGTCAAATTTTACCTTCAAGACTTCATGGACTAACTGGTAAACCTATGCAGAAAACAAAAATTTACTTTTGCATTTTCCCTATTTTTTACATGTTTTAGCACTTCCTTCTGTCTCTCTTGTCACTTTAAGGAGATAAAAATTCTAATTTTATTTGATTTCTGCTAACTACACTACTATTGCATTGCAGTCTAAAGTTACTCAGAAGAAGATTTTTCCATAAGTGTACAGGCACTTAAGACCATCATACTCGAACACTGTGTCAGAAAGACAAAGTTTAGGTACACTGATGTATAGAACATTCCACTTCTACAGGAACTGAGAATAAAAACATTCTTTCTACAAATCTACAAAAAGTTATCAAAGGCATACATATCAGAGAGCAGTAGTTGTATCCAAAGGTCTTTTAAAGAAGACAAGAAAATAAACTATATCTCAGTTTCTAAAAAAATGCCATCTTTATTGTTTGTCTCATATTATGGGACAAAAAGATCTGGTTGCACAAGCCCTGAATACTGCATTCACTTGCCTTCATCTAATAAACTCAACACCAACCATCCCAGGTTTGAAGAGCATACCAGGTGTCCTGCACTCAGTACAACTGTAGGTGCATTATCCTATGGATACTTACATTCAACTGGATAATGAAAAAAACNACATTGTAATGCTGCTCAGGGTGCATGCCAGAATCCCTCCATCGAGTAATAGGCTTCAGCCAAGGCAGGAGAAGGATCCAAGTCCATTCATCTACATGTGACTGAATCAGGCACAAGGAAAGAAAAAAGTTATTAGCTCCTATGACTGATGGGAAAGCAATTTAATTCTGAAAAAAAACCAAACCAAAACTAAACTAAACCAAAACCAAAACAAACAAACAAACAACAAACAAAACAAAACCAAAACAAAACGCAAAAGCTCAGTTTCCTGATTGTAGTTTATTCTGTAAAATATCCACTCTGACAGGAAACAATGTTTCAGTAACACAGAAAAACAANGGAACTGAGAATAAAAACATTCTTTCTACAAATCTACAAAAAGTTATCAAAGGCATACATATCAGAGAGCAGTAGTTGTATCCAAAGGTCTTTTAAAGAAGACAAGAAAATAAACTATATCTCAGTTTCTAAAAAAATGCCATCTTTATTGTTTGTCTCATATTATGGGACAAAAAGATCTGGTTGCACAAGCCCTGAATACTGCATTCACTTGCCTTCATCTAATAAACTCAACACCAACCATCCCAGGTTTGAAGAGCATACCAGGTGTCCTGCACTCAGTACAACTGTAGGTGCATTATCCTATGGATACTTACATTCAACTGGATAATGAAAAAAACCTCAGATGACTGAACCAAAATAAACATATGGCAAATTCTAATTTAGAAGCAAATAAGGTAATACAAGTACCTATAGCAGGCTATTTTGAGGCAGCTTGGGAGGAAAGAGAGAGGAGAGAGTTGTATAGTAGAGCTATTTTCAAGGTAAATTTCTGAAATATTTCTGCAGAAACATTTGTACAAGTAGGTGGTTGTTTACTCAACTATAAAAGTTCTGTGACACTTCACCCTGATACTATATATTGAAGCTGAGGAACTGCAGCAGAGCTGAAAAGCGCCAGACAGTTCAGTGTTTTGCTTACACACTTCTATCCCGACTGCCTTTTTTGCTGGACTTGAAACAGAACAGAACTATTAAAAGACTTGACTTTTCCAATACAGAAGAATTAGTGAAATTTTGGTATCACATCCACAATCACAGGTGAGAGGCAAATATAGTATCTCATATTTATTGGTGGGTTTGACACGATTCTATTTTAAGACATTTCCCACAATGAATTATTCAGCAAATAAAAAAACACCTTTTGGAGAGATAAAAAGAACAAGAATAAAAAGGGCAATCCTATAACTGTAAGGAAAGGTAATTCTGGCTACAACAAATAGGTTTAACAAAAATTCAGGAGAAAATGGAATTTCTGACTGGAGAAAATTCAAGGTCATTACTGTGAGACCCAAACTTGCCTTGCTAGTTCTAGACTACATAAACAACAATAATCAATTTAAGGAATAAGGCCTTTCCAGATTACTACTTTCATTTGAGGAGCCTGAACACACTGCATATGTCAAGGAAAAATGGCCTTCTGTTCCAGTTTGTGGATTTTAAGAATTAATTTTGCTGTAAGAATATTGTCCTGTCCTTTCCAGGGAAGAGCAGTTCTACTAAAACATAACCATTGTTACAGTGTAGGGAGAACTAATACTGCCTAAATGTAGTCACTGAATGTTGTGGTCATTTTCATATTTGAACCTTCCCATGGAAGGAACATACGACTGTGTCGTATGGAGAGGACACACCCACCTTAATCACATAAATCAGATGACTGAAAGTTGACACGGTAGCACTGAATCACTGAGGCTGGAAGGGGTCTCAGGAGGTCAGTAGCCCACCTCCTGCTCAAAGCAGGGTCAAAACTGACCTTGGATTAGACTTACAGGGCTTTGTCCCAGCACATCCTGAATATTTCCAAGGCTAGAGATTGCACAACTCTCTGTGCAGCTTTCCATCTCCCTGGATAGAAATCAATATCCTATAAAATAGAAAATACTGGTTTTATTAACAAAAAGCTCTTTTTGTCATGAACAGTCATATAACTCATGTTAATTACTGCCCTAATTTCTTGATGTTCCAATTCAGTAGTGTTTTGCTGTAGTCCTGATGGTTTCAGGGCATAAATGTAACACAGTTTTTAGACATAAGAGTCATCTTTTATTAAATGAGCCTGTTTATCTGGAAAATTAAGACAAGCTTCTGGATGGACTGCATACCAATACACCACTGACTCAATATAAAGATATTTTTCGGCACGTAATTTTCAGTTTCCTAGAGGGTGTTAACTCCCTCCTCCTTTCTCCTAAATGATTAGTGTTTTCACATTACTTTCTCCCTTGCCTGATGAACATCCCCTGTGCTCCTGGGATGCAAGTATCCTTTTCTTCAGATATGGTCTGCTTGATACACACCTAACCAAACTCTAAGCAGTCACTTGATATTTAACTTGGGAAGTTGCTGTTTCACTTTCAGATTTAAAAAAAGGCTCAAATGCTTGAAAGCTGATTTGATTTTTCCAGATGTATCACTTAAGTGACACAAGACATACCTGTAAACCTGATGAAGAAACTATCATAGGCGTCTCATTCTTCTCTGCCCTTCTTCTTGTTCTTTCACTAACTCAGAAAAGTTTAAATCTGAGGAAGCAACAAAGAAGGCTGCCATGACAAGCACCCTGCATCCATATGAACACCAAGGTTCAGTACAAGCATGCCAACATTCTAAGGACAGAAAACTCATAAAACTAAGTTGCTTAAAATTGTATAGAAGGCTTCACCTCTAGGCTTGTGGAAGTTTGCAAAATGAAGTATCTTTTTAAATTACATCAGATTTTATGTAATATACATATTAGGCAGGTTGTACACGGAAGCGCACAGAAGTGTGAAATTTTGTCTATTTAATGAAAATTAAGGACATTAGAATCAAAGAATATCCTGAGTCGGAAGGTACTCATCAGGGTCACTGAGTCCAGCTCCTGGGCTTGCACAGTATCATCCCCAAGAGTCACACCACATGCCTAAGAGTATTGTCCAAATGGTTCTTGAATTCAGGCAGGCTTGGTGCTGTGACCACTCACCTGGGAAGCCTGTTCCAGTGGGTGAAAAGCCTTTTCCTGATATCTGACCTAAACCTCCCCTGACACAGCTTTGGGCTGTTTTTTCAAGCCCTGTCACTGGTCATGAAAGAGATCAGTACCTGCCCCTCCACTTTCCCCCATGAGGATGTTGAAGACAATAGCGAGGTCTCCCCTCAGTCTCCTCTTCTCCAGACTAACAAGACAAATGAAATCAGGCATTTCTCATAAGGCTTCCCCTCCAGACCCTTCACCATTCTTGTGGCACTCATATGGATGGTTTCTAATAGCTTCATGGGTTTTTTTAATATTGTGGTACCTAAACTGTACGTGGTACTCATGGTGGATGTGCACCAGTACAGAGTAGAAGGGAACAATCCCCTCCCTTGACCAGCTGGCAATGCCGTACTTAATGAGTCATTTTTCCCTGTTTAATAAATGATCAAAAGACAGATACCATAATAGAAGTCTCTTTTCATGTGGTAAACTCTAGCAACAGCTTGCAATGCTTTACAAGAGAAATTTCTTTTAATTCTCAAAAATGCTCCTTATGCAGGGTCTTTACAATCAGCAAGGACAACTTTTCTTCCTGAGTCAGCCAGTACCTAACAGCCTGGGGCAGGATGATTATAAAACATATAGCTACAGATATTTATCCCTCACAAAATGGTGGACTCTGCTACACTTTAAGTACATATTACTCACAAAACAATTTCCTTCTATCCATTTCAAATTTGTTTCTTGAATTAACAGTAATGCAATTTTAATACAACATAAATGCATGTTAATAGATGACATGACTATGTCACTTTTTGGATAGAGTTTAGAAAGGAAATTATTTCTGATTCCTGTTTGCACAACTGTGTATTTTGAACTAAAATTATCAAAAGACAAAACCTGTAACAGGAATAAATACCTAAAACACCTAAGCAGAGCATTCTGGCAACCACGTTCAATACCAGACTACGGTTTTATTCTCTTTGGAACAGAGAACATCCATTCCTGGTTGTAGGGGAGAAAACATTTCCATGCTTCTCTCACCACACCAGACCAGCTTTTCAGGCTGGTGGTTAGAGTGTGCCTGGGGAAAAAGAGGTTTGAATCCCCTCAGGCAGTGACTGGAACAGGACTAACTTCAAGTGGAGGACACAGCAAGCACTTCTAAGGACAGATAATATAAAAAGCAAGTGTGTAAAAAAAAGTGTATGTATGACTTGTATTATACTTTTGAAAGAAAGGATTTAACATCTGCTTGCAGAAAGGCAGATATTCATGGTTGAATCCCAAATAGAAGGAGCTTCCTAAATCTTCAGGGAGAAGTGGAGTTAGGACTAGTACATAATACTTCCTGTTGGCTTATTTTGGTGGCACGTCACAAAGCTTGCTGGAGTTTGTAGAATCAGTTAAGGTACTTAGAGACTGACAGACAAGACGTATAACAGCTGAAGGTGTTACTTTCCAGGTCTTCCCACAAGCAGGGACACTGGATCTACCTAAGAATCAGATCTTGAAATGCTGCAGTTTTCATTTAGTCTGTTACAGTAAACTAAAGAAATCTACAATGAAGAGTATCTAAGCTTACAAAGTAGCTTGCTTGTTGTGGAAAAGTGGTTCTCCTTGCCACATCGTCGTGTTTCTTCCTTACACTACATCCAATAGCTGTAAGACCTCCCTGTGAATCAATTCAGCTGATCAGAACAGCAGGAGACAACACAGCTTCCAGGAGAGGGGGAAGGTTTGGCAAGTTAGTCTTCTGCCTGCCAACCACTCTCAGTGAGAACAGGTCTGGTGAGTATCAAAGCTGGTGTGATGAAGGCAGCAGGAACGTGCAGCTGAGACTTGCGGAGGTGGGTAACAGTGAAAAAGATTACGAGGAGACTGAAACTCTTTGCTTTTTGATAATGAGAAACTAATACATTGCCTAACAGCCTCTGGAAGTTGCAGGCATGCTTTGCAGTGAGGCAAGACATGCTGTTCATGGATATGAATTCTTCTGTTAAGGTCAGGCATATTTCACAACATAGTGAGTGTCACAACTTTTATGTCTTTCTGCAGGTCTAAGTAAACAGCCAATCTTTCCATTTGTTTTCTTGGAATATTTGAAAAATGTGTTCAAAACCCTCACGGGCTACCAAACTAATGTTTCTATTAGCCTTTCTAATCCACAATGAATACATTGATACAACTACCAGCACCTTGCTACAACAAGAAATGAAGCTATTACCTAACACAAGTATTACATTTTAGAAAAATGTGAAAAACAGTCTGACCCCTCTTTAAAGCTGCAATATCTAGACAGTTATTCTTTTTCTCATCTGAATCTTTTCTTTTGCTCATCTGAATCTTTTAAAGCACTTAACTGGATTTGGAGATCACTTTTTAGGATTACTACCTCTTGGAAAAAACGTCATGCTGAAGTACATGCATGAGGTGTTTTAGATAGATCTTTGTCTCTCAAAATATAACCCATCCTGTTTTATCTCCTTATGATAGAAGCAGTGAACCATCTTTATTAATTCAGGATCCTAAGTTTCGTGCATGTTTATTATGAATCCTGAAATCAGTTGCAATCATAGTAAGACTCCTCTTTCTGTTAGCTAAGATTAAAATTTTATATTAAGGTAAGTGGAGAAGGGTAAAAAAACCCATGACACCAGCACACTGATGCCCATAGTAAAAGACAACAGACATGTGCTTTTGCCTTTATATAATGTAACACATCTGTGTTTACTCTAAATCTAAAATCTAATCACATTTGATTGGGGGGTAAATAATTCTCTGAGACTGGCACAGTCTGGTTTAGAAATTCACATATTTTTATGATTACAGTTCATCTGAAGCCTTCAAAATATGATAAATGTCAAGCAAACTCAATTCTTAGCTCTGTTGTGACAGTTTCCATTTTAACCTAGATGGCTCTACAGAAACAACTCCCATCTTAAAAATAAAGTTAAACCTAGAACACACATAAATTTTGCCAGATTTCACTAGGAAATCTGCTAATTGTCTTTTAGTTAACACTGTTCCCCATCAGGGACTGAAGAGATTCTGGATCTTTAACAGATTTGACTTCAAACATGCAAGTGACAAAAACTGGGTAATCCTGGCCCTCATTAGTGGACTGCCTGAAAATTAGATGTTTTGGGGATGAATATTTCAGCTATTCACTTTTGGCTTTGTTGCAGAAAATATCTTTGCGGTGCAGTGTCTGTGAAAGGATTAGGAGATGTATGCAGTGACCCTCTGAGAGCTTCATACAGAGAACTGCAGGTTTGGGGGATTTTCAGTGCTCTGCGGGCAGGTGACATGCAGTGTGATGACAGAGTATATTACTACTCTCTGGGATAGCTATCCCAATTTAAATGCTACCTGCTAAAACTCTTATTAAGAGATGGCAATTTGCTTGAAAATGGCTGCTAATTTTGTAAGAGCCAAGAGTCTTTGGCAGGGTAGGGAGTAAATGTGCAAGTGGCTGAACTTGAAGAGCTCGGCTTAGCAGTTCTTATCAGTAACTAGAAATCATCTGCAATGTATCATGGTATCTACACTTCATCCAATTAAAGTGTCATTTAAATCAATTTAATTAGGTTTGAATTAACATCCCATGGGAACACATTATATCTTTTAAAGGTATCACTCCAGGCAAGCAATAGCTTCAGACTGGCACTGCTTCATTGGTTAAATTCACGTATTTTTTGTTACTACCATAATCTTAAGGGCTGAAAGATGTTTTAACACAAAAAGTGTATTCTAATGCATAATGACATGATAGCTTTGTAATAAACTGGCAAATACATATGTATTCATAGCTCCCTGCTACCATGCTGTGTCAGGTTCCTTCTATCTCTTTCAGGGCAGGTGGACTGGTAAGAAATGCTACTCGTTTATTAAATTCCCAACTACAAAAGAAAATCATGCTTTTCTGTAACGGAAAGTCGTATATGGAATAGTGTTATAATAATTAGAATAAGTTCAGTGCTATACTGATGGGAATAAACAAGCTCTGAAGTCTTAAGTAGGTAATTTTTAATTTCAGACCAGAAAGTTACTATGCTACGCTGCACTACAGCAGGTACTCATCCCAGAACATGGAGAGCAGTAGTTCAGCTCAGCAGCTGTAGTGGTACTTGCCAGTTCTGTATTTAAACTCCTTCACTCTAACCTCATTTTTCAGGATATTACAGCCAGATCAAATGGACTCTTTAAAACAAAGTTACTTTTTAATTGATTTGGCAGTTTCCTACTAAAAGTGATAGGCTTGGTAAAATAGCGCAACAGGAGAATTGATTAAATTGACTGATGGTTCAGGGTCCAATTCCATGCTATTTATGTACTAGGGTAAGCTCTCTGTCTCCAGTGGGCAGCTTCTGAATACATAACAGTAACCATGTTAATAAGTATATATTTAAGTCCACTTGTTGAACTTACAGCTCTCAATCAGACCTTTGAAATCTGATGATCTTCAGTTTACTATATATAAATATATAATTCAGTTACATGTAAAATAAAATGGATTTTTAAGTGTATCTTAGAATTATTCCATTTATTTTCATGTTGTGCATTAGAAGAGTTTTTTTAGGACGACAGTAACTTCAAACCATTTTATTTTCTAATATTGTTCTATAGCTTTTGTTTTTAAGCATAGAGCAAGACACACCGAAAGTGTAAAGTATACTTATGGGAGCTAATTACATAAAATGAAGGTTACTAGTAGTACTGCTGCAATAATCATAATTATAGATAATATCAATATATTTAATAATATAACTTCTGAATATCATTAGAAAAGTTTTGCCTTTATTTTCTAAATATGAAGATCTGCTGTTGCTACAGCAATGGAGAGGAGGGAAGCAAAAAGTATTCTCTGTGTATTTCTGTAGTTTAGAGGGCAATTTACATCAATTAAAAATGTAAGACAAAACATCATTCTCAAAGTGAAGTGTTTACTATGCTTCTTCAGGTTGTCTAAAATTGTTCCACAAATAGTGTAACCAAATATAGATTTACCATCATATTTAGCATATTTTCTCTCTTTAATTGTCCTATCAAAAATCAGAGACTTTTTTTTTCCAAATTATTCTCTTATCTTACTGAAATTTTATCTTTAAGCTTGTCGGATGTCATGGGCAAGCATTTTGCTTCATTAATTATGTCTGGTCTAGAATATACTCTTTTAAAAAAGCTTCTTGTTACTGTATAATTTATAAAAATAAGGGTGTGAACATTATGGTAGAGGAACTGGTGGCATTTTAAGATCAGTGTCAAAGATTCTATCCCACATTAAGTGATAGTAATTAATAAGATGGGAGACCTGGAGACAAGTCCACACAAGAGCCAGCAATGGAGCTGAATCAGCACAGCAGCTCTTGGGAATCACTGGGCAGGGACATCTGACTGAATGGTGCTGTGTAAATCACTACACAGCATTGGTTTTGACACATTAATGTTACCATTTAATAAAGATAATAATCCTCAACATTGCTGCAGCAAAGACTGAGGTATTTTTCAGTGGCACAACAGCATGGGAGGAATAATTGTGTAATGCTAATGGAAGTGAAATAATCAATTTGCAATCATGTTTTCCTGTAAACTCATTTTTAATTTTACGTTTGGTAAATACAAGCATTATATCCAAAAAGTGTGTGTCTCCTTTTGCAGACATGACTGACAAGTCCCATGAAAAACGTGCTTCCAAAACAAACATGACTCAATACCTTTGGGTTGGTAACTCATACAAATCACACAGGATGTTCTGAACTGGAAGGGACCCACCAGGATCGAGTCCAACTCTTAAAATGAACAGCCCATATGGCAATCAAACCCACAACCTTGGCATTATTAGCACCATGTCCTAACCAAATGAAGAAGAATGTTTCTTGATAGTGTTCCTAAAGTGTATGTTAGAGAAAGTAGCAATTCACATGCCGGAGAAACAATCAAATTTGGGTTTATAAAATTCTGTATGCTATGTGATAATTGTGCCT
This sequence comes from Campylorhamphus procurvoides, assembly GCA_013396655.1. Taxonomy (NCBI): domain Eukaryota; kingdom Metazoa; phylum Chordata; class Aves; order Passeriformes; family Dendrocolaptidae; genus Campylorhamphus; species Campylorhamphus procurvoides. The sequence goes on along the minus strand of WBMV01005609.1, from coordinate 148,025 downwards.
TCTTGCAGGATACACAAAGTTACTCAAACTAGTTGATTACATGGTTATGCTTAAGTGAATTTGTTATATAAAAAATAAACACATTTTTGAAATTTACAGCTTTACTAGATCAGCATGTCTGTCAGGGTGAGCACTGCGATAGCTACTTGTGGTAGTAGCTCTGTGACAGAGCACTCAAAAAAAAAAAAAAGTATGCAATTTGCAGAACATACAAAAATCCTTTTTTCTTTAACTTCACTCTGATGGAATCAGAGACAGGGGTATGTTCACATCTGGCACAATGAGAAGTGTATTTTCACACAGGCCAGCACAAGGTTCTCAGCAAAAATCACTAGTTAATATGATGAGGAGTCCCCAGATCCTAAGTTGACCCCTGCAAGTAGTTATAAACCTTTCAGCAGGGATTCTCTTACCTATAGTTCGCTTCTTAACTAAGGAAATAATTCACTATTTCTCTACTCCTTTCAAAATGTCTGTTTACTTAAAATAGAAACTATATAATACTGAGCTATAGAAGGATACATTTGGCTTCTAAAGGGATGAAAATAGGCTCTAAAAATACCAAAGAGGTTAATTAGGAAAGTGAATTGTCAGGCAAATAACAAATGCAACCTCCAAACCTGTGCTGAAAGTGGTGAACTAACAGACTACCAGATGAATGTTACTTATTTGGAGTTAAAAAATTAAAAGTCCCACAATGATTGGATATTTGGTATATAACATCTTCAGAAAATGTATTTCAAATTCCTGGATTACCTAGTCCCTGACTGAGGGAAGCACTTAAAGGTTGGGTAAATTATTTTATAAAAAGAGCATTAAGTGCGTGCTGACTGGCTACATTTTGCACAGCTTATTAGACTAGAATTATTGCTTCATTGTGTCACAAGTTTCCTTATCCAGAACAAGTATATTACTCAGCAATTAACTAAGGTCTTTTAAGGACTTCTGGAGATGAAGATTAAATAAGGTACTGCGGAAGAAGGTGCCCAATGATCAGTGCTTCTAGCTCAAAAAAATGCAAAGCCCCCATTTCATTTCTGTTTGAACTGCCTCAGCAACACTGAATGAGATTGCCAGAAGATCAACGAGCTGTTCTTCATCCCATTCCCGAGGTTATACTTTTTCTGAGACTCATTTTTTGCTTTTCCTTATTGAATTGATCTACACTGCTGAAGTCAATGAATTTGTACGCTGACTCGGACGTAGTGTTGAGAAATTACTTCTTTCTCCACTGAAATCCCTTGTGAGAAGAATTACAAAAATTGTTTATCACACACTATCCAAACCCATTTTGAGTAAGAAAACTCTCATAATACTGGAAGTGTCCACAAGCTGTAGTTTGGCATCAACTTCAGAAAACAGGTTTAGAGGCAGAAGGGTTTGGGGAAGATTTTAAATAAGTGATTCTATACACACTTAAATAATATATAAATATATAATGTCTTATATCTGCATACACACATGCATACATGTACAGAGCAGCCTGCTCCACATGGGAAAGTCCAGATTGTTATCTGTATCACACCATGAAAAAGTTGTCAAACGTGACACGGTGCAGTTTGTTAGTGACATTAAGCACAATGGGGCATATTCCCTTTCCTAGGGATAAGCCCACCAGAGAAGAAACCATGGAACTGCCATGGTGTGAAAACAAGTGTTACAAGAGCATCATTCAAATGAGGAGGGGTTTGTGTCTGTGCTCTGGCATGTGCATAATGGCTTCTATTTGCCTGGAGAGAAGATCTGCTGAAAAATGCATAAATGTTCCCCTGATCTGATGGTTCATGAAAACAAGCAACCTAACTGGCAGTACAGCATACTTTGTAGCTACTGTTATAGCTCATGAAATATGACTGAGGAGAGTAATTTCTAGGGGAAAAAAAAAAGACATCTTTTCCAACCCTCTTTTGACCACTTGAGCTACCAAAATCTTTCTAGAAGAAGTAATCCAAGACATATGGCATCTAAAGTTGATACAGATGTTACATACACACTGACTGAAGATCCTGTGGGACTTAGTTTTGGAGCATGAGATGTTACCTCATCACGAAGAGGCAGATAACATCAACTGGGGATGGGTGGTGGTGTCACTTGATGCAGAAATAGAGTCTGCACCATCCATTGCGACTGAGGGTTGGAATTTAGGAGAAAGTCACCTCAACAGCCCTTCTCCCTCCCCTGGCCTTGTTCCCTGAAACTCAGGCTCTGAGGTTACATCTTAATTTCACATTTAAGTCTTCTGTTCAGTGAGCCCAATTGAGAGAAGGCCATCTCAGTTGCACACAGCAGAACAGGCTGCTGTTGAACTGTGCTGTCCAGCACTAGTGCCTCCTCTGTGCCACATCACCTACCCCGAACTGAAGCCACCATCACACACGGCCAGAGGTTTGTGCATGCAGGAGTGTGCACAACTCAGGTACAAAGCAGCCACTGAAGGAAGGGGCGGACAGTGAACAACTGTGGGGTGGTTTGACCAGAAAGTGTAACCACACACTGGTACCACCACACACCGGTGTCACCAACACACACACCGATGCCACCACACAGGACACCCCGGTGCTCCCCAGCGCAGCCCCCACGGCGACCCGGCCAAGCCCTGCCTCGGACCGCCGGCCGGGCACGGCGTGAGAGCCACATCACCGCTCCAGCCGTACACATGGAGGGGACAGAACCCCCACGATGCCGGGGGACGAGGGAAGCGCACCGAGACTCGGCATTCCAGGGCCGGGAAGGGCCGCGCCGGCCCGCGGGACACGGCGGCTCCGGGGCGCACGGGAGGCCCCAGCGGCCCGCCCTTCCCTGGAGCCCGGCAGCTCCCAGCGTGAAAGCAGGAGGGCGGCCGGGCTCCGGTGGCGTGTCCCGGGATAGCCGGGGGCAGCGGGAGCAGGGACAGCCCCGCCAGAGGGGCGGAGAGCGGAGGGGAGGGGACGGGAGGGG